>JAPYYS010000083.1:0-305217 GCA_030522525.1 Campopleginae sp. 14b
AAAATTGCGAATTGTCCAGCCTTTTGAAATTTTCAAAAAAATCGTGTCGACGCTCTAATTTCCGCAAATTTTCAGATTCATTGCTCATTCTTTTTTTTTATAAATAGAGTATCATAATAGGAAGGTTGGCATTGAATTTGGGGAATATTGGTCGAACGGTTTAAATTTTATGATTTTTCGAATTTTACAAACATCTGAGATTTTTTAAAAATCCTCCAACCGCATTAATTTTTGCAAATTTAGTGAAATATTATGTTTGTACTTTCTCTTCACTTCCTTTTTTTTTACGTGTCTTGCAATGAACGTTGGCTACGGATCTCTTTCGGGTCAAATTGACCCCGTGTCCTAAGGCAAGATCATCGATCGGAATAAATTGAAACTCTCCCCTGAAGACGTGTAATTTAGATGGGAAAGTTTGAATTTTATAGAGAAAGAGTTTGGAATGGAATGGCGTTGTGAATAACGCGAGAAAGTGTGATTCGCGTGTCGGGATACCATACTGATTGTGTGGCTCATCCTTCTTAGCTCTCAGGGTCCAGCAGAGTCTGTCGTCGCGATTAATTAAGGCCGCTATACTTAGACCGTAAGCATGCTAGATCCCAGCCAATACACTTTTTTCGTTGCTTGCTCGTTCTTCTTGAAGATTACGACTTATTCAGTACCCAAGTTAGTCACTCTCCTTAGACAGGCCATAAGCTCTTTTAGTTATCCGACAGAGATTAGAAGTGAAAGACGATAGTCCTTGGAAGATGCTTCTAGGCCTGGAGTCTTCGTGGTACGAAAGATAAAGAGAAAAAAAAGGTTTCTTCGCAGCTCGATCGTGTCTCAATCGTAGCGAGGAAGGTCTCGCGACGTAACGCGATCTTTGGGTTCGATTTTCGCTGGATTCGCTCGAAAAATATGAGAAAATTTTTTTTTCAAACATTTTGAAAGTACGAGCTTAATTTAGACAATGTCCTGGGGCACGTTTTGGGCTCGTAGTAAAATGGGAAGGACGCGAAGACACGAAGGGAATTTATTTGACTCGAGACAGCGAAGATTCTGCGGAATAAATGGCAAAGAGCAGACTCGCGAGCGATTTAATGATCGACTCTCGCGTCCCTGGACTACGAAACCCCATTCGGCGATGATGTGAAGTAAATTTAGTAAGAAAATAGAGTTCCCTGTTGCGGCGAGTACTCGGTATGCCGAGATAGTCTGAAAGCGATGTTTAAAAGTGGAAATATTCTTTGGCGAAGCGTGCGCGATGGCTTCCTACTGTGATGCATCGGGATCGCTCGCGCTAGCGAATTCGAAAGAGCAAACGGATAAGTTCAGGCATCACTTGAACCGGAGTAGAGTGTTGTTGCTACGATTTATTCGTCTTTCGTCGTATCTCGCGTGCACTCTACACTCGCTGTTTGCCCTGGATATAAATCCTCGCACACGCGAGGACGTACGAGCCCAACAGGAGCTCTCTTATCCTCTAATAAAAGTCTCAGCTAGAGCGCGGAGAGCTAGTAGACTCGAGCGAGTTGTTACGTCGAGTTCGAGAAGAAACGTCGCAAATAGCTGCGTTACCGTCAAGCCGAGGCTTCAACAACGAGCCCTCTCTATCGTTATTTCTCTTTCTTTTACTCCGAGACCCATTACGAAGCTTCGTAGAAGCTCTTCGAGCGAGCCATTCGACCGATTGACTCGTTGGGGTGAAAAACTGCGCGAGATAGTTACTGCCAGTGCCTTAGATCTTTCGGACACATTGACCGTTTGTTAATTTGTGTTGCCGCGGATACTTCGTGTGAACCTTGAGAGCCACCGGGTGTACCAATAAAAAAGAAATAAATAAACTCAAATATTCGTATTACGATTCTGGATAAACCGAGATCCCGACTGTTTTATCCTCCAACGACTTTTTCATCTCATTAACGATTTATCTCCATTTCACCGTTTCTAAATGAGTGTCTGGAGCGAAAAATTCATTCAACCGGATTTTTTGGTCCTGACTAATGTTACCGATTATTTATTTGTCAACTTGATACCTTAAGGAGGTTGGCTACGTACAAAAATATGATAAGAATTTCATAAAATTTGGTACAAATTTTTCTTTACCATCGAATACAATGACAGAATTTTTTTTTTTTTTCTTCCACACAGTTGTCGAATAATTTGAGTTTTCAACATGCAAATATGAAATAAAATACCTCATGGGCGCGATTCGACATTCGAAACAGACGAACATTGTTCTATCAATTAGCTCGTGTGAGGCCTCTCGACGTGGCCCACAAGGAGCACAGATAAGTTTTTTTCTGTTATTTGTGAAGAAGTGGCCACAGCGTTGAGCTAAATAAATGTGGGATCGAATAATGCGGAGTAGAGCTGTATGGAAATGGACGTACTCGAGTGGACGGCTCCGTGAAGTCGTGTGAGGAGCTTCAGAATGAAAGAAATTAGAGAACGTTGGATGAGACGAGTGAAACGCAGAAGCACAATTCCGAACAATACTCAGGGCATATCTGTACACATTGGGTTATGTATATACGTATATGTATTCTTGTCGAATGGAAGCTCACATAGAGATATATATGCTGTAAAGAAAACACGCAAGTCACTCGTAACCGTATCGTGAGAAAGACAAACATCGTGGTCGAGTCCAAGAGATACTTCGAGACTGAGACGATTCTGCTGTCTCTCTGCACGGTGATGCTCTTTCGTGTAAAATCGACGTTACGTGTATTTTCACGCTCGGCTTATGATACTTTTTGGGTCGAGCGAGATGTTCGTGTTTAAGGACTCGGTCTCGTCGTTGGGAAAACTGGGTAAAGAGACTTAATGGAGCGCCTTTTTCCGGCTACGTTTCTCAATACTTCGAGTGTTTGGAGTATCGTTTGACTTTTTTTTTCTTCATTTTTCTTCGAGGTCCGATTTTTGTTGAGCAAACGAGTTGGAATATTTTTTTTTTCAACAATAATTTTACGTTTTTTTATCTTGGCTCTACGTTAACGGCTGGAATGATGTTAGAAAATAATTTTAGAGATAAGTTAAGAAGGAACTTTGAGATTGCAGAATAAATACGAGACGCAGAAAAAAAATTAAAAATTAAAAAAAAAAAGGAAGGAGGATTGGGAATGAAAAGAAAAATAGTTGGCAAGAGCTTATAAAGTTGCAGTTGGTATTCAATGCAGAACTCACAAGTGCAATGGTATACGAGCGCTGGGTAATTATAGCAAAGTGTGCTCAGCGCGTATAGCGTACGCTCGACTGTATTAACATTATAAATCGTTCAGGCTGGCAACACGCCCGGGGCGGAGCCGATTGTATCGATCGATACCCACCTACCGAAGCCCCCCAGATATCGATTACACGGAACGGTGATTGGCAGGGTTCGTGATACACAGCCCAGGAGAATCACTGAATACGAAGTTTAACCGCAACTTAACGAATCGACCGCCGCGCGGCAATGCGCGCACTTGATTTTTCACATCTGTCCTGCACGCATCACCCAACTGGTTAATTCTATCCAATCACTGCAGGCCGTTCAATTTCTCGGCTGAAAACGATAAATTCAAGAATTATCGCCCCAGTTGCTATTTTTCTTCGCTCTAGAGCGTCCAAGTATTTTATCGAAACTGGATGAAGAATTCATTTTTTTAGATTAAAAATATACGACGAAGTAATGAGAAGAATTAAACTTTGACCTTTCGGTTTCTTCGCCTGGTTAGATGAGCCATTTTTGAGGAGAAAAATTATTCGAATTGGATGAAATTTGACGAGCACACTCTTTACTATCAAATATGAATAGACAATTTTTTTAAGATTTCGCTTGCACATAATTTTCGCGTAATTGAAGACAAGAGTTTACATGGCAACATTTTGCAAATTGTAAACTCAAATAATTCGGTAACTATTTAGACAAAAAATAGAAAAAAAATGGTGTCTTAGTATTTGATGCTAAAGAATATAATCACAAAATTGGATGAAATTCTTATCAATTGTGGTATGTAGCCGACCTCCTTGAGCATCGGAACCGAGCATCACTGCGATGGATTTTCCCAGGACAACTCAAGGCACGGTTTGCTGAAGCAATTCTTTGGACGCTGGAGCTCTTATTTTGACCTCGATGACCGGCCAGAGTAAATACAAAGAATATCGAGACAGGCATACGACGAAGCAGCGAGTAAAAAGAAAGAGAGAAAAAAAAAAGAGTGACGCGTTTGCAGAGACCGAGTGGCTCTGGTCGGGAGTTTAGCGCGTGGCTACGCGCGCGGACCCGAATCGTCTCGAGTAGTCAATTCGAGTGTCTTACCGCGAATGCTGGTACGGTTTTTTATCTCGGGTGAGTTGGCGCGTTCAGGGTCGCCTGAGTTTCGACATTTTTTTTGTTTCAAATATTTTTTTAAATATATATTCTCGTCGTTTTATATATTTATAGTAAGCGTCAACTATGCATGGATAAGAGGAAGGTATGAGCATCTGCCATTCAGAGGTCATGCCGGTAATGTCAAGGTGAAGGCTCTTACAGGGGCCCCGTGGACCTGCTAATACCCCGCGACAGCCTCGATCTCTATAACGTCTCATCATATATAGTGTATAATATAAACGATGTGGGTATCATATTTATATAGATATATGTAGGGAAACGACGTTGGTAGACTGGCGTAAACGGTAAATTAGCATTACGGTCGCATTACTGATGTTGTGACGGGGTCGTATCCTCCGATCGTCGTGTGCCTCGTTTTTTTTTTCCATTTTTTGTTTTTTTTTTTGTTTTTTTTTTTTTTTTTTTTTTTTTCATCTTCTTACGGAGATGCTGCGAGTTTTCTTTGGATTCTGATTTACGGGCCATCATTGTGCTCATCTACGAGGATAGTGCGACGAGCCACGCTTGGCAGTCCAGGTTCGCCGCCATGTCAACCTTTTTCTCAGGGTCAAACAGTTGGACGACCTTTTGAATGTCATTTCGTTGACTTAACCGAATCGATGAGACTGCAACGCGTTCCAAATGCATCCACCGAAGCTCCTCCGGGATCACGTCGGATTTTCTGCCTTTTCGAACTCATTTTACGACCGCAAGGACTCTCGGCCAAACAGACCCAGGAAGAGCCGGCCATAGATCGAGGGGAGGAGAAATCGGACGACGAAATTACTCGCTCCGCTATCTCCGAACGAGTTATTAATTAAATACAATAAAGTTTGCTCGAACGATATCTCTGATCAGCCACTCCCATAATCTTGGACGCCCGGGCAATACTATATGAGTGTGTGGTTAACGTCCACACACATTTTCGTGTGTATTAGGCTTAGTGGTTGAAACTTGGATGGGGAAAAAACGATCGGGACCACGACCCGATCTCAAGGAATACGTCGAAGAGCATGAGCGTTACAGATCTCGTGATGGAAAACAATGAGGCCCTTGAACAAGTAATGAAATCTCTGTGGATCGATTGCCGAGATCATGCGGTTAAAAAAATGTTTAGACAAGTACGAGCGCCGTAGAAAACAAGATGGAGCTTCGCTGCCACGCTGCTTAATACCAGCCAAGGAATCATCACAGCTGTCGAGTGAGAGGAGACCTTTCGAACAATCTGATAAACTCTTTCACTCGTTATATTATCCGAGCCGAGCCCCAGCACTCTTTGCCTCTCCATACAGTCATCCCAATGACCCGGACAATTATTATAATTAAACGATCAATCGATTATTAATCAAGAGACTAATTACGAATTACAATCCAAGTCATACCGAGCGAGGCCAACGCGCCTATATTTCTTCCAGCTGCTATATAGACAATGCCCCCGCATTGTTTCTCTGCTCGTATGATCGGAGACTCGAGTCATGGGAAGCTGAAAAACAAAAAAAACAAAACAAAAATTTATCATCGAAAATCGAGGGTTTCCCTGATTTTTGGAATTTTTTTTTACATTCCAAACCACCCCGAGCCCTTTTTTGATCTTTCGCGTGAAAATTTGCAGGCTTTCCATTGTCTCAGGCTCAGCAAACAACGATCCAGTCGATGGCTTTGAAATCTACGAAAAAGTTGAAGTTTCAACTGGAAATTCGCATGATTTGCAATTTTTTGAAATTCCAAACGATTTCAAGCTCTTTTTCGATCTTTCACTTGCCCATTTGCAGGCTTTCCATTGTCTCAGGCCCAGCAAACAACGATCCAGTCGATGGCTTTGAAATTTACGAAAAAGTTGAAGTTTCAACTGGAGATGCTTCGCATGATTCACCAGATGTTCGAATCGAATGAGAATCCTCGTAATTGCTTCCTTAGCGAGCCATTAACTGCGCAAAACGAATTTTAGCGCGCAATTATTTTCCGTTCATTATTTTGTGTCCGTATGAGAGGGACAAGCGCGATGGTATCGGAGAATAGTTGCAACAACTATACGAGAAGCTTTCCCCACTTCCTCGGTACCACATCGATCTATGGATTTACGTCACGTACGAGCAATTGATACTCGCTACGTTCCGAGACAATGGAAAGCTACTGCCAGGGAACACACCTGTTGGACCAACGCACCCAGCGCAGCATGAGCGTGGACGAAGGAAGAGAAGAATAATAAGAAGGAAAGAACGCTGAAAAAAAAGTGGAACAAGGAAACCCGCGAACATTGGGCGAACCTGCAAAAGGAAGAAAAACTTGGAAAAACTTAGTTTCTTTGGATAAAACTAATTAATTTCGAAACGCAACGAATTTTGAGCCCGCGTCAAAAAAAAATCGGAGTGGGACCTGGAGAACGTTTTTTTTTGTAATCACGAAGGATTTTCGTCCGTCAGGAAAATTGAGTGACGAGTCATTGTTGGAGGAGATGTGGAGCTGCTTGTTCGATGGAATAATGAACGGTATGGGCTTTTCCTATGGAAATGTGTCGAGCTCCGTTCAGGAAAACATGAGCATGTTCCGGAACGTCACAGAGATCCGGACAAGTCTGTGCGTTTGTTTCTCGGCGTCAATGATGACGCAGCGAACATCGAACACGATCGGTTATATATATTTTTTTTTTTTTTTTTTTTTTCATTTCATTATTCGCTGCATCGCGCCCCAGGATATATCTGGGACTAGATGACCCTGCCGTCCAAGTCCCGTGTCTCAGAAAACACGCTGGATGACACTGACGAGAATGCGGGCGTGGAAGTGTCTCGCGTCCTTGTTTTATGCAAAACGGTCGCCAACACGTGGCTCACGCCATTAATCATCCAACCGTCGTGGCTGTCCTACCAAGACAATCCTGCCCGATGTAGTGTCACGATTTCATTCCATTTTTTTTTTGTAGTCATTTTTCATTTTTCATTTTTTTTTTTTTTTTTTACGAATCTGCGTTGCAGACGGAACGAAAATGTGGCTTTTGATATTTTTGAAGCTATGTGGAGGTGAAAATTTTTTTTTTCCAGACTTCAATGGCAATGTTCCCAAAATATCACAAAACATCGAAAAATCATATCTGCAAAAAATATCCGGATGTTTGTGTGTGTATGTTATGGGACTGTAAAATTCAAACGTTCATAACTCCAGAACGGTTCGAGCAACAGGGCTACCGTTTTGCACAGATGTTGATCCATACGACCTCTACACTCTCTGATAATTTTGTTGAGATCGCTAGAAAAATACGAATTTCACAGCATTTTGAAATTTTCAAAAAATCGTGTCGACGCTCTAATTTCCGCAAATTTTCAGATTCATTGCTCATTATTTTTTTATAAATAGAGTATCATGATAGGAAGGTTGGTATTGAATTTGGAGAATATCGGTCGAACGGTTCAAATTTTATGATTTTTTGAATTTAACGAAAATGTAAGATTTTTGAAAAATCGATGAATTGCATTAATTTTTGGAAATTTTTCTATTTATATCCACTCGTGATGGTGGGCACTAAAAAATCTATGGGAAAGCAGAGAGAACGAGAGGATCACGGGGGATCCAAGTGATCGAGGCATAATTTTTAATAGTTGCCCAGGAGGAATGACTAATTGATAATTACCAAGCTGAAGTGGGTGGTTCTAACGGCGGTGCTATCCATGCAGCAGAATTTATCTGGTACGAGCTGGATTTTTATAAAGCAAAGACTTTACCGGGCAGCCAGGGCTTCGCTAATAATCAAAGAAGCCTGAGACTCTGCAACCTTCTCCCGGTCGATCCATAGATCGATGACGTATCGAGAGCTCAGACTCTGACCGATCGCAGTTGATCCCCTGGCCCATCAGCCACGATTCGCACTTAGACTTTTCAAAGCTTTGTATTTCTTCGACGAATCTATGAAATTAATCGTGAAACCATA
Source organism: Campopleginae sp. 14b (assembly GCA_030522525.1). NCBI lineage: Eukaryota > Metazoa > Arthropoda > Insecta > Hymenoptera > Ichneumonidae > Campopleginae sp. 14b. Next base: position 8,259 of record JAPYYS010000083.1, read on the forward strand.
CTTTTTAGGGGTAAAATATCCCGAATAATCGATTGCAATGATTTTGAAAATTGAAAAATGAAATTTCACTCTGAAAAAATGACGAAATTCAAGAAAGGAATTTAAAAAACCTGTCAAACTTTAAATTCTCGAGGATGCAAATTTGCAACAATGTGCTGTCCACGGATTACCGGAGAGCTCCGGCTCAGCATCCGGTAGAATCTCCCTTGACCTTGAAACAGCCCACTGAACCGTTTATCCATTTTTCCTAGAGTTACGAAACTTTTTGACAAGCCTCAAGGGCTCTGCACGTGTTGAATAGTCCCACTCAGAACTCCAGCGCATTTGGAGTTTGCCAAGAGTGTATATTGGTGTCGAATGCATGGCAAGAGAAGGTGAGGTCGTCGAGGGGTTGAAAAAAATGAAGGTGCATTGTTTGCCGATCGGTTGGTGCACTTTGGCGAGAGAGCCGATAATTCAGTAATGAACGTAACCCCGCGAGACGTGGTTGGTGCGGGGGCCTTGCTCTTCCGAGTCCCGGTGAGGGCTATAATTACCGATACCACGTCGGATAATGGCTGCGCAAGGACGGGGAGGGATCCCTTAACTTTGTTCGTGGTCAAGCGGCCGTAGACGACGAGAGAGAGAGAGAGAGAGAGAGAGAGAGAGAGACGAAGAGCTTGGCAAGTCGAACCTCGGGCCGAGTGAATGCTCGATCCTGGCGCGAGCAAGAGTCGTTCGCGCCCGAGACCTCCTCGCTACATCTTAGAATGGGCAGCTCTAAATTAATAAATCAATGCCGGAGCGTGTACCGCTCCGGGAAGAAAGCAAAAGAGATAGAACGCTACGGCCAACCGTGAGCTTATCCGATCCACCGTGGGTGGAGTTTGTTTGTTTAAGAGCAGGATTTATTAATTTTTCGCTGGGTGGTATATATTCACCGGCTCGTTCCTCGGGCTCGTGCATCCGGCGCCTTTTTTACTCTCCTCCTCGCAAACTCCCCTTCAACTCTGTCCTCATCTCCATTCTTTGTTTCTCCATCCTCTGGCCCTCTCATCATTTCTTCTCTCTTCTTCCTCATATCCTTTTTCGTCATCCTATCAATTTATATTCTAGCCAATCGTCTGTGTCATTCAAAAAGAAACGCAGACTTGCTTGATCCCTAAGCTGAGCTAGAAATCGCATCCATTCGCACGGAGCAACTTGCAGGAAAGTCGTGTTGAATCGTTCAAATACACAGAAAATAAAATTTCATTGAAAAAGATCGATATTTCTTTAGAAATGTTCGACGAAACGTTTTCTCCAAAAATCACAAAAATTTGGTCAATTCAGCGCGAAATATTGAAGAAAGTTTCTTCGGAAAGTGAACAGTTTCGTTAAAAATGAAAAATATTGTCAAAATAATGAAAATTTTGAAATTCTCGCAAAATATTTAGTTCTCAACAAAATTTCGACATTTTTTCATAAAATTTCATTTTCAGCGAACGAATAATCTGAAAATTTGAGTAAAAAAAACGCGAAAAAAAGAGATTCATCACAAAGTTATGGTAAATGACGAAAAAACAGTGATGAATGTGTTGAGTTCCTTTGATTGATCTGAGCCATTAGATTTATCGCTCGACCTAGCGTGTTGTAATTCGTCCTCGAGTCGACACGTCTGAGAAGAGAACAAAAAAACGATGACTCTCGCGTTGTAGCGGAGGGTCCGGGAATGGCGAAAGGGCTTCGGGGCCTGAGTCCCTGAAACTCGTGCCCCCAGTGCCATCTCTCGGCGCGCCATCCAACCCGGACCTCTGCGTGTGGTTGTATATGGATCGATCAAATTAATTAGCACGAATTTTTTTAAATCATCATCGTTATTATTTTTCCCACAACGACCTCCAAAAAATCGTTCGGAAGTTGCACTCCCAAGGCTTTTTGCCTCGAATCATTATTATCGACAGTTATTTATCGTCGTTTTTATATTCATCATCCTTCACCGTACTCCTCAACGCGACGATGTGAATGAATTTTCGGCACGTACCAATATCGCCGAGCATGTCGTTCGGAGTAATTGAAAAATATTTTCAAAAAGTGTCTCTCGGACTATCGTACATGCACGCAAATGCTTATACGCGAGTACTTTCGTCTCGCACGAACGCCTGTTAATAACAACTTCAGTGTCGTGCAGGAAAAACTCTTGGGGAGGAGCAAAAGTTCTCTTAGCAAAAATCCGCAGCGAAATATTGCTAGTCGGAAATTCTTTCGCACAGTTCAATTCATTGCCAATGCCTCGGTCATTAAATCTTCGATGATCCAGCCAGCAGGAACAAACAAAATGAATTGCATTGGCTGTAAATGCATTTTTATTCCTTTCTGTCTTGATCGATGGCAATGAGGAGAGAAAAAATGTTGCACATTTGCACCCATGAAAATTTTAAGGGTTTTAAAAATTCCTTTTTTCAATTTGGCCATTTTTCGACAACAAAATTCCATTTTTTTATTTTCAAAATCGTTGCAATCGATTGCTCAGAATATTTGACCCCTAAAAAGTATGGTTTCGAGATTAATTTCATGCAATCGTCGAAGAAATACAAAGCTTTGAAAAGTCCAAGTGCACATTTGTACGACTGTAGTGAGTGCGTGACCTCAAAGGGAGTGTCCACGTTTTCAGGTCCAAAAATATATTAAAAGGAGCGATTTAAAAGTTGAATTGAAACTTTGTATTAAAAATTAAAATCCTGCGATATATTTATCGTCGAAAATAATAGTCCATGGCCACAAGTTGGTGAAGGAACTTTTGTTCTTGACTATACGTGTAAAGTATGCTTAAGTGGGAGTTTTGATTGGATGGGATACGTAAGGGTGCCTTAAGGTGTGCAAGAAGGCTGCCTTATCGGGAGGTAGGAATTAGAGGCTCATCATTCAGCCTCGCTCCTGTGTGTTTCTGGAGTGAATAGCTCGGGCGACCGTAATCCTTGATGATAATGACTGCAGCAGGTGTTCGAGAGGCATGTGCCACCTTCGCACCTCAGTACCTGGTGGTTGGTATAGTTGATCGAGGCTCCAGCCAGCGGTGGAGCATTAAATCCGCAATTTCGTAGCCTGCAGGACAGATCAGACTTTTAATCACTTTGGTAATGGTGACTGGTCGCTCTAAAACGTTCGCAAATCCTGAGATTCCACAAGAAAGCAAAGCGCAACGTTTCGAACGATAAAAATCGTCATTTTTTCTCACGGGGTACGAAAAAATCGTAGCCTTTTGAGGAGATTCGCGCGGAAAGGATCGCAGCAACGATGCAGTCCAGTAGCTGCTGCGCTCGACCGCAAACCTTTAATACGCTGAGCCAGCCTGGCGTGTAACAGTGGAAGCAAAATACTGTGTGTGCGTGGAGATTGGTCATCAAGGGACTAAGCTCTCAGCGCAATAAGTTCTTCGTACGTGTATGGCGCAGCTTCGCAAGATCGTAACGTCTATAACGTATATAACAGACTTAATATCCCTAGTCAATTTTAGAGCGTCCATCAGAGCCAACAACATTCAGTCATTACTAATACTCTCCCCGGAGTCTTAGTACGTACGAATCGGATACACTCGAGCCCTGCCATGGTAATCTATAGCTTGTAACGAATCGTCGACGGCTATCCAAGTCGATATGTATACAAGCTCGACCGGTAGCTCCAACTGCCTGCTGTTCGGGCAGTCATACCATTTGCAGTTATGACGAACTCGAGTTCAGAGGCCGTGAGAATTTTTCATCTCGCACGTTGCATCGCGGCTCTACATGCACAATCGATCTGTGACCTTTTCCCCAATGACTGGCATCGATTCCGATTACCAAAAAGTGCTGACCAGTGTCCGAAATATTTTTATTCTCGGAATAGCGAAAATTTTGAAATTATGAAAAAATATTTAGTTGGTCGTTTTTAACAAAATATCGACGTTTTTTGAGACAATTTTTTTATTTTCCGTGTGCGGAAAGCCGCGGAAATGTGTCGAAGCGTATGTAAAACAAAAGAAAAAAGTAATTTCTCTAGGTGATTGAATGTTTTTACGAGGCTGCGGGGAGAAAAACACGATGCAAAGGTCATTACACGAGAGGCGAGTGTTGTATTTGGTTTTTTGCGTTGCTCGGAGGAAAAAGGTAATTGCCAGATGTTCGCATTAGCAGGACGTGATCGAGTTCTCGTGGATAAGACTCGCGGGAGAGCGCGATTGAATGAGGCATCCTCGTCACCATCAGCAAGAATGGAACAGCATAAACTTCTTTATCCACCTACACGAGGACATTACGAGCTGCTGGTGCTGGGAGAGCATTGGAAAAGAGCCCACGGGCACTCCCGGTAGTCTCAATTATAGAGTATGACTGCACAGAATCGCTCGGTTATTTGTTATTATTGAATAAACACGTATCCGATGTGCGATGCGAGAACTTTATCATTCGAGTAGTCTGCGGTGGCTCGGAGGTTCTAGCATGGCCACTGTAATCTTATAGCTTGCCGAGAACATTGTTGATCGATGTTATTTCACTGAAAAAGTATTTTTTTTTCAGATTTGGCAAAAAAAAAAACGTTTTTTCGTCATTTTTTATTGATTAAAATTTTTTTTTTTGTCTTTTGCTCGTCTGGCCTCTCAATACGAACATCGTCAGATACGCAAACAATTAGTACGAATTGAAATAATAAGCTCGGGATGCCGTTACGATGAGCCGATACTAGCCAAAGGCGTTTCCGCGTCTGAGCCTCGTAGAGAAACCTGGTCAGGGTCTCGCACAGGCCAAGCTGTTGGCAAGATTTGCACGTCAGGCCCATTACCCGGACTCGGCTATAGAAACAGAGAGATCACTCGGTTCTCCTTGGCAGACCGCGCCGCCGCGTAGTAATGACGCGGGTTGGTGTGCGCGCTCAAAAGCTGCAACGTCTAAATTAAATGTTTCTGGATCGACGAGTCGCACGGAATCTGCTGCTGCTGCTGTAATCGGCGTGTCACGGCCCAGCCTGAAGAACGGCCCTCTTAATCTGGATTTAAAGTGCCGAGCCGATTCAACGCGCTTTTTTTTTCTCTTCTTTATCGTCTTCTCGACGCTACAGACCAAAGACCCAGTCGCTCACTACCGCTCGCACTTTTTTTTTTCGCCTCTTCACAATACCTCCGTAATTGGCGAATACGCCAAGAGCTTCGCGTTACACTACATGCTAAATGTCTTTCCCCCAACATCGTTAAGACATAATCGCAGAAAAAAACCGGTTTTTATCTTCCTCCAGTGACAAATGACAGTCTGACCGACGCTCGAGCTGCATTCATTTTTTTCTTCACATCTCGAAACTCAAAATCGATACTAGATATCTTTGTTTTTTTATTTTTTTATTATTTTTTAACAAGATACTTGACAATTAGTTTGGCGCGTTACTCCGGCGCAGCGTAAAAGTATCAATAAACGCCGAGAAACGCTGTAAGAATGTCGAAACGAATTTCATACCGCCGAAGGTGAAAGAAGCCTCGATTTATGCAAGAAGGAAGATCGCAGGAGCTTCGCGTCGAGGCATCGTGCACCAGATACGTGCTTCCGAGAGATCCGTAGGCTGTCGCCATAAATTATCATTTTCATAGCATCTCACGCGGTTATTTTGAAACAACGATCTGCCTCCGGTGCACGAGAATAGGCCAGCAAAGAGTGGGTTGGAATCCACTCGATCTTAGACAGCTTCGAGAGTCCACAAACGACTTACGCGTCTTCTCTCTACAGTAAAGACTCTCGACAATATTTATTTACCACGGCTCTTGCTAATGGATCCATTTTTTTCCATTTTTCATCGATGATTTAAAAAAAAATATTATTTTATGAGAATCCCAATTAATTTGACGCTTTGAAATCAAGTTGGAACCTTTTTCAAGGTCATGCAGTCCTGGACCAAACTTTGGAACCTCCGAAAAGAATGAATGACGACGAAAACAAAGTTTCAAGAGTCACTGTCCGCCCGGAATCATCTCCCCGGAGCTTTGAGTCACTTCCGGGCGAGTATCGCAAGTTTTTACTGTACATTTGCCACGAGCCTTGAAACTGAGACTTCTGGCAGGTTCTGGGAGCCGATACTCATGTGCGAACTATGGCCGATTACGTAGGGCAGTTACGGCCTGTTGGCCGGGGCGAGGATTTTTCTCCACGCGGAGAAACAAAGCGTAAGGGAAATAAAAAAGGATGCCCATTGCTCTGAGAAACAATCTCGTGCGGCGTATGTTTAACCGGCATCTCTAAGAGGCTGCGGTCAGTTTGAATGACCTCACAAGCTCCCGTAACTTGTTGTCGTTCATCAATGACGACGAGTCGAAGAAATGAAGAAGCAAATGAGCAGGAAAAAAGAATGCTCGCGGTTTATACGTCTCGGACAATGGAGCATCAATCGACAACTGGTCTCAACTTTTTATTTAACGCGTGCAACCTCGAGTCTTATTATTCTTGATTTTATGGGGCCATCCACACTTTTTGCGGGCATTTCTTTTCCAACCTCGCCCGGATCTGTCGCTTGACCTCAAGTGACCCAAAAAAAACCATTTTCTACGGTCCATAAACGCAGCTATACGAGAAAGAGCGAATAAAAATGGTCGATAAGAGAAACTGCGGGGGGATATTCATTTATGAATAATTCGTACTGGTGGCATCGGAGGAATGTCAGAGAATCATGACGTGGTCGGAGCTTAGAGAAGGACGTGTCGTCGCTGCGTGAACTCGACCCCGAGAGGCCACAGGATGGGTCTTACCAACTTGTTCATGAGTATTTGTGGATATTATGTTGGTACACACATCGACATCGAGCAATATCACGTACACAAACAGTTTATTAGTTATATATATATTTTATGTGTATAATCGGAGTTCTAGCTCCAAGTTAAAGAGGAATATGAGCCTCGAGGTTCTGATAAAATCCTGGCCGATGTCTTGTGCCCGGTTACCCCCCGGGGTTCGATGTGGTCACCGGGCCCGATTCCTCTTACAGTTTGTGACGGTATGCCAAGCTAATTAGACCCCATCTCTTTCTACTCTTCTCCGCTCTTCTCTCTTTTCTCTCCTCTCTGCTCTCCCGGTGACGCTTTCCACAACTCCATCCATGCTCCCTCAAGGTTAAGGTCGTACAAACAATATTTTTTATCCCTCAACTCATCTCCTTCCCGTCGTTTGACCTTTCGGGCTCTCGTGATCTATTTATCTCCGAGTTGCCACTTTTGACCTCAATTTACCTTCAATCTTTCGAGCACATTTTTATTCCGGAGCATCCTCGAGCTCAGCTTTCGGGATTTTTTTATTGTTTTTTTTTTTTATTTTTATTGGCTCTCGAGAGCTTTTTGCTTCAAACTTTTTCGGAATTTCGACTCAAAAATCACCGCGCGATTCCTCGTCGTTCTCAATAACTTCATTCCACAAGAAAGAGAAAAATCTTGTATGTGTTTTTTTGTTTTTTTTTTGTTTTTTCGTTGTCTCGTGCTCTCACGTGTCCAGCAGCAGGTTGCTCTTGGTTTGGCTCATAGTGCACACGACAGACGCATATAAGACGCGACGAGAGGCTCCTCCGAGAGAAATAAACGTTCTTTATTATCGTTGACCCCCTCGCTGGCCGACGTTCCGCGAGGATGGGATCGCGGGCCTCGAGTTCGCCTCGAGCGCGAATAGAACAAAAAAGAGGAAGAAAAGAATAGGGGAAAAAAAAATCGGTTGCTGGGAGCTCTCAATGAGCTCTCCCTCCGCGCATGTGTGCATTCGCGCTCACCTGTGTGCTCGTATGCAAGCTCACTCGCCTCTATACCGGCTGCACTTCGAGCCCGGATAATATAAGTAACGGGGTATCTTGTCCATGAACGCGGCGAGGGGGCACCAGCAGGAGGAGTATGAGGATGAGGAGGAGCACGGGACGTTGAGGTAGGTGCTAGATGATTTTCCCAGGCGAAGAATATGCCAGTAAGAAACCCGGAAAGGCCCGATACCTCTCAAAGTTACAGTCTCCTCCAACCAAAACAACATTTTATTCGACAAAAAACGTCCTTTTGGTTACGAGCCTTCAATCTCAATGGAAATATTAATATCGACCAGACTGCAGAGAGAGAGAGAGAGAGAGAGCGCTTGACAGAGAACCTATTCAAACCCGACGCTCCAACTATTATTATCAATCTCACTCGTCCATCCCATGGACAATCGATTGTCATGCTCATGCTTCCTCTGCCTCCAATCTTTTCCCCCCAGTAATTGATATACACCTCTTAATTATATTTCCCATTAACTCGTAGACACCACATTCCCTTTGAGGTCACACACTCACCACACTGGTGCAAATTTTCACTTGGACTTTTCAAAACTTTGTATTTTTTCGATTAATAAATTAAATTTATCTTAAAACCACACTTTTTAGGGGTAAAATATCCTGAGTAATCGATTGCAATGATTTTGAAAATTAAAAAGTAAAAATTTATTATCGAAAAATGGGCTAATTGAAGAGAGGAATTTTAGAAACACTTGTTGAAATTTTCGTGGGTGCAAATTTGCACCAATGTGGTGGGTTCATGGGTTATATATATAGACACACATTAGTTGTACAAAATACATAGTCGTTTTATATTTAATTGATAAATCTACGATGACAATAATTTGGTGTCAATTAGGGATACACGAGGAAGGGTGAATTTTCAACCAGGTGATCTCTGGGTCTCTGGAGCTCTGTATATCTGTATACAAAGTGGATATAATAGGTCTTATAATATTATCCAACCAAGTATTAGGAGCCATGTTTATTCTTGTCGAGCGATCCGCATGATGCTGATGCAGCAGCAATAGCTTTGCTTTCCACTCTTCTTTCGTGTCGTCGTCGTCGTCGTCGTGGAGCACAGGAAATGCGGCGTACAGTCGAGGATCGGTCGGTGCATTACCCGTTAGACACGGGCCTCTGGGCTGATATATTGACTTGAACAAAAAAGCAAATGTTTTCTTGTCTTCTCTCGGACGTCGTATACAGTGTGTCCTGGAAATGGCAATGGAGCTTTGCAGGGGACGAGGATAAATAATGAAATGTTGAAGAATCATTAGTCGTTGGTACTAATTATACGATTAACCGTTGATGATTTGATAATTATTGAACGCCTATCAATTGGTACGCTTTCCACATGTTCGCTGGAGTCACAGATTCGTTAATTAATTAATTTCTAATAAATTGTGCACCGGAGAAAAAAAAACCGTCGTCGATAATCATAAAATTGTATGGAATAATAATTTTTAATGGTTCGTTCGATTTTGGAGAATGTCGGAGTCTCAAGTTGATGGTAAATAATGAAAATGAATAAAAAAGTTGGTAACTGACACGATGTGTGTTTAGCACTCTTCTCTGGAATGATATTTAGTCAGAGAGAGATAGAACTTGGAGAATTAGTTCTCACGGAAAAGTCAGACGTTTTGTTTTGTTGTTAGAGAAAACGATGTGCTTACGAGGAGCCAAGGAAGCTCTCGACTTGGCAATAAGAAATATAATCGTTGTGGAGGAGGCAAGGAGAGAGGAAGATTATGAGGCAGCGAAGGATGGACGAACGACACGAGGAGCCTATTACAGGAGGAGCATCGCGCGGACGAGAAAGGAAAGAGTGTGCTCGGCAAAGAGTAAGAGAGAAACTCACCGGGTGGACAGGTGAGATAATCAAGCTGCGAAGCGTTCCTTCGAGCTCTGCTTCTGTTAGAGCGTCTCTCGAGAATTCTCGCCCACGGGCGAGTAATCACTGCTCGAATCTTCCTGTTTCTAATTCTTCTCCTCGGAGAGTCCTCATTCCTAACACGTACAGTATCGAACCGATGAAAATAGTCGAGGCGATAAATGAAGCAGCAGGTTTGTTTATTCTGCGCTGAATTTTTTCGCTCAAACTTGCTCGCAGCATCCACGCAGCATTCGCGGGTCCATAAGACCCATAAACACAATATCGTCCCTTGCTATACACATGTGTATTAAAATTTATATTTATGTACACGAGTTATATATGAGATAGTATGTGCAACGCGATTCTCGCATTGTGCTTTACGGAGGTCTGCTCGATACTGATTTACCGCTCGTCTAATTTGTAGGCGGTCGCCATTAAACAATCCATAAACGCGACGTGCGTAAAACACTGCCAAGATGTGCTGGCCCAGCAAACGTTCTGTCCCGCCTTACCCATCAGTGGCTGTGCTCTTACACACTCGGCATTTACCGATCCTTAACCCAACACGAATATACACTCGGCGATGCGCTTCTGTGGCTCGCCAACCGAACCAATGCAAACCAAGAAACAACTCAAACCCTATATACGCACCTCTATTCCTTCGTGTATATGTCCATGCCCCGAGAGACACAGCACTCACAGACGCTCCACCACGATTTATTCATATTCAAATGCGCGCCTTTACGATCGAGTTCACATGTTACCCTATGAGAACCTGCACATGCGCACATCTTTCTTCGCGCCATTATTTTTCAAAGATCCGATGCGTCAGCCTCCAACTGAGGCAGCACAATGCTCCATTGTAAATGTCATTCTGTACATCGCTTCTTTTTTTTTACCCTCCAGCTTCATTTTTATCTTTCACTGTTCTCCGAGGAGGAGCAATAAAAAAATTTCACCGATCGATCCTCTGTCGATGAGCAACAATGAATTTAGGCAAATCCGATTAATTGCATCGGTTTTACCGAACAATCAAGTTTACAAAATTTTCTTGGCTTTCAAGAAAATCTGAAAAAATTCTCGGTCACTCATTGTAGCGTCCTTTACTATATGGTCCAGCAGCTGCCCCATTCGAAAATACAAAACCGTTGTTTATCAAATTTGGACGATGATCTGAAAGTCGAAAAAAAACTGGAAAATTTTTAGAAATTTTCTTCAGAACGATCATTTTTTATTTAAACCCTTCAGAGGGTTTAATTAATGGCAACAGAATTCTTAAAATTTGGTATTTATTTGCAGGAAGAATCCAGCAGGTCGTTTACAAATTTCACGGCGATCAAGGAGCTATTTATTGAACAATCACACATTTTTATTTAATGATTTAAAAACTGAAACCGTTTGAAAAGTTGGCCACAGATTGCAAGAGTTCCGCCATCACGAAAATTAACATGGAAAGTAGAGAAAGATTCGAGGATGCAGTTGGTATCGTCTTATTTGAGGTAATGCTGAGAGTTGGGTAGAAGTTGTGCAATAAAGTACATTCACGTGGCCATAATCGTCGATCTCGATGAAGAGAGAAGTAAAAATGATTTTCAAATAACGTGGCTAATGCTCGGCTGAAAATGGGTTGGGAAATCGAGTCGAAATTTTGTTGCGTTTTTTGTTTTTGTTTATGGAGAAGTCAAACGTGTGCACTCGTTCGAATAGAAAAAGCAAACTTGGCAGCGCGCATATGGTGCAGTGAGTGGAAGAGCCAGAGACTTTGGCGAACCGAACGTAACTTCGAGGCTAACAGAGTGGTACACACTCGACTCGATAATATCCACGGAATCGAGGAACATCTTACGCGAATGCCTCTCTCATACACTCGGACTTATCAGATTAATTCGGTTGGATCTCTCGCGCACGAGTCTCCGGCATGGCGCGTCGAATATCCAATATTCCGCTTACTTTTTTCTTCATACTCTTTCTATATCTCTCTACCAACACTCGCTTACTATATTTTCTTTCTGTGGCTCCGATCCAGCGAGCAATTATAGTGAGAACTCATTAGCAGGCGAAAGATTATCTCGCAAATTACACTAAATTCTGAAGAGTGAAAGTGGAGGGGAACGCGGCACTTGCCAGTTTATTGCTGTACTTTAATGCAGAGCTTCGTCTCATTTCAGAGAGTGCCAGTAGCAGGACAGAAATCTTCGAGATCGACGATCTTCGGAGGTGTCGATTGTTTAGAAAAAAAACACACACACAGTGAAGCCTGAACGGTCAAGGCGAAACCTTGGAAAATTTCAACCTAATGACCTCCTAAGAAGGACGTAAATATCGTGACCTTGTGGGATCCGGAACAGCCCAAAACGTGAGGCCTGAGTTTTTCAGGGTTCTCTGCTTTTTTTTTTTTTTTACTTTACCCGCTTCTGCGTCATCCCGGATCGGGTCCGAGGAGATGGCAAGTCCAAGATTCCGATACAGCGCTCCAACTCCCGCAGTTATTCCATTTATCGTGGAATTCCACGATGGTCATGGTTTCCGAGGGACAAACGTGGCGAGTAGAGAACAGGAAGGATTGGAGAAGAAAGTAGGAGGATCGGTATGAGAAGAAGGAATGAGAAAAGCGAGAGATGAAAAAAGACAGATAGGAGAGTCGCGAAGCGAGAGTAAGAGTGGTGAGTCCATCTGCACCCTCAGCGTACCAGCAATTGCCCATAAATACCATTACCAGCCAGACTGGGCGACTTACAACGTACTTTACCAGACTTATGACGCGGCTGAGGCTGAATTAGGTACTCGTTACTGATATTACGTTTCCACCACCTTGTACAACGATTGTCCAGGTGTTGGTGCATCCTGGGGACACATATTCTATGCTACAGCCGAGTATTCTTGTTCAAGCCAACTGTGTACATAGGCTCCTTTCTACTTGGCCGACAAGCAGCCTGAGTTAGAGCCCCGCATGCTCTGACGGTTCATGGGTCCCTTGTACACGTCGTAACTTGTTATCCGGACAAGTGGGATTTGTCACCATGGAACAAATGGATAGTTAACTTATAGGAAGCTTAGTCACGTCTAAATCTTTCTCCAGATTATGAACATTGTCCATTTACTCGAATCCACACATTTTTTTAACATCCAGATCGCTACCGAACAATTTAGAAGCTGAATAATGGACCTGGTTGGATGCTGGCCTACGTTTCATTATGATGACGACACGACCAGGTCTCCTGACCTCTGGAATTGATTCCTGAGCCTAGAGGCTCTTACTGAAGCTCAAGAATTCTAGGAACCACATCGGTAGCCCATCAGTGTCGATGTAAAGTTGGAAAAGCCAAATGATCTAGCACCAGTTTTTGTTAAGCTGAAAAACAACGCGTTGCTCCCTTAACGATCTTGTTGCGATCGGTCGGCTCGAACGCCTCCAACCACGAGCATCCAGAAAGCTCGGTCTTCTCACACTTAGCAGCCATCCAAGTACAGGAATGGTGGTAAAAAACATTTAGGAGTCTACCGGTTCGTTGGGAGCACGTGCGCAGCCAAGCTGTATAGCAATCAGTGCACCAAGAATACATTCGTATGCCTTTGCAATTGGAGTACGCAGGAAGGTGCGCAGAAACGAGACAGACTACTTGTGATCCACAAGATGTTCGGTATTATGCCTGCGGAGAACTCTCGCCGCTCTAATTGGCGAGCAACCGCACCAGGCAAAAGGTATACCCTGTAATTGACTATCACGCTCATCTCGACCAACCGGTAAGCAAGCCTGGGTGCTACCACTGTGTCCTTTGAGTTGGGAAGAGGCAAAAGGCAGTTTACAATAGTTGATTAGTTTTTCGACTTCGTGCAGTATCAGTTCGATTCAGACGACATTGTAGAACTTTTTAAGCGCTTGGAAGTTGCTCTCAGTTCTTCGAAAAACTTGAATGAAGATTATTACCAGGGACTCAAAGCTTTACCGTCCATTTTCAACGTCCCTGAAGCCTCTCCATGTCAGTTCTGAGTTAACAGCATCCGAGGCTCTCACGATCTCGACGATAAAGTGTCTGACTGTGTCCCGCGTTGGTTCCACGTCGTCATCGATGTTAGAGAACTTCCAGCTCGGTCCAACTGATCGTTGCCGCGTCCGTGGCCGCACAAACAACTGTCGTGAAAATAGCTGTCGGTTAACTTAACGCATTAGAGGTGAAAACTGCACTGGAGTCTGCGGTGGATTACCGATGACCTCTGCCTAGGAAGGACAAGTTTAGTGGGCTGTAAAGTCAGCAGCTTCGTCGCTGTCAGCCTAGGGAGTAAAGTTGCCAATCACAATTACCTATTTCAAGGTGAAATGTCCATGAGGTCCTGGCTGTCGTTGAACCAGACGGTCCCATCGGTCCATCCAAATGTAGAAAGACATTTGGAGAAGTCTCAAGAATCTTCCAACACTTTCGTTTCACTCGTGGTCATTGGAAATCCCACAGTGACTAAATGTGCGAAGAGACTCTAGACGAAGAGTCTTGAAGCATCCACGACCCCGTCGTACGCGCAGTCGGGGACGACGACACAACAACTGCTACCAATAGACTACGCCGCAACAGGAGAATGGTGCATGGGACTTGGCTTATTGCCAATGCATTTCAAGTAGTCTGCTACCATAGACCGCGGAGAGTCCGTCGTTCGAGCTCATTGTGCATCTGTGTCCAGGCCTTCATTCTTCATGGGATTTCGCTCTTTGGCTGGACGCGGCCTTTCTTGGTCTCTCTGCCTCTGACATAGACGCTTTTACGCCTGTATTAACTGCTCTCCGAGCATGTTGCACACTCCAAACTACCACAATCACATGATATATACGAATGCAACTGAATGCAGTATGGACTGAGCTGCTGCGAGGCGAAGCTTCTCGTATACAACTCAGCCAGCTCGAACAGGCCTCTATAGCAATTGCTGCTGCACAACAGCACTGCATAGGGTAATTCCAGGAGGCTCTTGTGCTCATACGCATGCACTTACCATAACCAATGTCCAGGCGTCGTAATAATTTCTTCGTCTGCTGAGAAACCGATAAACGAGATTTTCACGCTTTTTCATTTCTCCCCCCAACACCCAACTCCTCCGTACCGTTCCTTCTCCACCCATCACTCTTCCTTTTCATAACCAAAGAACGTAATACGTTGCATCATCCTATGGACCCTACAATTTATCTTATTTTATTTCCACTTGCCTTACTGCGTGCTCCCGTTGCTCCGCGCATTCCCACACATCTTCCGGGATCAAGAGCGAGATCCCAGAGGCTGATAACGCTTTATCGAGTCTCTAGAATGGCAAATGCTCCTCGTCATGATTCACCAACCAGGCCAGAGAGCACGACCGAGTTTTCCATCCAACCGCAATGACATCTTGGCTGCCCGGAACGTCAAACAAGTTCGTTCAGCTAAAGGAAGAGAATCTGGGAAGAGCCTCAAGTAGTCCTACTGTGCGATACACAATGCCAGACGGATTGCAAACGTTAGAGAGCTTCCGTAAGCCGCACTCCACGATTCACCCTCGACGGAGGCTTGTTCGCTATTAAATATGACGAGGATGGAAATTCGGTGGCATTGTGACGAGCCTGTTTCTTAATTGCGCCATATTTTATCGGCTTCCAACGGAGTCGCTGCACTAGATCGCCCGCAGCGAGAATGCGCGGCCATCTAAAGCTCCGAAAGCGTTTGTGAATATTTCTTCCTTATATCTTGTCGACATTCTCCGGGAGAGCTGGCACTGCTGTAGCGGTGAATCGCCGCAAGGCCTTCACCGCTACGATCACGCCACGGAGATAACGCTCCCGCGAGAGCTTTGTCCGTTACACATTCGAGTCCTCTCTGTATCGCTGAGGCTTAAATTTAGTCTGGTCGCGTTGTATTAGCTCACAAAACCATACTATTACGTCGCTCACCTGTTAAGGCAGCGCGACGACAATGTTTACGAGTCTCCTTCGCCAAAACAACCGATATTCGATAATATTAATTCGCCCATGGAGTTGTCGCTGTAGAAGGAATTATCAGGGAAGAGAGACGAGATTGCCTTTGAACATTTGCGCTCGTCCGGTATCCTCGCACGATGGCAAACACTCGAGCGGAGCGTTTAATCGTCAGGAAGAAAGAAAAAGCCCGGCACGAGGGAAAAGCTTGCCGCGCAAATGGAAATTTCTTCATGCCAATGATGAAAAGTTTGTCGTCCAAGGAAAACATTACTACAACGCAAAAAACGATTTTTTTTTTTTCAATTTTTTATTTTCTTCCGATCGGCACGCCCATTCTGGAAACTTGCCCTGGGTTATCTTAATATAATCCGGATCAGAAACTCTCCCGCTACGATCCTCATTCAGACCGTCTGCTCAACACGAATCTACGTCTATATACATATATATTCACACGTGTGAGAAAGAGAGTAATCCGAGGCAAGCTTTCAAGTTGCCGCTCAGTTAAATCCCGGCTATGCTCAGACATCGCCACCACTTTCTTATCTCGCTCCGATCGCGAATCACCTTCGAACCCCTCCTCGCCTATTGGCGGCGAATCGCATGTTTTTAAGGCCTAAGACTTATTGTCCGCGAAGACATCAGCCAATGAGACTTCGTAGAGCTTGAGAATTTACAATTAATTGCGCTTCCGCCATTCGGCCGAATAGAAACGCGAGAATCAAAAAAATATCGATCGCGTCTCTTTCCAGATTTTTTTTATCGACCCCCTCGATTATCTCCATCCACTTTTTTGGATCGCGAACTTTTCCCCTTTCTAATGTACTCCTCGTATCGCTAAAATCTGCAACCGACAGATTCAACTTCCGGTGTCGTATGCGGAATCGCGTGTGACGAGTTTTGTTGCTGCGCGTCGAGGGAAAAAACATGCGGCTGGCGCACACACGCAGCAGGCGCGTAAACGAGATTCGTCCTGGCGATAATTACGAGCAAACTTTATACCAAAAAATGTACACTGGAAATGAAATTTTGTTAAAAATCGTCGATATTTTATTGAAAACGGCGAACCTCAATATTTTTTCTATAATTTCACAATTTTCCTTCTTTTCCAACAAGATTTTCTTTTCAGTGGATTTTTATAGAGTCCGTGGTCTCGATAGAAAGAAAAAAAAATGGAAAGGCTAATTAATAGTTTGAATAATCTTCGATGTGGATATCGCACAGGCGATGAAATTTCATTGCATTGGAGAAAATTTAACGAGCTAAAACGTGACTCTCGAGATATTGTACATTGCGGCGGGGACGGGACGAGTGTCTTTCTCGCTTTTATGCAAATTTGGTTTGGCTGGCGCGCGAGCGTTTCGCGTTAACGGTTGGCTCTAAATCTTTTTAGTCGCGCGATCTCTGACACGCTCACGAACTGTAATAACTCATCGGACAGGATCGTTCCACGTGAGATATACTCGCGGTTATGGTGATCCTCATTCCCGCGATCTTCTTGACGCTCCCATAAGCTCAGCTGCTCTGATGAAGTTCGTCGTGCGAGTTGGGCGTCGGCGAAATTCGATTTTTATATTTTTTCAACATTTTTTTTTGCAACGCCATTTTTGTGCAATCTCGAGACTTGAAATCGAATTCACTAGAAGTTTCTTTAACGTTTCAATCGAGCGCTAGTTCTGCCTGGGATTGAGCGAAACTTCGAGGATAGATCGGCTCCGATTCGTAGCGGATCATCGGCCCGATAAAACGTACAAGGCATATAGAATGTCGAAAATTACAGGGTATTATCCGCGTGAGGTACGCGCGAGAATACGAGATTCGAAGCTGATAATCCACGGACCAACTCGCTCTTCTTGATTTTTCAACTCGCTTTGCTCGCGCGAGCAAAAAGCCAGTTGAAAAGTCCGTCTTCGCCGGCATCATTCGCCATACCGCGCTCTCCAGTTTACGAGATCGATTTTAATCATCGCCTGATTAAGATTACGAAATCACCGTAACGAGAAGGGGCTATTAAACTTCATTACATTACGATCCACCGCGATTTCCAAAGCTTTCGCTTCGGGCACGAAAAAAAACCTTGAGCGAAGATAAGAATCGAATAAGCTCGAAAAAGTGACGAAAAATTCTCCAGAACCAAATTTTACTGAAAAAATACCCGCAAAAGCTCACAAAATGAAATTTCGTCAAAAAATGTTAATATTTATAATGAATAATAATTTATTTTTATTATTTTCATTTATTTTAATTTAATTTACTAATAATTAATAAATCGATTTATACATTTATTATTATTATTATTTATAATGAATATAAAATTAATTTTATATTTATTATAATTTTTGTTGATAATTTCAAATTTTTTGTGATTTTTCAAAAAAAATGTCAACTCAAACGTATCGAACAAAATATCGATATTTCCCAACAAGATTTTCTTTTCAGTGTTATTGCGATTTTTTTTCCATACGATTTCGCTCGCAAATCAAATTTTCATCGACAAATTCAATCCCATTTTATTCTTCAGTTGTAAATAAACAGTATTCTGGGAATCTTGGGCTCGTACTTTATTTTGTTGGATTTAAAAGTTATCGGCACATTGCGAAAAGCGTCTGAGTGTTATTCGGCCAGAACGAACGGTGGAAGGGTCGAAGGTCGAGTCCCTGGACCGTAAGATTTGCTCTGCATTCCACTTGGCTTTTAAGGATGAAGAACCGAACGAGAAAGCCACAAAGTCCTCCCAACACTCCGACAAAAAAAAAAAAAACATATTATGTCTGATATTCGTATAAACGAAACCACACAAATGGAACTGTGAGCTGCCGAGAAGTTCGCGTGGCTATTGACCATCTTTAAAGGGTCGCAAGTTAAAGCGTCCGTTTGCTCCAGACTCCTGGACCTCAATATGTACAGGGTGTGCTTGACCTAAACGTCCAAATTCGAGGACTCGTGGTCCCTTAATACAAAAGATAAATCTCCCTCACGTCATTTTTCCTGCTCCTGTTTTTTTTTTCTCCCATTTTTCTCATTAAAATAAAAATTCCTTGCTACGTGCCAAGTTCACGAGCGAAAATGTCACGAAAAGAAACAAAAAATTGCATGCAACAAAATTAAGAGAACCGAAATGAAAATCGATAGAGAATTTTATTAAAAAATTATTTTTTTTTATAAGAAAAATAATGAAGGGCCACCCTGTAGACGAGTGTATTTCAGCGTGAACGTATTAACACCTGGAAGGATTTATGATATTGGGGTGGTGGCACAAGGGGTGGTTGATGGTGGCCGCACGCGGAGACTCGAAAAAAAAGGATTAAAAATATAAAAAAAACGTTGACGAAGAAGAAGAGAAATGCGAGGGTTGCGGTTCGGTCTCACATCTCGGAACTTAACACTGGAACAAATGGGCTCAATTTCGTATTTTGTAATAGCCTGCAACAGTCTTTTTCTCACACATATATATATATATATATAGATATATATGTAAGGGCATTGAAGGTCATCACCCACACCTCGAAATCGTGGGCCCCCACCGGGGTCCTCGAGAGTCCGAAAAGTCCAGAAAAAGAATGGACTTGCTCTCGACTCAGGTAGAGAATTTGGACCAAAATAAATTTATGGTCGACGTCGCGAAAGAAAAAAGGATTCGCACTAAACAATGTTCAAGTCCCATAGTTTGAAATTTGTTAATTAATACGAGGCTCAATTGTGGAGCACAGTTTTTGGAAATTTTTTGAATTGATCGGAAAATCAAGTTTTGGGAAGCGACAGAAAAATGTCCAGGCCCCTCGGCCAGTCTGGGAAGCCGAGAGATAAAGGGAGAGAGGCGCAGATTGCTCTCGTGTTTCTCTTTTTCCTTGTTGCCCTTCTACACGTACGAATACAAACACAAGGTGCGCTGAGCTCGAATGATTTACAGCGCGAGAGCACGCACGCATCGGTACGTGCAAGATCCGCTTTGGACGGAACTACCACCCCCGCAGAAAAGGCACACTCGCTTACGAATGGATCGTGCCAACAGTTTGAGTGGCTTCACCCGACAAATTGTCCCTTCGGTCCTCGTTAACGTCGAAGCCTCAGAAAGCTTTGCCATCTTGTTGCAAGATCATCGAGGATCCTGCGGACTAAAGTTACAAACTCTCGAGGATGCGTTCTGCAGGTTCTTCGATGACTTCAGAGCTCAAGGACGACGCTAGAGCACGAAATTCGGTTTGAACTCCGTAGGGAATTGCCGATGAGGGAAATTTTACTGGAGCACCTTCCAGACGAGATTCTACAGATCGTAGGTCAAGAGGTCAAACAAAAGGTGTTGAGATTTCGTCGTCCACAAGGCTCGTCTTGGGGCTGCCCAAGCTCTTGCAGTCAAGCCCGGGTGGAGAAACTACTAGCAAAGGTTTAGATGCTGAGTTTCCTGGATCCGATCGATGCTTATCGGCATCACCCATTACCAACCGAGTCTCCATGTTCGTTTGCCACTACACACGAGCTCTCTACGACTTTGCCAATGTGTTACATCCTCCGACCAACTGGCAAGACAGAAAAGAGGTGGACACGACGACAACTCGAACTCGTTAGGTATCCCCAATCGGTTGTAACGCACACTCCTCCGAGGGAGTACCCGCGGGGACCGTGGGATCGTGAGATAGTCAAACAAGAGCTGGTATTTGCTGCATGCTGGACGAGATTTCTTACGAACAACGTCGCTCTCTGCCTTTTCCTCTCTCTCTCATTCTTCCGCCCAGTCTTGTCGCTCACCCACATCGTACTTCAATCTTTGCTCCGCTTGCTGACGCTCCGTCCTTCACTTCTGAGTCACTTCGGGCCTGAACTACAAGTTCTGATACACTCACCTATTCTACAAAACCCAAATTATATTTTCACAAACCGCGCAGGCGCACAATGATCGAAAAAGTTGGATTAAATGTTTTTTTTTTTTTTTCAAAAATCACTAAAATTTTGTCATTCCAGCGCAAAATATTAAAGAAAGTTTCTTCGAAAATAAATTTTTGTTATCCCAATCGTAAATTGAGCTGACAGTTTCGTTAAAAATGAAAAATATTTTCAAAATCACGAAAATTTTGAAATTATAAACAAAAAAATAGTTAGTTTCCAAAAAAATATCTCGCGCAAATAAATTTCACTCATTTTTGTAGCGCGTCAGGAAAGATTCTCTGCATTGAAAATGAAATTTCAATCGCACAGACTTTTCAATGCAAAATTTCGTTCGTTAACAAAATTTTATTTTCAATGCCGAAATTTTTTGCTGACGCGCCACAAAAATGAGTGAAATTTATTAGCGCTCTTGAAATTTAATATTCCCCGCACTCCAAGTGCACGGAGAAAATTCCGAGGAGCTCATTGAAAGTCCCTTTTGTCTCGAAGCATAAAAAAAAAGTTGACGACATTGAAAAATACGTAAATAATTAAATGCCCTGATGTTTGGGCACGAGGATCGTTGAGACAGCGAAATTGGGTCAAAAGTCAAGTGTTTTCGGGACATGAGGACGTCAGACAATGGGCAGAGATAAGCTCGTGCATATATTGCCCGATTTCTTTTGTCATTGGTTACTCGTTTGCCGGAGGATCGAGATGAAAGAGGCAGAAGGCGTGTGAACGTGGCGAGCGCGCGGCTCGAGTCTCTTTCTCGGGTTGGAGTTCTGTCCCGTTTCAGGCGATGTTTGGTGAAACAGTTTGACGGGCTTACATAATTGTCGAGCAAACGTTGACTGTCGCGGTTGGTATCAGCTCTGGGAAGATCGGAGAGCGAGGAGTTCGGGCGGTCGTGCGCCTGAGCCATCAAGGGCGACGCACGTAAACTCGGCTTTTGTGTTTTGTGGATCGAAGGCAAATATTGCTAAGCGTGATGGTGTCTCGGGCTTGGCCGAAGGACGCCGAGCCCCAGATCTACAAGAGACACTTTTTTTAAAAAAATATTTTTATTTTTCACGACGTTCGCATTATTCGTTTGTCCTGTCATGCGGCGGCGGCGCGATCAGCGCAAAAAGATTCTCAAGAATAAATACTTCGAAGGAAGTCTGCTCGTTATGTGCCGAGCCGGCCTAAATACCAGGTAAATTGGCGCGACTCCCACACCGAGACGTAACAAATAAAAAATGGTAAAAAAAAAGAAAGAAAAATCTGAAAAAATGGCGAGGAAAATCGATTGCCACGCTCAAAGAACTTTTTCGTCGCTGCGCATGGCCTATCGTCATAACGAGCTCCTTTTATACCTCCACACCTATTCCTCCGCAGCCGCGTCCTTATATATCGCGTTACGCTTACTCGTGTGTAATTGCGAGCATCGTGTGGGGGGCCGACGAAAGCCCCATCTTGATTTATGTCTTCATAAGCGATGCGTGTGCGAGAGAGTCCAAAAGCGTCCGATGCCAAAGAAACGAGAATAAAGCAAGTCTGTAGATCGCAGCAGTCGGTTGAAAGGCGCGTGGGTCGAAGAAACGACCTCAACTCGCTGCCAATCTTTCTGCGTCGTTTCGAGACACTGGCGAGTCAAAATTCGCGGGGAGATAAGGGAGAAAATTGAATGAGCGACGTGGAAAATGGCGAAAACTGAATTACCAAATTGTGCGAATAGCCAGAACTTTTTTATCTTCAAATTCGACCAATTTTTTCATTCCACTTTTCGGTGTTGGTCTGTTTTTTTAACTCGAAAGATTTGAAACGCATTTACGAGGTGCAAAGGAAATAAAAGTGGGATGGGAACGTGCCGGAGTCTCTAAGAAGGTTCTCGGATGATTTACCGCTACGTTATGGGCATATTTATAGTTAAGCATTGAAATTGGATTAGCTGGTGAAGAATCAAGAGAGTGCGCGCCCTTGCCGCAGGACAAATGGACGGCCGCGACCTCTGAGGCCCGGAGAAACACGTATGATGATTTTTTCTCTGTTGGCTCGAGAGTGAGAGCCTTATTAAGGAATCCCCGTCAATTTAGTTGGCTACATTTTAAAGGACGTTTCCTCCGAGCCGAACAACATCCTCCGAGCCAACTCGGCACATGGATACGCGCACCCACATATTCTCTGGAGCAAGAATATGACCCCCCGTGGTACGTCTTTCGAGCACCTAATTATCGAACCAGCCACAAATGCCCCAGGTACATTCTGACTCAGCCAATCTACCGGATCATATATTTACCACAACAAAATAAAAAGCTTATTAAGTTGTGAAGAGTTGAAAAATTAAAAAGATCGTTTATTCGTGAAAAATTATTCGAGTCCCGACGACTGCGTGCAAAGGAGATTAATTAGAGGAATCGAAAAGCCTCCGAACGATGGACCGATCTCTCAGGCTCGAGGATTCATCGAAATCTACGACGAGTCGTTCTAATTTCTTCACCTCCTCGACCCGCGAGTTCTATGACTCGACGATACTGAAAATTCTTCTCCGCCGAACGGGAACAAGTCTCTGACGTGCTTGAAATAGATCGATATCTCGACGTGAGTAAATATTCAAATTGAATAAGTCAAACGTCTCGTTCAGTCTCGGAATATCGCAAGAGCAACACGTGATTCGCATGTGCTCGCCGCCGCGTCACTTTCCTCTGTAACAAATCTCTGGAGGGTTGTGGTTGGAGTTGGAGCTGACACGTAGCACGAGAAGAGGACAACGGATGATGCCTCAGTTGGATATACAACAACGTTGCAAGGATCTCCTTCTAAACGTGTGGCAGTTCCAGAGCTCTCGTCCAACGCGACTGCCTGCCATGACGCCTGGCTCTTGCGAGCTCCTCGCTGACGGGCCATCAGATAAAGCCTCGTGTTTGCGTAACCTCTCACCTCTTTCTTCGGGGTTCGAGATCAGACCTCTCGTCGGCACTCGGGGATGCCCCCAACAACTTCCATAGCCTGTATACCTCTCGAGGATCGTTCCCTCCACCTCGCTGCTTCAGAAAATGCCTTCCTGTGCTCTTCACTTGATGGACGGGCCTCGCAGACGTCTAAGCTCCTCTCCTCCGGTTCTTAGTACATTTTTATTCCTTCCTCTTGATCCTCTTAGTCCTTTTTTTCAAAGCGCCAGGCGGTTTCTTGATTCGGTCGCGCGACGACGTTCTTTTTTCCGACTTATTCGCTCGCGATCGCGTCCCAACTTCCGCCAATCACTACGTCTTGCTTTATTTTAACCTCCGACAATACTTATGACCTCTGGGCATGAGTTTTCACTTCCAAGGAAACGACAACGTACTCTGTTTCGTTATGAAGAGACTCGGGATCCTGTAATGAGGAAATTCCGGGGACAGTAGCATCGTCGGAAATGAGATGGCGTTCGTACTTCGTTAGGACGATTTTGCAACGCCAATAAATGACACTCGCTCCTTCGTGTTCCCCGTCATTATTGCGAATACGTCAGAATAACGAACAGTCATTCTTAATGATAATGCGCTATCGAATGATCCCCATGAGACGCTCCACCTACTCGCCAAAGAAATAAAACGTTTACGCGCGCTCGTAACCGCTGCGCTTATGAAGACGCGTTCACGGCGCCACGTCGATCCACAACGTTAATCCTCAATCGAGTAATTACTCCGGTAATTAGGCTATTGCCTCGGGTTCGGCATTAATCAGCATCCAATTGATTTGTTAGTTCGTTAAAACAACTCTCGCTTCGTGCGAACGCCCGTGGTGTTGTTTCCTTGTGAATAAGAGAGCATCAAAAAATACCAAGATTAAACGAGGCGAGCCTTCGCTATACGTTTCTCCCACACGTACGAGTCTTTCCTGCCAAATCGACGCGCTCCGAATCATCGATATTCTCTCCTCAGCCCAAAATTTGCTTGACATTCCCGGCAGTTTTCATTCCTCATAGAGAAAGCTATGTGAGGGTGAAATTTCTTCTTTTCCAGATTACAATGTCAATGTGCTTGAAATTTCCCAAAACATGGAAAAATCATATCTAGAAATAATGTTCGGATGTGTGAGTGTTTATTTTATGCCACTGTAACATTCAAACGTTCATAACTCGAGAATGGTTTGACCTACAGGGCTCCCGTTTTACACAGATGTTGATCCATACGAGCTCTTCATTCTCTGATAATTTTGTTGGAATCGCTAGAAAAATACGGATTTTATAGAATTTTTTAATTTTCCAAAAAATCGTGTCGACGCTCTAATTTTCGCAAATTGTCAGATTTGTTGCTCATTCTTTTTTTATGAATAGAGAATCATAATAAGAAGGTTGGTATTGAATTTGGGGAATATCGGTCGAACGGTTTAAATTTTATGATTTTTTGAATTTTACGAAAATGTGAGATTTTTTAAAAATCGTCCAACGCCATTAATTTCTGCAACTTTTGTGCAAATATTGTGTATAAATTTTCACCCCATCTTTACTCTTTATGAATTCATTTTTTTAATCACAAGCTTGTGAGTTGCTGAAAAATCGACTTCACGAAAAAATTTCTCCAGATTCACGACGATCCCGAACAACGATCAACAGTGTCCGGGATTCTGTCCCCCCAAAGCTTTTTTTTCCAACCCGAAATGTTTTTTTGCTTAAAGAAAATAATGGCAAAAGTTCACGAGCGGGCAAGTTGGCATGAAATAGCCTTTGTACACATATGATAGCCACTCAAAGGGCGAATGAGGTTGGTGAGAAAGAGAGAGAGAGAGAGAGAGAGAAAAAAAGGAAGAAGATTATCGCGGAGAGATGGATGAGTGGAAGGAAAAAGAGTGCACAGGAAGAGGAGGAACAAAAGGAAAAAAGGAAAGATTCGGAAAGAGAGAAAAAAGAGATCGGACGAATATAGAGGCAGACGAATGCAAGGGAAGCGAGTGTGTTGAAGGAGGAAAAATAAGTCCGGCAGAGAATTCGAAGCCCAGAAAGCTGGGAAGAGGATGTAAAACCGAATCACCATTAGGCGGCTGCTCGGCCGTGTATATAGCTTCGATGTAATAAACCAATTCTCGCGGCTTTCCTCTCCGATCTCAGTTCAGCGCAACCATACGTCAAGAACGTCTCGCACCCACTGCATACGATCCACTTTTTTGCACTTTTCTCCTCGAGTACAACACACTCGTAGATTACGTTGTGTGGACCGATTTAGACGATGGAAGTAAAAACTTTAACTGCTAGATAAGACAAACATGAACAAAATGAATTTAAAAAAAAAATATCCTCATGGCTTTATCCCAAGGGAAAAGCTTCTAATTGGACCGCATTCCTATGAAACCTCTCCTCGTATATGCTTCACCGGAATTTTCATTAGCACCAACTTTGTCGTGACGGAAGAGACAAGCCCCGATGCAGCCGCGTATGCACCACGTACCAACAGCACGCCATGGGGGCACGAACTCTCTTTTAACACCATACCGATCTATGCACCCTGTGCAATGTGAGCATGAGGTTTTCTCATGCATAACTTGTCCTAGTACCTTAATTATGCACCCAAACCTTTTGACTGATTATTTTATTCGATCTCCGAACCCACGATCAATATATTTTCTAAGACAGGATTTCGGGATGCGCGCCATTTTCGAGCGGATTGTAAATCTGATGGTGAAATTTGATAATTTCGAATTTATCGTTATTTCGAATTATTTTTTTAAACAAAAACTGGACCCCGGAAAATTTTGAAAAAATTCTGTTGAATTCGTTTGGGTGTGGGGAGTGTGTGAAAAAATTGGCGTTCCCATGGTCACCGTAGTCTTATGGGAAATCAATTTTTTCCAGTTTACTCCATTAAAATTAATGCTCCCGGGATGTCGTTCGATTTTTTTTCATCAAATTGGAATCGCGTGAGCCTGGGACATGGCCGAGCGAAAATAATTACAAAGGCATAGAGAGGAGTCGAAAAAAAATGAAGAAATTGGAAATTTTATCGTGGAAGTAAAATTGGCGAATTTTTTCTGGAATGGCCTCCACATACCTGAATGTATGAAGGCCTAGATATTTTCTGGACTCTAGTGGTTGGTCGGAGAACGACGAGGACACGTTGTCGGAGCTGCACCGAGACATACAGTGGGCTGGAATTCCAGTCACGGGGCCGACGATCCGAGCGTTCACCGGAGTAAAATCTTGATCACATAATTTCCTCGCTCGCGCACAGTCTTGTTCCTCGGGCACCTCTTGGTCCTGGCGCTGGTTATCTGCTTTTAGAAAAACGTTGACGTATGCGCCTAGATCTTACTCCGTGGCTGCTGTTGCCGCGCGGAGGACCGAGCCTTGAGGAAAAGACTCGCAGAATGTCGTGATTCCGTTCGTACAATGTACGAAATTCATGAGAAAATTATTTCTTCGTAAAATAAAACGAAGACCGTGAAAAAATGGAAAAAAATCGACCAAAAATTCAAATTCGAATGTAAAATCTAAAAAAAATCGATTTTCAACGATAAATTTAGAAAATTAAATCATTTTTGTGTCCTTACCATCCGCACTTTTTGCTCCAGAGCACGTCCAAAAATTGCAAACCCACGAGCGATAAAGAATCAGCGAAATTCATAAAAAAATAAATTTTCCATAAAATAAAACGAAGAGGATAAAAAAAATGTAAATAAATCAGCTAAAAATTGAGAATCGAATGGAAAATGTGAAAAAAATTGATTTCCAACGACCAATCTCGAAAATGAAACCATTTTTCCATCCCTAACGTTAACACTCTTAGCTCTAGAGCCGGCACAAAAATTGCAAGCCCTCGGATCGATAAAAAATGAGCGAAAAAATGAGCTCCTGTTGTTGATTCTTCGTAAGCGATCTTCGCCGATTTATCGCAAAACGTAGTGAGCATTGGAGCAGCCTAAGGTTGCTGAGGGGACGTTTAGCTATTCAAAGTGGAGAAATAAGCGTGAAGAGTGAATAAAAGAAGCGCGGAATAAAGAGCATTATACGACTGGACATAATGCACGCGAGGAGATTCATAAAGGTGCCGATCGAAGGATCGAGTGATCGGTAGATCGTGGCAAGGAGGGAGAAGGAGAGGAAACGTCTTGAATATGAAGCCGCGAGAGAGCGTATTTAAGATTTCTTTTGAGAGAAGTGACGCTCTTCGATACTCTCGATCGGTGTGAACGTTCAATGCTCTGGGCTCCAGGCTAATTGTGTGATATTGTGCATCGACAATGATCTAATGAAGCATTGTCCATGACCGAAGCGCATACGGTTCTCGTTGTTGTGGGCTAGTGAGTCTCGATTGGGTTCACCGCGACCCGTGTCATCGTATTGATTCTCTTTTTTTTTATCATTATCCCGGCGAGTCTCAGTCGCTCAGACTTATCGAGATTGCAAGAGTCCTCGAAGAATAGTCATCGGCCAAGGACACTGGGCCAGGCCGTACAATTATATTACTTAATAGTGTCCGCCAGCGAGCGAGAGCTTTGCGAGGATATTCTCATCGTCCTCTCCGAAGGATTATCCCCATAAAGACGTGTCCGATAAATTTATCAAACTTCTGCGAGACCATCGCTCATTTCGTCGAGCGCTTCGCGAGCATCTCGGCCCAACAAAAACGTCCCAACTTTTTTCCATTCGACCGGCAAGTCAATACAGAAAATTTCAATGCGATCATCATCCCGTTTCGCGCGGTGGCGTTGAGAATTAACCTCGAAAATCTAGTCTCCCAAGAACTCTCGGAATGCAACCGTATCACCGGTCCGACCATACACTCGCCCAACTGAGAAAACAGTTTATTTATAATAAAAAATATATATTTAATTGGTACTTAAACTCAAACATTTATTAACTATTAGAAAATTTGTTAATAGTCGAAAAAAAATCTTTTTTATCACGATCTAATTTCATAAGCATAACATTTCCTTGAAGACAATGATTCGTTCGATCGCTTTTATTTCCCTCGACTCAATAGATCTTTATGGCCATCGAATTCATTTGCAAAGGTTACGTTTTATCAAATTTTTCATTTATTAATTGTTAACAAATATTTATTTCAGCCTATCGCGAGAGGCCCAAATAAATGATTCGGTAACTGTTGAAAAAACAAATCCTGGTACATAGAAATAAATCCTTGTCTCATTGCACTGTGAAAAAAAAATTTGGATGGAAAAGATCGAAATTTTCTTTGATACGTTCGATTAAACGTTTTGTTTGAAAAATGTAAAAAATGTTGTCATTGCATTGCGAAATATTGAAGAAAGTTTCTTCCGAAAGTAAATTTTGGTCATGCCAATCGTAAATTTAGCGAAGAGTTTCGTTAGAAATGAAAAATATTGTGAAAATAAAAGAAAAATTCTGAAATTATGAAGAAATATTTAGTTCATCGTATTGAACAAAAAATATTAACGTTTGTTTTGACAAAATTTTATTGTCAGCGTACGCGTGAGTGATCGGTCAATAAACTCCTAGCTCGCGAATACAATTCCCCATCCCTCAATGTAAGATCGTAAAGTGTATCAGAGGCTGATTCAGAATATTGGGGGATGCTGAAGGGCGAAAAGGGTATACATAAGAAAATGAGTTCCCATGTTCGGTAGCGCTGAACACAGCGCTACGAACACAGAACACGAGAATTGTTTATGGCTACGTTTGGTAGCTCCACGGCGAGGCTTTTTTTTCATTTTCATTATGCAGAGCTGGAGGTTGTGCAATATGGTGGATAGAAGATGGTGCCGTAACGCACTTAATTCCGAGCGTGAGGTGTACATAGCTGAGACTGGGTTGAGAAGGAAATAAGTAAAGGGGGATGAAGAGGGGATATGGTTGTGAGTATCCACCTTCATCATTTCCCCGGGTAAAAGTTATAACTCGATTATGCGTCTAACTAGTAATTTCAATACTATTAAGAGTCGGTGGAGGGCCGGGCGAAGAGGGCAGAGAGTATGATACCCACGGGTCCCGAAGAGTCTCATTGAATGGCCAGCGGAACTCCCTCCGAGTTGCAAAAGTTAAGTCCGTCGAGGAAAAAACCACAGGCTGGTGTATCCTTCGTGGACAATAGATCATCGTTCTATCTACGCATAATAATTCAAACGAAACTCGCCGCTGCGGACCGATTGCATTCAACGGTAGCCGTATACACGATTCAACATTCACTCGAGTTTCTCTTCGTTCCTCTCGAGGGTGGGCTAAAATGGACCCCGACGAAAAATCCTTCAAAATTCGCAACGAAATCGATTTTATTTTTTTTCAATTCATTCCTATCAATTTTTTTCCTCAATTTTCTTCGATATGCTAAAAACTGTTGATCGTAAATTTGGAACATGTGTGAGGACGATTTTATTCTCTCGGAGAATCCAGCCTCCCTGCAGTCTCTTCTCCCCCCCCCCTCCTCTTCTTCTTGCTCTTCTTCTTCCTTTTCCTCATTCCCCTTTCTTCTCGTAACGGGCATGTCCGCTTTGAAATAAAATCGCTGATACTATCTCTCCTCAATGAACTCTCCCACGCCTATCCCTTCTCTATACACACACACTCGCACATACCACATACACAGAGATCCGTATATACATACATGGACTCTAATATACGTGCATGTGTGCGCTGCAATCTCACGCATACAACCTCTATTAAAACCATGAAAAATATATATGATTAGAAGCGCCCCTTACGCACTTTCGAGTCCAAGAATCTGCGCGAAAATTAGAGAAAAAAATAATTTTCAAAATAGTGATAATTTGGATGAAAGGCTCCGAGAATTTTCTCGGCTCTCGAAATTTTGCAACAAATTAACGAAAACGGCCAGGGGAATGGACTTTTTGATTATTTAGTGAAAAAAGTTTTCACATCTATTTAAAATGATCGGAAATAATTGATTCAGTGACGATTTGAAAAATGATTGGAAAATCCTGTGATGGTTTAAAGTGTGAATGAAAAAATGGTGGATCGTTAGACGTGTGAGTTTCCGTGTGAGCCTGGGTTATGCTCCATTACGTGCGAGGTAGATATCCCGCGACTATTCACGTGGTATAATATCAGAGATGTGTGTACTAGTCACGTGTTTGCGTTGGGACGGTTCGGTTGTATGGATGCGATGGAGAGAGAGGGAGAGAGGTTTACGTTGCGTTAAAATGCAGCGTTCGCGGGCGAAAATAAGCATTGGCTGTAGGAAGAAGAAGAGGGAAGAGCAAAAATAAGAGAGAAGGATCGCGAGAGCGAGAGAGCAAGAGACGCGGTAAGCACGAGCGCCATTGCGCGGAGGGTTCACAAAGCTGGGGGGATCGGGATTCGACCCTCGACCTCGGCACGTATTCGCCACACCCGCACAAAGACACAGACACAGTCACGCACTTTCACAAAGACATGGGCCTTAGCCAAGGAATAAGAGAGAAGAAAGAAGAACCGGAAAATACCGAAGAAGAATACGACGAGGAAGAGGATGAAGGAACGATGTGCAAGACCAACAATGAAGAAGAATAAGAGACGCTTAGAGGTGGGGTCACAAAAAAAACCTCTCCGCATACACACATACCCTTCCCTGATCTTCTCTTCTCGTGTGAGTCCCCCTTCCCAGGCCAGGGCTATCCCAAGCTCGGTTATATCTTAAGCGCACAAACACCAAGACTTCGTGGCCACGAGGATATTCGACCAGACCCCTCCAACCTCTACCAACATTATGTGTGAGTCTATGTGTACACCCGCGGAATTAATAGCCGGTCCCCACGTAAAAATCAACGTAATGTGATTACGACGCTGTCTTTCGCTCGTTCGTGAGTGAACTTGCGCCAAACCCGACCCCCGTCTTCTTCTTTCTCTCTCTCTCTCTCTCTCTCTCTCTCTCTCTCTCTTTCTTTCTATCCTTCTCCATCTCTCTTCATCTCCACGTACGTTTCACTCCGCTCACCATCTTCCTCCACACACTTATGCCTCCCTCTTCCTATATACACTTTTATCCTCCCCTGTAAGTACACAAATACCACATAGGAACAAATATGTGTATAGTTATCCTCCCCACGACCTTTTGACCCTTTCGGACCTCATCGAATCCACCCACTTTGACCACATTATTTTACTCTCTCTCTCTCTCTCTCTCTCTCTCTCTGGGCCTGCAGCCCAACAACCTTTTCGCAAACTATGTCGCATAATCAAGAGACTTTCCAACTTGCCCTTCCTTACAGCAGCAGCGTCTTGCGTCTTGCTCGATACACTTGTTCTTCGATTTTATTATCATTGAAACTCTTCTCGGGGCTGTCGTCAAGAAAATTGAAAATAATTTTAGACTTAACATTTTTTGCAATGATTTATTTATCTCTTGATCACTTTCGTGCAGTCTTGACCTTCCCTACACAGTTACTCGCATTGTTTATGCTCAAGAATTACCGGCAAAAAGCTGTACAAACTTCAGGCATTTGCCATTGCCCATTATTTTTATGACGCTTGGAAATTCAACGTGCAAAAACTTTGCATTTGGTTTTTTTCAACTTACGCTCGTGAGAACATCGATAAAATTAGAGCCAAATCGTAAAATCTCACCGTCCGACGCGTGTCGTTTTTCTTTGGCCTACACCATTGCAGCACAAGAAATACTTATTCACAAAGCAACTAAATGCGACGCTCTCTCTTCGCCCGACTCTTCGCGCTCCTCCGAGATGTGTCGATGAACATGCCTTCGTGTCCGTGCTCTGACCGTGTGCGCTAAATCCAGCAGCATCCTCTTTACTTCTTTCGTTCCAATATTCCAGAGCTCCATACTCGCCCGGGTCAGGTCGTCTATGCAAATGAGACCGCAGCTCTCGAGCTACACCGGAGATGCTGAATTCCAGGATTATCGCGCCCAACAGTAAGCCCGTCTCTCTCCGATCGCTATGTCCATATACCCAAGGGCTGTGAACTATTCCACCTTATACCGACAATAAATGAATCTATACAGCCAGGCCAAGTTTTTTTCGGAATTTAACATTTTTCCATCCCATCAAAATTTACTTTTACGTCAACATATTAAAATCACTGCCCCCGAACTAAATTACATTATTTTCCTTTTCTCGTCCCGCAAGCGCCCTATAAATTTCTTTGATGACCAAAAATTAAGGCGATTTTTGTATCGTCGGAAACTCCGAATTCAGAGAAATTTCTTGGAACGCGTGACCAGAATCTTTACGGGGTTGC
Source organism: Campopleginae sp. 14b (assembly GCA_030522525.1). Lineage (NCBI taxonomy): Eukaryota > Metazoa > Arthropoda > Insecta > Hymenoptera > Ichneumonidae > Campopleginae sp. 14b. The sequence goes on from JAPYYS010000083.1 coordinate 40,806, forward strand.
ATCGCCAAATCAAAATAATAAAAATGCACCCACGAAAATATCAACTGTAACAGGTTTTCAAAATTCTTTTCATCAATTTCGCCATTTTTTCATAATAACATTTCATTTTTTCATTTTGAAAATCATTGCAATCGATTACTGAGGATATTTTACCCCTAAAAAGTATGGTTCCAGGATTAATTTCATGAATTCATCGAAGAAATACTAAGTTTGAAAAGTCGGAGTGCAAATTTGCACCCAAGCCAATGAATCAACAACGAAAACATGTTGCATGACGATTGTTCGACGACCAGTCGAATTCACGCCCTGCTCACATTTTTTCGAGCAGAAAAAAAAAGTTTGAATATTTCTTTTCGGGGGTTATTGTTCCACTTTGGTCGTATCAGCTTAATGCATATATATCCTAAGTTATAAACTCATTGTAACTATACAAGGCGACTTATCGGAGAAACCGGTGCATCCCTGTGGCGTGGTGGCTTCCCCCAACCGGACGAAACAAGTGGTACACGATGCCGATCTCCCGGTAGGCTCCGTATTAACAAGATTTAGATGAAGGTATGGATGGTATTGGTGGTGGAATTAAGGCGATAGTGGTGAATGGTTCTGAGGTTCGGTTGCGGACTCGAATAAATAGCGGAATAATACGGTGGTTATGGCTTCCCTACGGTCAAATATATGTGTTGATGGTGGAACGGTGCCCACCATGGGTGGGCCCAGTTGCAAGTTTGCGCATCGAGTGCACAAACCGCGACTCTCTTCTCTCTGCCCGCCTCTCGCTCGCACCCGGACTCGCTGCTAAAATATCATCGTAGTCGTATCTCGATAAATTTTACGATATTGACCGTGAAACCGGCGGCCGCTGAAAATAATAATGGAAATTGCGTGCGGCAAAATAAAAAACATTTGAAAACAAACAAACAAAACCAGACGCGAGCGTGCCTCTCCTTCCTTCTCGTGTATTTACATTTTATATTCAATGAGTTATACGTACCCGCAGTAATAACAAACTTTCCGTTCCTTTTTTTACGACCCGAAACTTAATTATAAATATTTCAATTGTTTCATCATTTTTGATGAAATTTTTTTTTTTTCCTGACCGTTCATGACTCCACGAACACGTGAAGTAATTTTTCTTAATTAATTGAAACTTTTTCCAAATTTTTTAACATTCCGTAACCGAATGTCCACACTGGAAGGAAAATGTTGTTGGAAAAGATCGATATTTTGTTGGATACGTCCGATTAATAGTTTTTTTGAAAAATCACAAAAATTTTGTCGTCCCAGCGCGAAATATTGAAGAAAGTTTCATTGGAAATGAATTTTTGTCATCCCAATCGAAAAATAATGTGAAAATTCGGAAAATTTTGAAATTACCGAAAAATTTTTAGTTTTCAAAAAAATATCCACGTTTTTTTTTGACAGAATTTCATTTTCAGTGTACTTGCGACTTTTTTCATGAACTGACGTGACCCGATCGATCATTCCTTTCGCAATAGACACCTGTATAATAATTAACTTTTGGGCAGTCGATCGAGCGCCGAAAAAATGTATTCTCAGTCTAAAAGGGCGACTCGGACACAAGTCGCATATCTTAGCGATTTGACGCGTGTGTAGGCGTCTAGAAGTAGAATGTAGCGTGTCTGCCAGATGTCTAAATGTTGACAAGCCTCGGCGAGCAGCTAATAGCCGTTTAATAAGATTACGTCTCCGGGCGGACGGTCTTGACGTGCGCCGGCCACGGAACACACGTCGTCCCGCGCTCGCTCAGCTCAGCGTCCCTCGAGTCTTTTTTTTCCCCTCTCTCCCTCGCCTACACGTACTCGACGCTCTCTCTCTCTCTCTCTCTGTCGCTGCCCTAACGGCCGTTTTGTGCTCGTACGGTCTCGCTTTACGAGCGTTGACCATACATCGATCTCTTGGCACTTGCAAATTTTTATTCTCCTTATTATTGTTGTTTTTGGTTGACGATAATTATAGGCCTTTTAAAAATGATTTTTGAATGAATTTATTTTCGATTTTGACTTAGAAATGAAATGAAAATCGTAACAAAAAAATGTTTTTTCATAATATTGTGTTCTTGGTAAATTATCGAATGATTTGGCTCATCGACAAACCGTTTGAAATTGAAATGCTGAGTCCTCGTGTTCACGCATGTGATTTTAAATTGCCGAGGTACGAGGTCGCGGTTGAATAAATCTCGTGGGAACAATTTCTTACTTCTCGACGGAATAATGTTCCACGTGTTATGAGACTGTCGTAGGAAGATCGTGTTTGGATGACGATACAGGTGGACGAGGGAGAGCAAAGGAAAAGGCGAGAGGGAGAGAGAGAGAGAAAGATCGTCACGAAGTGAGCGCGGCGGCCGAATTCCTGGATGGTCGCATCGCTCTCGCTCGCCCGGTCACGAGGAGTGTCTCTCGGAGCGGCGCGAGAGCACTCGCAATCACAATGTGTTACGATCGAAATGACTGACATACCAACGACTGGAACGACGTTACTCGCGACCCCCTGCTGGTCAACGTCATCGCTGGAGCCTGATCCATCGCAGTGGAGAACTTACGGATCAACTGAACTCGTTGCTCCGCCTCAGAGAATTTGGAAATGATCAAGAGGACGCGATGCGCCGGAGCATTGATGATAATTTAATTTTTAATCAGCAGAAAGGATCGCCCTGAGAAGGAGACTGCGGCAAAGTGATAAGAAACAAGAGACCGAATGGGTGAAGAAATGTTTTTTTGTGCCACTAGATCGCTGGGGAAACGCGACGCAAAGCCAACAAGTCGAGAACCAACTAAGGTACACAACGACGATATCTGAGCCGAAATCTCGATCGAATAACCACTCGAAGTTCACACGCTTTGCTCGTGAACGTATCGGCAGCTCCGTCGCTCCGGTGAAAGAGAAAGAATGAGACGAGGGAGCTCGCGTATACCGAAAGAAAAGTAAAAATCATGAAATGAATCGAACGCCTCAAAGATAGCAAGAGATAGAGATAGAAGCCAAGAGGAAAAGGGAGAACGAGAGAATGAAAACGAAAGAGTAGTTGCAAAGCAAAAGGACGAACGCGATGCCACGTGTTACCGAACGAAGAGCATGCCCATACCAGACACCTTCTTGCTCTTGTTTGCCACCGAGTGCGTGTAATTTCTTAGCAAAGGCGTTAATGAGGGGCTTGGCTCGCCAACGGTAGATCACCACCGAGGCGTACCACAGACTATCTTCGAGTTTCTGGCGGTGCGGAACGCGCTCCAACATCCCACTGTACTCTCAGAACGAAGAAACAACGAATCAAGTGAATAAGGACCGATGGGGAATGGAAGAATGAGGAGAAAAAGTTCCGTCGACTTACGGACCGAGTTTTACTTTCAAACCCAACCAAATGTTCCATTTTTATCACTCCTTAGTGCGCCTGGTAAATAGATAAATCATTGGGAATCGAACTACTTGTAAAAAGTGGGTCCCATCGACCCATGTGTCGAAGGCAACCTTTTGGCATCCGGAAAACAATACTTGGAGGTCAAATTCCGAAACACTCCCCCGAGGCCTTAAGGAGCTCTGCCATATGTACGACAAGCTGATAACAACTTAATGAAATTAAATAATAAATAATAATTTAAAAATTTATGAATAATTAATCATGAAAATGAAACATAATGTCCATAATGTACAGAATATATACCTATATATATATATATATATATATCTGAGTCCTATGCTCATGCGTGTAAACTCGAGTACTTAATTATTCGAAAACTATGTAGAAAAAAAAAAGTTAAAAATTTTTTATATTCATATTTAATACTAAAGAGTATATTTGATCGAATTCTATTAATTTTGATATTTCCTACGCTAGAAATATGGCAACTTTGCTGTGTGTAGATAGCTTCTCTAAAATATGAAATTGGACCAGATTGTTAAGTAAAACAGCAGATGAGAAATTCTTGGAATGAATAAATAAGCAGGTTTGATGAAAATCAGGCAAAATGGTCTGAGCTCTGTTGGCAATGCTGGCGTTTGGAAACCGAGAAGTCTTGCTGTCTCGTTGAAGCGTCGAATAAAATTGAAGGTAAGAGACGTGCACCGAGTGGAGGAGAGTGTGGAGGGCGCGTTGAACTTCTATCAGCTCGGATAGCTCGCAATCAGCGTGCCGAAGAGACTGAGATTTGCCCTGGCACTCGTGGTATGTGGAAAAATCCACCGATACCACGAGAGAGAAGCTAATAGGATTTATTTTGTAATTCACTCTGCAAGATCCGCTTCGAGCTCGAACGTACGAGCGCACAGGGAAGGATACACTTTGATACATGGAATTTAGGATCGTCAGTGTTGCTCCGATCTACCTCGATGACGTCTTGACGCTCGCACATCTTTGCGTCTTTCCCAATCGCCGCGAGGGAACTCGGTCGCTGCGAAACACTTTAAATTTCGGTGTTTATCGGCTGACGTTAACGCTGACGAAATTTCAAAGGGTTTTTGCCTCAAATCTAGTCGGTTAAAAATCTTTTAATAATTACGAAATCTCGAGAGGCTCGAGGAAAATAATCGAAGTGATTTTTCACTGCGGGACATTAGAAACGTATGACATTAAAGTGTCTTATATTTTTCCTCCTCGTTTCTCATAGCCGAGATGAGAGAAATATTCCGAAACTCTCGTACCGGTTAGAAATCTTAACGATAAGAAGTCACGTTCTTGGAAGTTCGTCGCGAGCCAACGTCTTGATCGAACTAACAGAAAATTAAGGCTTTAACCTGAACGACGATTCACATCCATTTGATGGGCAAATCCCAGCCGGTTTTTGAGGCTCTATCCGATCGCGTTGACCGAGATTCGTCATCGCCAGTTTCTAAATGATGATCCTCCAAGTTTGACCGACGGTTCAAGGCACTCTTAGCTTCGGTGACGTCGAGTATCGATTCTGGCGACTTTTACCCGGCGGATATTTACCGTCGGACTTTGGGACACGATCGATCCCCGTCCCTTCTCAACATCCAAACGCCAGTAGTGTCTCATTTTCATGCTGGAATTTATTGAAAACAAACACGGAAAGGTACACGAAAAATATGATAGAAAATTGTGTGTTTGCAGAGACTGCGATCTTCTTGCGACACGGACGCGCCTCCTGAGCCCCGAAGACGATTCTCCAACGCGTTCCTCGCCGCTCAGCGAATGTCTTTTGCGGAAGCCTGTATGCGCCGACGTCTACCAAACTAAACATAGTTATACCCCAACGAGCCTATTTTTGCCTCTCGCTAGACCTCTCAGATTGATTGTTATTGATTAATGATCTCGCCAGTCCAAGCCACACAGAGATCACTCGAGATAGAGGGCTCTGCGCGCATTCCATTAACGTTTCCGCACGTACCAACTGTCTACGTGCATGTGTATTTACATGCACGAATAGTGCATAATATGTGGCCTGATACCAGCCAGTAGAGACGTCGTAACTAACGAGTCAATTTGAGCTCCGAGTTCGAAGAACTCTACCGACTTGCATCAACGTCATTCAAACTCTACAACTTCGAGTCTACACGCTTTCCTTCATTTCTCACGTGATCCATTTGGGGTTTTCAACATCGTTCTCTTCCTCCGTATAAATCGTGATCGAGGATTTTTCTTCACGGTGCAAAAATTCAACAAAATTTCATTTTTCACGTTTCTGCCGAGCGGCCGGAATCTCGGCAACTATTTTTCGTCTCGGTGGCCATGAAAAACAAAATTTTATAAAAATTTCAAATTTTTATGCATTTTTTTCCTCAGTTTTCTTGCTTTTTTTTTGTAAACAACCGAGATTTCTCTGCTCGCTGCCTCACATCTCTATTTCTCGTTCATCAATCATCGTGTCCGCGTTCCGGTAACTCGATGTTCTGCCCCGTTCGTCAGCCCTTCGTGAGTATGATGTACGAATAACTCTTACGAATAACGAAGAAATCTCACTCGATATGGACGAGATGATTTTTTATGAAAATTCCATGAACCCGTGGGACTGTTTTTAATTGCTCAAATATTCGACATTTATTTACATTGATTTTTCGACTTTCTAGGGTTTCGATTCTCCAGTCGGTCGTAAGACGTGCTGCTCTCTTGGTTAGAAGAAACGTCATCGACTATTCTGTGTGTGCATGGGGAACCGCGCGAGTGACCCGAACAAAACTTTCACCCGAGACGCTCGACCTCACGCATTAATATATTTATATATACATCCGCAATATACAGCACATAGTTAAATATACTGTAAAGAACGAAACCTCGGATAGTGCACATCTCCAACATGGCCGTGCCCATCCTCCCCTCCTCCAACGAGAGAAATCAGTGAAAAATGTCTGACTCACTTTTACGCTTTTTATTTGCCATGTCTTTGGATTTGAGTGTCGAAAAGTTTCAGTAGAAAAACACAAAAATTTCAGGTGCAACAGGTTTTCAAAATTACTTCCTCCAACTTGGCCATTTTTCTCCGATGAAATTTCATTTTATCATTTTGAAAATCATTGCGATCGATTGCTCAGGATATTTTACCCCTAAAAAGTATGGTTTCAAGATTAATTTCCTGCTTTCATTGAAGAAATACAAAGTTTTGAAAAGTCCAAGTGCAAATTTGTGGTGTCTACGTGCTAAAAATGAAGAAATTATTAAAAAAAATGGCAGAGATGAAAATGCGAGGAAATATGTTGCAAGATTCGGTGTTAAAAAATGTTTCACAGCCACAGTGAGAAATGCTGAAGATTGGCAAAGGCGTGTACGGAACAAGGAAACGAAGAAAAAAAGGATCAGCTGGCTTGCTCCCGGGGTCCTGGGAGTTGAATCTGTCGCTCCATATCTCGTTGTAAAATTTATGAAAGTGGACTGGATAATAATTCACACGAGTGGAGTTCCAACCGCGTGTGCCACAGCACGTGGAGTCTCTCGCGGTCGCGTCCCTCACCCTGTGTGAATAATGGCACGTACCGAAGGGGAAAAAGTGGAAGAAAGGAAGGAGAAGAGAAACGCGTGTACGTTGTTGCCTCCAGGGCGACGAATAAATGGAACAGAGTCATTGGTAACTCTCCCAATCGTTTCCTCTGCCATTGGCGATTGATTTTCTTCATCCTGGCTCAAGATTATAAAATTTCATTCGCTCCATTCAAGAGCTCAGTTTTTGAGCGATGAAAAAGTGTCTGAAGAAATAAAAAGAGGATGAGATGCTTCCAGACGACGTGTCAGGAGGAGAGTGAGACAGCGAAATGCTGTCGTTTCGTAGGGACGACAACTCGGGGCGAAAGATAACTAATGATCAACTAATTGGAACGATCGTATATCGACTCTCGATCTTGGTGATCGATCTCTGAAGTATAAAGTAACTCGAGACTCGTGTTACATTGCAAACTCTCTTCTCTTCGCTCTTCCTCCCTCGAACTAGTCGCCTAATTAGAAAATGTAATTGCGCCGAGTTGTAACGACAGCGTCACCGCGTCGGTGTCACCGCACACCCGCTAATTATTATTCATCTCCACAGTCTCGTTCCTCTTGGGTGATCCATAGCTTTCTTTAAGGCTAAATCAAAATGTCAAAACTTGGATCGATCGTGGGAAACGACTGACTTTTTTCATTAGTCCTTTTGTTGTTCACGATCGTATGGAAACAACTATTTGCGAGATTTCAATGAAGGAGACTTGCTACGTACGAGAATATGTTAAGAATTGCATCAAATTTCGTGATAATATTCTTTAGCATTAAATACGATGACACACATTTTTTTCCCATTTTTCGTCTACAAAGTGTCGAATAATTCGAGTTTACAGAAACTAGGTAGAGAAGAAAAATGTTGAAAAATTTGTAAATTCATATTTAATAAAAGGTTGCTTACCAAATTTCATAAAATTTGCATAATTTCCAATTTTCCTACGCTTTTATCATTGTCGAATAAAAATCGATCGGGAAATTGATCGCGAATTTTTTTATCGTGCACTAGAAAAAATCTGCTTCTCCGCATCGTGCCTGTTATTTTTTGTTTGAATAAACGTTTGAGAAGAAATATGGAGAAAAAAAACGAAAGAGCAAAGTCTGAATATCCACTACCGTAAATACGAGAGTCTGGTATATGTTGGCAAGACAAGTTCGCGGCGCGTATATGTTTCTTAATGACGATGTTAATTGATATATTTGAAGCGGGACAGGGAGATGCCCACACGAACCGTGAATTAACATAAGCAAACTTCCAACAGAACAGACCGCGATTATTCCAGGGAGACTCGGCTAGAAGTGTTAATTTTCTGCTTTAGATCGCCCGAGGCTTTCTTCCTCTTTCCCTCTCGCTCTTTCTCACTTCGGTAATTCGAGACGTGAAACATTTGCTGCCACACCTGCAGTAAATTGAAATAAAAAAATGTAAAATTAAAAAAACAAAAAATTTTTTTAAAATCGCGACAAAAACGAGTGTCGCCATGTTTTTCTTCATTTCTTCTCTCTTCGCTGCTTCTTCTCAACTATTTCTTCATCTGTCTCCGTCTCGCCTTTGGGCCTCAAGCCAGTTTAACGAGAAGACGTGCATGTGTGTGCGTCTCCGTCGCCTCTAAAAATCTACAGAGGTAGAAACGCATATGTACGCGCTCTTAATGCTCGACGAGTGCTCGGCAAACAGTCTCACATTAGTGTGTTGCCTCTCCGCGCCCCGAGCCATTAATAAAATCAAAAATCAGCCGCACTGCACTGCATGGATAATATTTTCACTTAATATTGGTTTATGTATCTAGGCCCGTCGATGTGTAATCAATCGGCCACACTATCCCCTTAATAATCGCCATTTTTAAATTCCTCCGAATGAATAAACCGAAAATATTATAAATTGTTCCAGAAATATTTTAAAAAATCTGCGTAAAAATATCAAAATCCAGGAACTCTCAAATATCCACCCAAAATTTCGCAAGATAATATTTAAAAATAATTTTACTCGCTGAAAACATATTTCATAGAAATAACTAAAAGATTGTTATTATGAGAGTTTATTTATTCTTTTGATTTGGAGCTATGGACATTATTCCGAATGAATGGAAGCGAAGACTACAAATTCATGCGTCGTATCTATTCGCCATTTGCCATATTGTCCCTTTTTAGTGTAGACTCGTGTGTTTAAACGCGCAAGTAGTTACGTCCGTATTAGGTCAGACTTGGTGAATAATCGGTAGCAACGAGGCTCAAGATACGATTACATGTATACGAGAGGAATCTCTGATCCTTCCTGATTCCCCTTCGCGAGCCCTTCCTCTCCCTTGTCCACGGTAACGTGTTTACCATAGAAAAATTATTAGTATCGAAGAGCCATTTCCCCATTGGTCTTTTATTGCTCCATTCATGGCAAAAGTCTCCTTTTTTCGAGTTGCCTCGAGCCTGCGAATATGCAATATACATGCTCGACTTGATTAGAACGAACGACGATCACCTTTACCGGAATCTTGACTCTTCCGTATGAATATCCCATAAATGAATTTTCAACATTTTTTCCCTTCATTCTCTCTGCCGATTCTCACACAGTCTCCACACTTATTCAGAAATTCCCTTTTCCCTTGCGTGACATTTAAATGTCAAAAATCACCAAGAAATTTATTTTTGCGCCAACATTTTTTTCATTCCATGGGAAATTCGGGATACGATGCCTCCCTATGGAGAATCATTTTATAAGCCATCAAAATCACCGCAGGAAAAAAAAAAGATTTTTTATTCATTTTTTTTTTCGACCGAATGATCGAAATACGAAAATTTTGAAAAAATTTCATGATTTACCACGTCACTATGAATTTAAGCCATCATATATATTTTTTCTAGCGAGTACGTGTCTGTGTATATGTGTATATGTGAATGTGTAAGGGTGCGTGCAAAATCGCCGCAGGGAAAAAAAAGGAAAAAATGATTTTTTATCTATTTTTTTTCGACCCAAATGATCGAAAAGAGGAAAATTTTGAAAAATTTTTCTGAATTTTCCATGTCCCTATGAATTTAAGGGATTGTATATATTTTTTCTAGCGTGTACGTGTGTGTTTTCGTGTGTATGTGAATGTGTGAGGGAGTGCAAGGTGCATGGGTATTCTCAACAGTTTGCAGCGTATGCCATACATAATAGAGGTTAGCCGCAAAGATGGTAAATCACAAGACGCCATGCGGGCATAGTTATATCGTGCGTGCGTGATGGAAGATTAGTCCGGCATTGTGCGAGCACGGAGGTGGCACACGATGATTTATAGCTTACGAAAATACTTGGTGTGTCTCACTCTGGCGTGTTGGCCTCTTCTTTATTTATCCATTGCTCTCTTTCGCTCCTCTTCTCATTTTATTATCGCCCTCCTTTTTCTTCTTTCCTTTTGAAGCTCCTTCGAGGCTCTCTTTCTCTCTATCTATCTCGCCACATTGTGGCTACCATTGAACGAGATATTACAGTCAAAAGATAGAGGAAGAAGAAGTTATCAAGCCCTGGGATTCCTGTGCCCTCAAGATCCGTTGCAACGATTTCTACCGAGGGATAGAAACGCTCTTAACACTCTTCGCAATAGTCGGATAATTAATTCATTAATCTGAAGCTTTCTTAATTAATTGCCTGGCGATTTGTAAGAATTTATGAAATATTTGAGGGCCTTGGAATTTTGGGATGAACCGAATGGACGTTCGAAGATTCCAAACGGGTTAGTTGGCCGATGTCATTTTTCACGACCCAGACTACCATTCACAAAGTGTAGGGGCCGATTTCTGGTTTAACCATAAGGACAAATAGATGAGAAGAGATAAAGGAATGGAACGGATCTCGCGTTACGTTCCTCTCGACTCGCCAAGAAGAAGCAGCAAAAGAAGAAGAAGAAGAGAGCACTACTGTAAATGGTAGCAGCCTGCAATCATCATAATTCTTGATGATGGTCGGCCGGTGCACAAGAGGACAGAAAAGAGAGATAGAAGGAAAAGGAATGAGATGAGACGAGGGTTTTAGGCCTCCCTGTGAAACCGCTGGAAGAAGAGACCATCAGACCCAGACCGCAAAACCATTCTGTTCCTTATTGCTCAGTACCTTCGTCTTTCATTCTTATTCCGCTTACCCCCACAGATCTTTTGGCACAGCTCGACAAAATCGTACCAAATGAACGCGGATGAATTACAAGAATTAAAAACGCCTCCGCTCTTAGCCAAGACGTTACGGAACTTTGCAAACAGCGCTTGCTCCTTAAAGATTAAGGAGCAAGAATCGTCTGTTACGAAGGTGTCCAAGGACCTGATAGCAGCTCGCGAAGGATCTGCACTATGAAGAAATTCTTAGGCAGCAAGAAACGGGTCCTGAAGGCCCAGGAGTCGAAATAAAATTGGAAAATTAGTCCCTGGGAGGTAAAACGCTCGACTCCTTCAAGTTGTAATGTTGCTGGCTATCGTGCAGTGGGTCGGGGCGAGAAATGGGCAGCACATAACAGCGGCATGCGTAACGTCGAATCCTATAAGTTTGGTCAAAAGCAAGTGGGGCCATTAAGAAGGCAGCGTTGATGGCAACAACATGCCCGAACAATGCAATTTGTAGCCACCCAGTTCTACGGTGGTCCGGAGTTAGCAATTCTTCGGGTTGGTGTGTTACATAGTACGAGGCGCTGAGCCTTTTTTATTTCTCAGCTTAACCACCAGGCGAAATATCCTCGTTTCGGTAGTTGTAGTTGTCGTCGTGGCTGTCCTTCTCCGGCAGCTCTCCAAAGTCCCACGAAATACTGCCAACATATTGCTCGTGGAACTCGCGAAATACTACACGAGCCAATGTCACCTTGTCCCCAGTGCTCGCGCTACCGACGGGCATGCGCGCTCGAGAAACCCAAGACTCCCGCTTTGCATTATTCTCTCCTTTGTTTTTCTTTTCCTTTTGTTGCTGCTCCTTCTCTCCTTCTCTTTCTCCTTTTCATTTCGTTCAAGTCCTGAATTTATCGGTAGATTCCGACGACTGCAACGGACAACTACGGAATACTTTGTTGTCGCCACAGCCACACTCACACATCCAATATATTTATAGAAAAACGATGGTGTGTTTACCGGACTGTAATCTCGATCGTTGACGCGTTGAATGACCTTCGTCGTTCAAACGTCCCTGCGTATGCATTTCTCTCCTTTTTCTTAGAACGAATGTGCTCTGTTGTTTTGGGACTACGTGAGTCTCTGAATATGCGTTACGCGACAATTCTCGTGTTTATGTTTTTCGCCCATTTCTCATTTCCAAACAGCTGCACAAATTTCCACCGTGGGAACAAAAAAGTGGAAACTAAAATCCTTTTTCAAGCCTGACGACGTCTGAACTCTTTTCTCTTTTCAATCAACTCGCGGCCACAGCATCGGGTACTTAAAGCCAATCAGATCCAGTTCCATAAACGGATCTTCAATGAGCCCCAAGATTTATGGCTCCGCGGACCATTTAGTACCACAGAGCGAGCTGCACCAAATAGATTGGATTTAAAAAATCCACCAGAGGCCCGCTGTGGACTCTTTGATCATCCGGAGCGTCCATGAGGATGAAGGAAACGTTGGGGATCAGTCGCGCGCACACCAGTGCTTGACACTGTTGAAGAAATGGCCAAGTACATGCGTCATTGGATTAAGATTGCAGGCGAATTATTCATCCAGCATGCTTTTCCCGCTTTAACGTGCATTTCAGTTTGACCACAGATGGAAATGGAAAAAAAATGAATGAAAAAGAATACCAACAAGACCGAGGGCTGGCAGAATGATAAATAGTGACCACACAAAGTCGCTGCGAAGGGGAATAACTTTAAATCCATATTGATAGCGGATTCTCCAGAGTCTCTCAACCAAGGACTTTGAGGTCGTTTGTGTCCTTGTTAACCTGTTAATGCACCAGGATGCTTGCTTTTGAATTCTTGCCTTGCAGCATCTACGAGAGGTATACTAGATTTCGCAGTTGCCATCTCCAACGAATTCCAGGTTGTTGCGGGAATCTCGTCATCAACCCAGTACGAATGTTCTGGTCAAGTGACCAAAACAAACAGGGTGGTTCATCCGGTTAAAATGGTCGAGGCTGCTCATTCCCTCTGACCTCAAAGCCCCCGAGCATCTTAGTAGAGCGAGGAAAAGATGGCAGGAAAATAAAAGTCTGACTCTTAAGGATTACGCACCAAAGGTCCTGGGCAAAACGATCTGTGGAGATGGGAGCAAATGACAAGGCGTGCTTTGCATGTCGAGTGTTCACGGACTGTCAGCCAACAAGTACAGTCCCCAGGAGAGTACCACCTCTTCTTTTTCTCTCGCTCGCTTGGGGCCTCTCTGAGAGCTCTCGTTGAAAGGAGCCGTGCACCACCAGTGGATCATGGACATGATCCACCAAGAGTGCTCCACAGCCACGAGAACGCAATGGGCAATGCTCTCCGCTTAGCTGTATATAAGCGGGAGTAAATAAAGCGGAATCTGCACGTCGCATTGTTTGACTGTACGACGGACGTCCAGGTCGACGGTAAAGGGACCGCGACCAAGGAGCCAACGAGACAAGACCACGAGAGACAGCAGACCCGCTGATTTGCCAGGGTACGCGCTCACGTATATCCCTGCGTATGCAGCCACCATTCTTTCATTATATATGGTCTAGGCTTGACTCAATTCAGAAGAAAGAAAGAGAACCTTTTTGGTCACTGAAGACGCCATCGACCTGTTTGACCGGGACAAGTGCCAGCGAACCTACAGATCCGCTTTTCTCTTGAACCTCCACAGTTGTGGAGTCACCAGAGCCATCTGATCAGTCCCCGGAACAACCTGCTTAATTGTTCCTGACGGAAACGTCCTCGATCAGTTGGCCAACTCCTGTCACATGTGTAAGTTACCCACCACAAGGTCTTGGCTCTTCCACGCACAGTAGGACAGTCTCTGGGGTCATCTGATCATTGCCTGGGTCAACTTGTTGGTTTTATACCAATCTTGCCCAATCAGCTGGTCGTCTAACGACCAGGAATCCAAAGCCACGAATCCTTCCTTGCTCCTCCGGATCTGTTTCGCATGAACCAACGATCCAGGATCCCCTGTGATCCTTTTTCTTTTTCCCTTCATTGGCAAAGAGCTAATTGGCTAATCAGTAACTCAGACTCCCCAAGCCACACGAGTCTATTTTTAATTTCCGTAAATAAAACGTCACAAAATGATGGAGCGCGAGTCTGTGCACGACTGAAATGCAACGAGATGAGTTCTTGAATGGCGAAGCCTCGAGCTCGACACGGAGTCTGTGTGCGTCGGACACCATCGTGACCTTTTACCGGGTGGCGTCGGCGAGTCCGCACGTATTAGAGGTTTTCAATGATAGTCTTTACAGTTTCCAAGAAAGCATAATACGTCTGACAACGGCGGGTGCTTGCCAGAGGTTTCAAACTCGTGGCTTGTCATAGACCAACATATTATAATATATGCACGAGATGGAATACCGGCTAGGAAATCTCAGCGAGTCTCTCCTCACAAGCTCGAGGAAAATGCCACGCGTGATTTCACTCGTGCAGCCAATTTGCCCGTCGTCGCTGCACCAGCACAGACGAGCCAGTGCATTGATGGCCTACAAAATAATAAAAATACTCTGTAGCGAGAAGTTTATTCCAAGCGGAGTCTCCGGAGATTATTGCAGAAGCGACAACCGGTCTTGCGAAATCGGTGGCTCATGCGGAAGGTTAAAATTGTTCAAAAAATGTGTATTTTTAAATTTTTAAACAAATGATTCTTTGAAGGACGCTTTTCCAATCGATATCGACCGGTCATACGTCGCGAATACGAAAATGTCGACTCACCAGAGTGATCCAGATGACCCGTCGATCATCCTCCCAGAGACGAGGTGTCTTCGACAAAGTGTATTCCACCTCAAAAAATAAACAACAAGACCATTACACGAGTATTCCCTCGTATTTTCTCGTGACAGCGAGAAGGATAAGAAAAAATAGAAGGGAAGCCTCCTCGAGCTTATAAATAATTTATCGAATTGCTGAAAGAAAAGAAAAAGCCAGGAAAGCAAAACCGGGCTGGAGAATTGAACAGGTGAGTGCGTAATTCACTTATGCGTTATATGTGCTTCCTCCTGCTTTGCATTACCAACAGCAGACTATTGTCCTCGTTCCGCAGAGCCTGTTAAATCGAGATCATCCTTATCCAGGCCCCTTGCGGAATCTCATTTTAACGGGAGGCATTCTTGACCCGCACTTTTTTTACGACATTCTAGCGGGAAGTCCATAAATATGAGTAGCAATGGGTCCAGCCATTCATTTTTTTCCCCGGAGCTTATTGTCTCGCCAGAGTCCATTCCTGGCCTCAAACAATTGACATTACTCCCGGTGGCTAGTGCAATTAGTCATCACGCGGCGCTAGCTCCGACGACAGTGGCGCCTCAAGCATCACTGAATGTTCCCCTGACCACCAATACGCTCGATTTAAATTCGCAAGCTGAGCAAGCGCCTCGGAGACTCCGTTGACCATTAAACTCCTGCCGGTCGCTCTACGCCGAGTCTAGATTCTTCGGAATAAATCCGCCGGGTGCGTATTGTCCTCTATCGGAGTCAGAAAGCCCAGCAACTGGCGAACGCCGCGACATACGCACATTTCCTCTGGGCTCCTTGGGCTACAGCCACAGCTGTGCCAGGTCTTCCTGAGCCAGCTCCTCACCAATCCTACTCCTTGAATAATCTCGTGAACTCTTTGTGGTGAGATCTTGCCGACATCAGCAGCGTCGATCCGTCTCGAGATCCATGACATCGCTTAGACTATGGAGTTAGGGAAATATCACCGGCAACTTTGCCACATGAACATTCGACGACAACCGCGCACTCTTCAGACCTTATCCAGCAAATGTCCTTGCATCCTTGTCCCCCATCTTTCCCTCCTCACATCCGGGTACATTATATTTAACCGAACCTTAAACGGAATAATCCTTTTACCTATCAAACCTCCAGCCTCATCGCTCTTTCATGTTTTACTCGCCTCGCTCCAGATGTCATCAGAACGTCATGTTCAACGATAATCGATGCAGGAGCCTTCATCGATTTATTCCTCCACTGAGAAAACGGTTTATTTATAACAAAGATATATATTTAATTGGTACTTTTGCTCAAACATTCATTAACTGTTACAAAATTTGTTAATCGTCGAAAAATATCTTTGTTATCACGATCAAATTTCATAGGCATAGCATTTCCTTGAAGATAATGATTCGTTCGATCGCTTTCATTTCCCTTAACTCAGTAGATGTTCGTGGTCATCAAATTCATTTGCCATTAACAAAGGTTACATTTTATAAAATGACTCGTTTTTTAACTATTAACAAATATTTGTTTCAGACTATCGCGAGAGGCCCCAATAAATGATTCGGTAAGTGTTCAAAAAAGTTTATTTGTCTGTTTCCAACTTTACATTTGTCAGCAGTTAACAAATCCTGGTACTCAGTGTCTCCAGGATGGGATCGATTCCATTGAACCCACAAAAATTCCATGACCACTGATCCTCAAGAAAATCCTTGGAAAAAAACTTAATTCAGGAGTGCGAATAGGGATCCAATAAAAATTCAATCGAACGAACGTCCCCTGGAGTACACAGTCTACCGGTTCCCGAGTAAAAATAAATGGAGGTGTAACTGCAGTGCGTAGATAGACCAGCCAAGCCTGGACAAGCCGAGTTTTACGATCATCGAAAAGGGAGATAGTCGAAAAAGGAAGTGAAAGGAGTGCCTGCAAAGTAATGTCGCGTTTGGATCGATCTCTCATTTCGTAATAAAATAAATTCAGTTTGCCGGAAAGAGGTACTGATGCAGGAGCTATTCAGGGACGATTATGAATGCACGAAGATGCATAGGAGTCAAGTGAGTCGAGAAGATTGTTTATAAGTTTAGTGGAGGTTGATTTGAATGAGAAAATGTTCACAGGTGTTGAACGAAAGGAATCACGACATTTCTAACATTATGGAGAAAAGATAACCGATTAATTCGATCGTAGGGTCGTTTAATGAATGGTCAGCATGTAAAGAGGTCTCCTGTGGATGCTTTTCTCGGCAAACAGAAGCCGCGGCATTGGAGAGACTCGCTGAGAGTCCGGCATTCGCCTCCCAACAATTAGCCTGAGAACGAATATACGACTCGGCGATTTGTCGCCAGAGATTTATTGCTTCATACATAAAGCTTCGAGCTCGCTACGATTCCGTACTCTCTCCGCAGCATCTCCTGCTTTCGTAACGGCCCAAGGACATTGGCCCTTTCTCCATGTGTATTTCATACCACTCACCATTGGCAAAAATGTATTTTAAGCACTCTCTCTCTCTTGATCTTCGGCTTTTTAATCCGTGCTCCATCACGTTAAAAAGTTGCAATCGATGTTCTGGTCATTTTTTGGAGATTCTTGGCTGCGAGATCCGCAAAAAATGAGCCCGAAAATGGGCTCGTTCGAGCGGATCGTCATTCCGATTTTTTCAATTGTTCACTTTGATCCTTTAGTTTATTATTTGCTTACGCTGAGCCCGGCGAATGGAACTCGAAGTATGTAGACATTCGCCGATACAAATAATCTTTGGCGAGGTCATACAACGAGCAACAACCGGCCGGGGTCACTGAAGCATACAGCCGTTTGTCGCGGAAGGTATCGCGCGCGCGCACCAACCTCTAGAAATAAATTAAACGATCGGGGGCAATAAAAAAGTACGCGTACAGGCGCGCCTAAGTTTCATTTATATGCGAGCCCATGCGAGTGTGTAGGAATGAGAATGAGAGGCCAGAAAGGTCGCGAGGCAGACTCTCGGAGATCGCAGTACTCCAGGGATCCCATAGGAATGTGAAGTCGGCTCGAATTAATAGATCGAGAGACCCGGGCGAATTTATACGCTTCGGAGGCGGCGAGTTTGAAAGCAACTACGAGGGGCACCTCGCGCGGGACTTCTTTTGCATCTCGATCTCACTCGCCTTCCTCCCATCGCTCACAGACTCCGGAGGGACTACAAACCAGATTGAAAAAGACCTGGACAACCCCACCAAATGTGCAATCTCCTCATCCTCTCATCGTGAAACTCACACGCCATACATTTATCCAGCTTTTCCACCCACAACCATGCTGTCTCCGTGTTTTTCCTTCCTGCAATAACAAAACTCCTATTGACTATACTCGTTCATTTTTCACTGAACGATTATCCTTGATAGGGAAAAAAAAGTTAATATGGTTGGACGATTTTTGAAAAATTTCAGATTTTCGTGAAATTCGAAAAATCATAAAAATTAAACCGTTCGACCGATATTCTTCAAATTTAATACCAACCTTTCTATTATCATACTCTATGTATAAAAAAAAGAATGAGCAATAAATCTTAAAATTTGCGAATATTAGAGCGTCGACAGGTTTTTTTGAAAAATTCAAAATTCTGTAAAATCCGTATTTTTCTAGCAATTCCAACAAAAATCGTAGAAAATGAAGAGTTCGTATGGATCAACATCTGTGCAAAACGGGAGCCCTGTAGCTCGAACCGTTCTCGAGTTATGGACGTTTGAAGTTTACAGTGCCATAACATACACCCACACATCCGGACACTTTTTCTAGATATGATTTTTCGATGTTTTGGGGCATTTTAAGGCCCATTCATATTGAAATCCGGGAAAAAAAAATTTCACCGTCACAGGGCTTTCTCTGTGAGGAATCAAAATACTAAAAAAAACGATAGCCAAGTCCAAAAATTACTGACGAAAGAAATAATCTTCTTCGTCTCCGTGTTACTCGCTCGCCTGGAAGATGGTAAAGACCTCCGTTGTTACGAGGCTCCGGTCCCAAGAAAGATGTTAGTTTTCATCCCTGCGACTGGAATTCGAGGAATCGTTGGAATTGCATAGAGTAAATAATGAAACGTACGTGTTCGAGCTTACGCGGCGAACAAGAATTATCTGACTTTGAAAAATGACGCCATTTGATCGAACAATTCGAGGGGTTGTCGCGTTGCGCTATGTTGTAGGAGGAACAAAAATAATCCTCAGGTTGTGGCTATCTAGGAAGAAAAAAAAAAAAGGATTCTCTAACAGCATCAAACGAGGAAAGATGGCAAGGTGAGAGATGTTGGTCGCCCTGTGAGCGATGTGTACACATCACACTGTCACCGGTGGACATATCGCTCTGATAAATCCTGACCAACGCTATGGACCAACTTCCTCACCCACGTCTTCTCGTCTCCATTGATCAACCGATAAATTAATCGCGCACGAAACACTACGCAGCGTCTGCCTTTTTTTTCACGTTATTCTCAAACTGATCGCCATTTTTTTTTTGTTGCTTTCACCTTTTCCATTATTCATTATTTTTTGCAAATTTTTGACGGACTTTACGACCAACAATTTAGTGTTTTTAGTGTCGCTAATAAATGTCGATAATCAAACTAAAATGTTTTTCATTTTTTCAACGATTTATTTCCCATCGTAATTGTTCGTCCAAGAAAAATTTATCGACTTTCTTTTTTCTTTAATAATTTTTTTTTTTTTTCTATCCGGATATTCGAAAGGAAATTTCAAACGAGCGTATGGGTCTCCGATATCTAACTTGAAACACTAGAACCCGTTGGAAACAAGGCACATAAAACCCCTCTTAGCATTGAGTAATGCGGCGCGGATTGGATGTGATGAGGAGCATTAATAAACCGATGAAAATGTCCCTTTTATTTGTACGCACATCCTCGTCCAGGTTGACGCTCCATGGCTAAGGGTCGACTCGCTCAACTCGCTTTTATATTTCTCTTTTATTCGTCGTGTGGGCGTGGCGCACGCGTCGCGTTTCTTCACGGGGTCAACCCATCTGTTTTCACGTCCAAACGAATCCACCGACCAGATAAACGACTCGCCATATTAATAGCCATGGCTTAGTTCTTTTTTCTTTCATTACAATCATTTTTATGGTTTTCGGGGTCTTTGGCAAAGATTGTTGCAAAGGAATCATTGAAAATGTTTCAAAATCTTATTTTTCTTGAATTTCGAAATTAAAACTCATTTTTCCGGTACAAAATTCAACAGCACGAATTATTTTCAATCCACAATTCGGATTGTAACATTTTTTTAATGAAAAATAATCGTGGACGCATTTTCGAGGCTGTTTTTTCGCCTCATTTTATGGATATTTTTTACAACTCTTCACCAAGATATCGCACACACTTTTGTGGCTCACGTTATCGGGATTTTCGAGTACTCACTAAATCTATGAAGTTTCGTCCGTCCGGGTGGACAGGAAATGTTTTTTTTTTTCTGCATTTTTGAGATTTCACTGTGTAACGAAACTTCCGTCGAAATGCAATAGATTTTGGTTTTTTGTTGAAATTGATCGAGGAATATTTAATTCAGAGAGTTTTGAATTAATTTTGTTTTTTTTTTTTATTTTATTTTTTTTCGTCTCTTATTTCATTAGCATTTTTGTTTTCAGTTACAAAGTTTCTCTCGCGCATCCGAGGGTACATAATAACGAACACCTTGAGACTGGCCGGTCTCAGACGTGTAATTAGCGACTTACACCCACGCGGTGCAACGACTCGTGGACTCCCCGAGTCTGTACAAAGAAGGCGATCAAATTATCCTTGGTTTTGAGTTACAAGAGTTACAGCCCCCTGTCTTCCACCCTATTGTCACGCCCAAGGGGGCTGAGATCTCGAATTTACGATGTTTCGAAATATAATTCGTTTTTTGGAAAATTCGTACGAGCTTTTTTACTTTTCTTTTGAACCGAAACGTTGAATCTTTCCAGGAAGTCTGGAGCAGTTTACGGGCGAAAAAATTAACGGACAAAAATATTATGTGGTCGTCAAAGTATCGCGAAGTCGAATTTTACGTGAACGTATATTTTCCTCCATCACGAGGAAGTCAAGGAAACGACAACATTGCAATTAAATAAAAAGAATGATAATATTTTTGAAGGATCCTTGAAGATCTAGTAAAATGTTTTCGACGATAATATTGGGTATATAAATGCGAGACAAATTGGGAATTACACAGGCAAAGTTTAGCTTCCACAGCAAAAACAAGGAATCGAAATCAACATGAACTTTCGGTATGGAATAATCTTTTTGGTCGTGGCGATCGTTTGCGCCGTTGGCCAAGTCAGCTCGGAAGAAGCTGAGGCCGAGACGATGGTCCGTCGAGAAGCTGAGGCCGCAGGGATGGAAGAAATGCATGGAGAAAGCAAACGGTGAAGAAACACCTTCACGAAAAACAATGAATTCTTCATTAATTTCCATATCATTTTAATCGAATATTACGCCATCATTTTTCAATTTCATTTTTTCAACACATGAGTCATTTCCAAAATAAAATAACAATCAATAAATCAATTAACTGTTTTTATTCATTTTTCGTTCGATTTTTCGTAGCCAGGAATTTAATGTTTAAAAATTGGAAATTTACAGGAGTCCTGATCCACTGAACTTCAAGAGAATCTTAGACATGGCACGATTGTGAGTAATCTCGTTATTACAAAAATTCATATCGCATTAATTTTTATATTTCTCTGGGATTATTTGAACAAGCAATGGGATTACGAGAAGTAAATGAATCAATGAATATCACGCATTGTTTATCTGTCTTAAAATTCTGGTAGGAAAACGAATCCTTAGAAAATTTGCTTCCTTGGAGTTGAGCTCGAAAATAGAAAAATTTGTCCACGAAATAACACTCATGATCTGTTTTGTTTTTTTTTTTAACAGAGGTCGCTCTGCAGATCCAAACTTGGAGAAATTTGTGGCACGGCTCAAAAAGCTGAAAGGAAGAAAAGCGTAATTATACATATTCAACGACCACACGAATTTTCAAAAAATACAAAATTAATTAACAAAACAATACAGATGTGAATTCTAATTAATTCACGATTAAGGCCTGCGGTGGTTATTGAGTTTTGGAAATATTAAATTTTATTTTTTCTCTTTGACAAGTGCGAGGAGCGCCAGTGCTGATCCCGATCCCGATCCAGGAATGCTCGATTTCCTGAAAAACATACCATTCATCGGCGGACTCATGAGATAGACGCATTTGGTGCCGAGCACGACCCTCTTCTCCGACTATACGAATGGAAATTACGACGATTATTTTTTTTTTTTTCAAAATTACCAGTTTTTAAGCTCCCAAGGCAAATCACATCATGTTGCGAATTGAATTTCAATAAATCAAAATGAAAAAGATTTTTTGGCGATTTTAAATGTATCCGTTGTTTCCACATCCCTAAAAATGGTCCAGATCTCGAGAAAATCTCGACACGTTCATTAGCATTCCGTAGAAAGATTCATTAGAAAAGTTTAGAATGAAATATTTTTTGGTTAACCTCGACAATCATCGTCGATGATTATCAAGTCTAATGGCATCGAATAAAAATGATAGAGCCCAATATTTCGACGTTTCTTCGATTTCAACCTGGAAGCTCGTTTCACGAAAACGAAAAAAAACACATCACCTTAAAAAAAGTTTTGAGTAACGATATATCTCGAACGGAATTCTTATCGTTTTAGTTAAAAATTTAAATGCAATTTTTTAATTTTTAATTTAAAAATATAAATGTTTGAATTTTCATCTTAATTTTTAAAATAAATTTATTCCAAAACGAATTAGATCATGCTTGTTTCTTTCAACAACGTTCGATGATATGACCCGGAGGAATCAGTACATTTTGGAATGAAATTATAAATCGAAATATTTCAATTGAGTGAAAAATTTTTTGTGCCGCTGCCAACTTCGAATTACTTTAGCCATGGTTTCCACTAAGAAAGGGTGGAGCTTTGAGATCTCTTTTTACGCATTTTACCAGGCCTTGAGGAACTCGTAATTCTGGCGTTGGAAAAATTACGATCGGGTAAACATTTTTTTGCGGCTGTGCCAACTTTGAATAACTTGAGCCATGGTTTTCACTGAGAAACTGTGCAGCTTTGAGATTTCTTTTTGTGCATTCTAACAGACCTTGAGGAGCTCTTAATTCTGGCGTTGGAAAAATTACAATCGAGCAAAAATTTTTTTCCGGCGTTGCCAACTTTGAAAAATTGCAATTCCCTATTAAACAGTGCTCCACCGAATATTTATGCTGCGACGTAAAAAAATGCCTATAAACTCTGATTTCCGCTCAGTTCGATAAGTGCTCCCATTAATTTCGGAGCGAGCCATTTTTTATTACCGAGAAGGAAAAAATGAGAACACTGCGTAATGAAAATAAGCATGAAAAAGCAATAAAAATGTTTTTTTTTCCGATAGGGTTCGGTATAAAAGCGGACAATTTTTCAAAAATATTATCCATTACGAGCTCACCTACCGAAGCAAGTAGAACAATAACGAAGAAAGAATAAACATGAACGTACGTTATGGAATAATATTCTTGGTCGTGGCGTCGGTGTTCGCCATCAGCCATGTCAACTCCGAGGAAACCAACACCGATACCATGGTTCGCCGAGAAGCTGCTGCCGCAGAATTGGAAGAAATGCATGGAGAAAGTAAACGGTGAGCCAATTCCTTCAAAATCGCTTGAAAAAAATTAATAAAAATCGGACAATTTTCGTTATTAATTTTTTAGTAAATAAAAAAATTTTAAATTGATTTTTCATGGCGTTTTTCCATGGGATATAAATTTTTGTACTCTCCTTCATAAGAAACGCGAACGCTAATATTCCGAATCCGAAATCGTGAGGGAAAGAAAAGAATTTCGAAATTGTGAAAAAAATTCGAGGAAACTTGATACTGAAAAATTTGAAATTTGTAGAAGTCCCATGAATGCGAAGGTGAAGGCACTCATTGAAGCGATTAATAAACGACTCCAGTAAGTTGCAAAATAATAAATTGCCATATTCAAATAAGCATTCAAATATTTATATAAAAATAATTTTTTTTTTTTTTTTTGTAATTTCTAGTAAAAAAGGAAGGAGCACTGAATCGATGAATATGAACCGTGCACGTCGGTAAGAACAATTCATAATACAAATGCATAATGACCAAAGGCATTCGTACTGATAAGACACCATAACATAAGAATTTCATGAATCATTTTATTCTTCCCCATGCCACGTCAATCCGCAGTGATCCTGATCCAAGTATTTTGGATGTTATCACTGACCTCGTCAACAAAGCCATGGATGCTACTGGTTAAAAGAATAACTCTGGACTTAACGAACTTATCACTTTCCACGTGTGAGTGAATAGACTTGATTGTTTTTTGTTTTTTCGTCTGGGAAAAAGTGGGAAAATCGATAAATATTTTGTCAATAAATTCAATCGCGCTATTTAATTGTAAACAGTATTTTCGTCTCCTCGTAAACTGAACTCGATTTTTTCTAGTCCACCGGCGGCTACAGATGAACCAAAGCAAACCGGAAGTCACCGATTCTCACATGTACAATTATACAATAAAAATCATACGAGCATAATTTCCTGTGTTGATATTTCTTGAACGAACCTTCGCCTTCTTGTGTCTGTAAGGATTCGATACCTCGACGAGGCGTCCTGAACGCTTCGTAGAGGAAAAAGCAATCGAGAAAGGAATAAAAATAAAAAATTCTCAAAAATTCGAAAAAAATTCTATAAAAATAAAAAAGTCACTAGTTCGAACTTTTCTATTTGGTCAATTCATTTTTCTACCAGAACACTGCCTCGAAGTGCTGCCCAATTCAGGCACTTGGGAATGACGTTCCACGTTCCAGGCAATGGCGTGCATCATATAATTAGAAAAAATTGATAATTAATTTATATTTTACCTCAAAAAATTAAAATAAATAAAAAAAACTACCAGAAAATTGAGTAAAAATTTTTTAAATCCTCCCCACCGCAACTCAATTTCCTTAAAATCTTTTTCTCGAAACGTTCCTAACATTTATTACATTTTCCGGATATTATTTTCGAATCCGGATATCGATTTCGTCCAAAAAGAAACCTGCAATTTTTATCAACGCACACAACGTCGAAAAATGCGAAATTGACGATGCAGATTCGCTCTGAATTGGCCGGAGGGTTGAGTAAATTGATAGGTCACGATCCACGAAAAGAAATTCGTCGCCAAATTAAATTCGAACGTCAAAAGAATTTTCATAAAAATTAAAACGTGCAAATGAAATAGTTGACGAAAGAAAAAGTCAGAGCGACAAAACGCGTCAACCAAAATACAAATATCGAATATAAATCTTCATGATGTGAGAAGATGCACTGTTGACAATTACGGAATGGGAAAGTGAAGTGATTACAAGTTATACGATTATTATTATGATTATGATTATCACAGTTCGGAATTAAAGAATGAGAAAGTAGTGATTATGAATCATGAGCTTGTTGGGATCATAATAATTACTACGACAGCCAATTAGCCGACTAGAATAGAGGAAGAAGTGAATAAATGGAGAATCACTCGATGGAATTTGTAAGGATCGCTATCCACAATTACGGAACGAGAAAGTAAAGTGATTATAAATTCTGTTTTTTTTTAATTTTTACGATTGATAAAAATGGGATTTTGTTATTTTATCATTTCCGGTCATTTTTTAGGGCCTTGAAAACATTTTTTCGACGCGAACATTAAAATGTCCGTTAAAATTGACATTCGCGAATTTTTATCACCGATAAGAATGGAATTATTATTTTTAAACTTTGCCGAGTCAGTTTGTGCTCGAAAAAATGTCAAACTTTTTAATATGTAGGAAGAACGAGAGCGAAGGCTTCTGGTCAATAAAAAACTCTTTCGAAAGCATAAAAAATATTTTGAAACGGTAATAAATTCGTTTTATCAGGAAATAACTTTTGTATAAAAGGAAAAGAATTTCTGCAAACTTCACAGACTCGAAATTCAACCAGCGGAGCAAACACGAGGACAGGAAAGAAAAATAAAGCATGAAGTTACACTTTGGAATAATTATCTTCCTCCTGGCTTTTGTGTTCGCCGTTGGCCGGGCTAACGCCGAGGAAGCCGAAGTCGGAGCCGAAACGATGGTTCGCCGAGACGGGAATCAAAAATTCTACGCATCCAGAGGGTAAATCTTATCGAAATTATTTCCATCCACTCAAAATAAACAAATTTCTGAAAATCCCACAAAATTCTATTCACATTACGGAAAAATATGAAAAAATTGCGTGATTCTCATTTTATCTTTTCATTTCCTGTCGGATGAAAAGGAAAAGGAGCCCCGATCCGAGTATCCTGGACGTTATCACGAATCTCGTTAACAAAGCAATGGACGCTACCGGCTAACGAGATTCCCGGGATGCGACCCAAAAATCCCGCGTAAGAAAATCGATATCCGAAATTATTTTCAATTTTGCGAACAGTGAAAAATTAATTAATTAAAAAAACTGGAATAATTTGAAAAAAAAAAGTAAAAAATCATTCAGTTCAAAAAAAAAATGAAGTAATTTAAAAAATTTGTACAATATTAATTTATTTTCTATTCAGTTGGGGAAATTGATGACGACCGAACGAAATTTAATAAAAATCACTATCACCTGCTGATTATTCAAAAAATTAATATTTATTTTATGAAAAAAAAAAAAAAAATTCTAACCTGACCCGTCTTCATATCCTTGAGTGTCTTGCCGCTTAACGGTTGGCTTGGGAACTGTGTGAGGTGGAGGGTGGTAGAAGAGAACAAGGCGAGAAAGAGGGCGGCACGAGGATGGCGTCTGGGGAGGTATTTGGCACGACTTGGTCTCGCCTCTAAATTTGTAATTGCAGCCTCCGCCGTGACGTGGCGCCTCGCATGGAATACGAAGCGATATATAGGTGGGGGGGTGAGGGAGGAGGAAGGGCGGGGGGAGAGAAAAATTCAAATAAATAAAAGGATCGTGGGGCACAAGACGTTGAAGCGCCGAGTTCAATTGGAGGCTTCGAGCTCGAGCTGAGTCGGTTGTAATCCAGCGGCGATACGAGGTCACGAACCTCGCTCAGCTAAAGTGAATATGCAACCCACAGCCCTGCTCGTACTAACCGTAATATATAGTCTATATAAGCGTCGTGGCGAAGGGGCGTAATCCGCAGCGACGTGGATTCCCACGTCTCCTCCATTTCATTCGTGAGCTCTTCACCTTTTTTTCTACCTCCAGATTTTCTCAACTCTCATGCCGCTCGATGGGCTTAATTTCTTATTAAAACGAACCAAAACTGATGGATTCCTCATTTTATTTCACTAAACTAAAACCTACTACTTTATTTTTCGAGCATCTTATCAGCCCGAAATAATGAAATACACGTGTCAATTAGATCCTGACGAAATTAAAGTCAAATATATTTTATAAACTCTTCACCATTCTATTTCCAGATTTTCTGAGCGACCCGTAGACACTGCACTCCCTCTGAGGTCACGCACTCATCACACTGGTGCAAATTTGCACTTTGATTTTTCAAAACTTTATACTCCTTCGATGAATGCACGAAATTAATTTTGAAACCATACTTTTTAGGGGTAAAATGTTCTGACTAATCGATTGCAAATTTTGAAAACCTTAAAGACTTGAAATTTTCGTAGGTGTAAATTTGGACCAGTGTGGTGTCTACGGGTCAATTCCCGGGAGTCCAGAAAGTAGCATGGAGAACGAATCATCGAACTTGCGCAAGATTCATACGTGGAGCTCGGATATGATTGGTGAAATGTGAATGAATGCTCACGATGTAGGAATAAGTGATGTTTTTTTGTTTGTTTGAATTGATTTGACGGGCTGCGACGATGGGTCTCCGAGGCCATAGCATATTTATACGTATTTACGTATGGAGGACGAAAGCCGTGGTAACGCAGGGTTTACAGGGAAGGGGGGCAAGCTCTATCGGTCGTAGGTTCGAAGGTTGGAGGTGTTGGACGCCGTAGGGGGGCCACTGCGGTGCCGGGACGGTGCTACATCATCCGTGGAGACAGGGTATCCACTTGTTAGCGAGAATCTTGCTCACAGCACACATTCACACATGCGGGAATCATATTTGAGGGCAGAGCCACCGAAGCTCGCCTACAAATGCGTTTCTTTCTCAAGTGGCCTCTTGCACTATTGCGAGGTGATAAATGGACTGCAACTCTCGAAATACGAAGGCATTCCTACTCCGGGCGTTTATATTCGTGATTAATGAACTACGCGTGCTTTTTATTTATAAACGCATGTGCCATTTGAGCTGGTGTTAACCGTGCTACGTCATTTGCCATTCGAACTTTGAGGTCAAACGTCTCTGTGAACTTATCGACATATCGTTTGTACCGGAAC
The DNA here is from genome assembly GCA_030522525.1 of Campopleginae sp. 14b. Taxonomy (NCBI): domain Eukaryota; kingdom Metazoa; phylum Arthropoda; class Insecta; order Hymenoptera; family Ichneumonidae; species Campopleginae sp. 14b. The sequence goes on from JAPYYS010000083.1 coordinate 68,951, forward strand.
ATTAGGATTCCTATGAGAGGCTCTTGATTACGTCTTTTCTGGCATCGTATTCTTCGCTGTTTTCCCCTGGACAAATCCCTGCTGGAGAAGAGACTTTGGTAGGGCTTGAAAAAATGAAAAAAATAAACGTTTTTTTTGTTTTGGGCATCATCGATTTTTCACTGACTCGCTGCACCGCTGCATTTTTTTTTTTTTTTTTTTTTTTTTTTTTTTTTTTTTTTTTTTTTTTTTTTTTTTTTTTTTTTTTTTTTGTTTTTTTTTGCGACCCTTGCAATCGTACGTCGAGCCTGGCTCGCTCTATTTTTGCTGGCGAGCCATACATAACGAATTAATCAAATCAAATGAAAATTCCAGCTCGGAAATACATGAGGAGAGGCTCGCAGAACGAGTTACAGAAAATATTGTGGTCCAGGTGTATGGGATATGCGTGGAGGACGGAGCTCTGAGAGCTCGAAAGCGTAACGATAAATCAATAGGCGAAAGAGAAGGCCCTCACGGGGCCCCACTGCCCATAATAAATTCATGAATTGTAAAACCGTTTTCTGTCTCGATCTCTCTCTCTCTCTCTCTCTCTCTCTCTCTCTCTCTCTCTTCTGGGTTGAGTCTCTCTTTCGCGAGGTTGGACGAACCGTGGCGTATTGGATTTATTGGTCGACCTGACCCCGCTAAGACGATCCAAGGTCAATGTGTGCGTGGATATACGTGTGAATGTGCGTTGTCTCTGTATTTATATGTTGGCAGGACTATGAGGAGGGAGGACAAGAGGAGCAGAACGAGTGGGTGGGTTAACTGCACCAGCAGGCCAGCAGTGGCGATCGTTGGCAACTTACAAGGCCCCAGGACCAGGGGATGAAAGAGAATACCAAAAGCATAAGAGGCTCATGATGAAGAACCAAAACAACTGAAGAAACAGAGCACATCGCACACTAAAGAGAAAGTGAGCGCAAAAACTCGCTGCTCTTTCGATCGAATGGGGCCCCGAACCGGCCCCGGGCAAACCTGATGTATTAACAAGTTAACGGCTCGCTATCGATCACCCTCTATCACCAAATATTATTTTCAATTATATATCATAAATCCCGTCTGCCCCACAAACCAACTCGCTCTTACTTTCGCACACTCTCCATATACACATGCGCCTGCTCCCTCTTATTCCTCTTTACTCGACAACTGACATCTCTCACATCGATGGACCATCAACGCTCTCCCAATCATACCTTTGCCCATTTCTTCTCAGAATTATATATTTTTCAATATTATTTATCTATTCTTACACATAATCTCTTCGCACTCATTCATTTTTAATGAGAATAACATCCCAGATTCCAAAACCTCATAAATCTCGAAACAACAATCAACCTGACAATTGAGTTCATTTTAAAATGTAACGAAGGAGGCGGATCGACATGGCGCGAAAACAAATCACCCAAAAATAGCAACAAATCTCATAAATTACAGAAACATCGTGCATCTTAAGCATCTCAAGGAAACAATTTGCAAATTTCCATTTGCAGTTTTTTTCTATTTTTCTAATTAAATCATATAATTGTGACAACTTTCGTAGGAAGTAAAGAGGAAGTACAAACTTGTACAGAATATTTGACTAAATTTGACGATTTTTCGATAAATCTGACATTTTTGTAAAATCCGAAAAATCATAGAATTTCAACCGTAGCATTTTTTCTAGCCATGATTTTTCCATGTTTCGGCACATTTTGGGCACATTGACATTGAAATCTGAAAAAAAAAAAAAAAATTCACCGTCGTATAGCTGCCTCCGTGAGGAAGCAAAAACATACAAAATATGAAGGAGCATTGAAAAATTTGCATTTGGAATGCTTGGGATGAAAGAAAAATGGTGGTGGTTCACGATAAATGTAACAACGATCAAGTATTTCTGGGGCTGTTTGTAATTAATTTTAAGGGGGAATGATGATGCTGCTCGTATGCATGCAACCAAGGGCCGCGTTTTAGTGATAATAAAAATGCGCTAAATCAGAAACGCATTTACGAGGTCAGCGTGAAATTGATAAATTAGCCTCACCCACAGATTTGTAGCTTGCACACAAATGCCCACAAATATATGTATATAAGACACATATTTTATTAATTTATAGCGCACGAGGACTACGTGAGTCCACGTGCCGAGCGTCTTCTTTTCGCTCTCTGGGCACTAATTCTCCCGGCGATATAATACCGAGTCCCCCGCTGGCAAGGAAAGCCCCTCACCCTCAGCCTCGCCAAGCCCTTTAAGCCTCGAGATACTCAAATTGATTTACTTTCGACCCAACCAATCGTCGCCTAACCGATCAACATTGTCGACACATTATTTAACAATGCTAGCAATGAATTATCAATTCCCCGCATCATCTTCAACTCGCAGATTCGATTACGACCGAAAGGACCGACAAAATCGAATGCAATTCGAAAAAAAATTTATTTTTATAAATTTCATCCTTAATTTCCCGTAAGTTACGAAATTTTCCCATTTATTTGCCGTTTAAAGTTTCTTTTACGATTTTTCTATATTCATTGATATTTATTTCCTATATTTATTTTTAATATATATTTATTAATAATAAATAATATATTTACAATAAACGAAATAATTAATTGAATAACAAATAAATAAGAATCATAATAATAATATTATTTTAGTTTATAAAATAAATGTAATTATTTTATTATTTATTTATTATAAATAAATATATACTTATAATACAGTTAACAGAATTTGCCAGTTTTATTCGCGTTAATATTTCTTTTACAGTTTTTCAATATTTATTCATATTTATTTATCATATTAATATTGAATATATATTTATTTATAATAAATAAATAATAATATGAGAAAAAGTCGTATGATAAAAAAGTACTGATGCACATTGTCCGGGGAATAAAAATGTCATTGTATCCGTGTGATGCATCATCAGGAAGCTTTTCACAATCTCGTATAGAGTTTATTTACACGGTACTGTTGGATCGCACCTAACTCGTACATGTACATTGAATTCGTAATCGATTACCCGTAGTCCACCCACACGAGACTTCCAATCGATCTCCACCTGAACAAGGTGTGTATAAACTGCGCTTATGCACCTGCTGGGCCTCTTCTCTATTTATTATCCTGCAGTACATAATTCGCGGTACATAATATTTGTACACACAAGTTCCTTGCTTTCACGCTGAATTTTCCACTTTTTATCATGACCGGGATTTATCGTCGATGTTGCGAGAACGGGACACCTTTCGTTTCATAAAATTAGTCAAATAATCTGTTATTAATAATTCGACTCGTAATAACAATTTCCAACAATTGTCGATTGTCAATTTCGAGGAAAAAAATTGAGCCCGTCGACGAATAGTCGAGAAACTTTGTACAATTCGACAAAAATCATCGAAAAACGCTCGCGAGTCTAATTTAAAAAAATAAATAAAAGAAAAAACTGTGCCAGCCGCCAAGGGGAGTCTCCGAGATTTTTTATCTCCTTGTTTTCGCACGTTTTGTGTCGATCGACCGTATTTTTTTGTTCATACTTTTTATTCCTCCTTTCGGACAAATTAAAATTCGCATAAACGTCGAGCGTTAATCTTCCTAATTGGATATTCTCTCGATTGGAGATGGTCCTTCGTTATTTTAAGTATTTTTTTATTAGCTACAAGCCTGGCCAGAAATATGTGTAACATGAATATCGCCATGCGATACGTGGCTTATTTTATTTTTCAAAATCCGAGCCATTTTCTTTGGGGCTTATGGGTTTTTTGGCATTTTACAGGAATACCATGATGGTTCTTGGTTCAAGCCATAAGCGTGCATTTTAAAATTCGTACCAATCCGTGGACATACAAATATTAATGTTTCGTAGAGATCGTACGTTTAGCAAAACTGCGGAGACGAGAAAGGCGCAAAAGTGATAAAAGGACACAGGAAACGAGGCCTTTCGTCTATCGCGAGTGTAAACGTTGAGATTATTGCGCTAAGAACTGGAGAATTCGTTATATGAATCTCTGCATGGGGTCGTACGAGTCTGGGACCGCGCGCAAAGTCGACACCCATATAATCGTGATACTGGCATTTAATTCCCTCTTAAAATGAAGCTTAAGAAACTAATGAGACACGCTAAAATATTCCGCGGTTCGGGCAGGCGTGCCATATCCGAAACGATGACATTTCGGATTTCTCTATCTCTCGTAAATCATCCGATAATGTGAATCAAGCCACGAGGAAAATATTGGAAAAATTATATTTTACCAGTCGCGATTCATATTTTTGTTTTTGTGTTTTTTTGTTTTTTTTTTTACTTTTTCGTCGCCATTTATAGACTCGACTATATTTTTTTCTTTAATATGGCAACTTGCCCGATCGCGACGAGTTCCATTCAGCAGAAAAACGTCCATCGATGCTGATGGAGAGGGAAAAATAAATAATAAAAATTAAGAAATGATGAAAATTGGCGATTTACAATTTTTTTTTTTTAATCATCAGGACGATAGGCCCAAATAAAATAAACGTCATCCCGGACATATGTCTAGTCCTTAGTCACGTGAGATAAACGACATTGAGTTTATCCCATAAACCGATCTCTCGGACTGTCCAGGCGTTTAATTTGAAACAATAACCGGGACAATTCAATAAATTTGAGATTTGAATCTACGAGGAATCTGGTGCTCTCGTCGTTGATATTTTTTTTCGTTAGGGGTAAGAGTAATTTTAATCAGGAGTGCCGGAATCCTCGACGGGGGGCAAAAGCCTGGTCGGATCACCGAAACGAAGTCTCCGACCTTCGCCGCAGCCTCTCCGGTCCAATGTTTATCCCACCGTAGCGTTCCCTCTGGTCCGGCGGCATTACGAATTTCGGGATCTGTGCTGGTTCACTAATTTACCGCTACCACGAGAGAAACCTCATCTAATCTGAGTTACGACCTCACAATCAACGAAAATCTCGTCCGGGATAAATCTCGAAGAGAAAAATCTTATCTCCTTGATAAATTATTACGCACATTATTTCTAACTCTCCACCGTGGTTTCGAGGTCAATTTTAAAGAGTTTTCTCCCTTCGTATAGTTTTAGTAGATCAACAAACTCCGGCCATTACTCGATTTCGGTAAATTTGAAAGTGCCATGGGTTTTGGCTCGATCTCATGGTAAATTGTACCAGAAAAATAAAAAATTCCAAAGATCAACATTCCTCCAGACCGGATGAAGTCTTCGGGTCGTTGGTTCGGAACTCGGAGAAGAGTCATTATCGTTATGATCGTAGCCCAGGCAGATGCCACCCCGTAATTACTAGGCCCTTCGGTATCGAGCGCAACGATCGACGACAAGAGCTCTTCTCGATCACAGTAAAGCGCTATTATGCTATCGACACCTTCCGAGACACGTCCGCGTGGTGAATCATCCGCTAAATGGGAAAAGCAACGGTGTAATGTCGGCGGCTTGTGTGATTGGCTCACTCGTGATCTCATCGATTCCCTTGGCACGCGAAACGGCTATTAACTTTGTATGCATGTGTCTCTGGGTGATGAGTGTTAAGTGATAACTATTTCCGGTCAATTTCTCGTCCAGACGCATTCGTTAATATCGCAGAAGTCTTTGAGGCTCTCGATCGAGTTTAAACAAAAAAATCTGATCGGAATTTTCTCGTCAGACACGACAATTTTACGGTCTCCCTGGGCTCCGGGGATTGGAAATACATTTGAAAGTGTGCGAATGACTTACTCGGAACCTCTAATGACTCTCAATCGGTTCTCATCAGAGTAACTACGAAAAAACAGCCACAAGAGAACTGAAAAGCTGTTGATGGCTGCGTAATAACTCGTGAGCAATATATATTTCTTCGTAGAGATATTTCCTGTCCCATTTCCCATCCCGCAACGAAAAATCTTCTTATTGAAGATCCGCCAATGGATGGAGGAGACGAAGAAATAATTTCTATTCATTCGCCGCGGCCGCCCGGTGACTAGGATAATGCAATATGTGCGGTAATAGGGTACCAGTGGTTCGCCTCACGTGCCACCGGATTACTATAATTCTCCTTGGCCTCGCCAGCACCGGCTTCATCGAGTATATCCAAAGTAAAAACGTACACTCGCGCGAGCTATTCCATCCCCGGCAACAACCGACAGGGCTATCCAACAACTTTTTATCATTGATTTTTGTCTCTCCTTCTCTCGTACTTGCTCAGGCAAATGTACTTAAGTATCAGGTATATTACGCCTATAACGGGTGCTCACGTATGTGTCGTACCATGGTCCTTTCCTCCGGGAGCCTATATACACGTGGTCTTTTTATTTTTGCCGTTTCCATAGCCACACACTGGGTCATTGAGACCCAGGGCACTGCGCAGGGTCGATTTTCCAAAAGCCCAAATCATTTTTCGCTGGAATAATCGCCCATTTTATGGAGTGACATTACGCTTTGGGTCAAATTGACCCAGTGTGTCTAGCGAGCGTAAAATGAGGATAAATGCTTTTAAAAAAATTAAAGGAATTGGTTAAGGGCTCGGGGGAAGGATCAAAATGATCAGCTTCATTCATCAATCTTTTTTTTACTCAATTAAAAAAAAAATTGATAATTAATGTTAATGGACGTTCGAGCGTTAACGAATATTGTGTAATGGGCGATATTTTGTTGAACATTTTTCACCGGAACACCCTGTAGGCAGTAAAGATTGTTCGGCTGCTGTGTATGTGCCTCTAATTGGCTCATCTCGTAGACAGCTGTTCGTAACTCTGGTGTATACATAATGATGTTGTCCATCGTGCGTAAGTATGCAGGAGATACACACGTACCATACGGCGTCGAGGAACACTTGGTTTGTTTCCACAATACCGCTAGAGGGACATTACATATTTTGTTACACGGTGATAGGATCACATTTTTAACCCGTAGACAACACACTCCCTTTGAGGTCATGCACTCAACACACTGATGCAAATTTGCGCTTTGATTTTTCAAAACTTTATACTCCTTCGATGAATGCACGAAATTAATTTTGAAACCATACTTTTTAGGGGTAAAATGTTCTGACTAATCGATTGCATTGAAAACCTTTGACACTTGAAATTTTCGTAGGTGTAAATTTGCACCAGTGTGGTGTCTACGGGTTAATATGGTGCGCAGCTCAGGTGCAAAAAAAAAATGAGAAATGTATGGGAAAGAGATGTCGCGGGTTGGAAAAATCCCAGAAGAGTCCGAGACACGTCGAGGGATCGATCCTTTCTATGAATTTTAACTAATAAAATTTTATTTCAATCGGCGATCTGCAATAAAATTTTATTCCCATCCTCACCTGACAAGAATTCTCTGCTAAGTAAACATCAAACTGCAATCTTCTTCAACATGAAATATAAACGTCGATGTTGCGAAAATGTCAGTGCTTATTATCGAAATTTACAACAACCGGGAAAGAAATTTTAGGCCATCAATGACCGACGGATTTCTCTTCGTACCTTCATGAGATATGTGCAGCATCGTTTATTATTGGAACCACGCGCTGTTAACGATAGAAACTCTACCGTTGTTGAACTACGAGCATTTTATTTACATTTATTTATTGTCTTCTCATCCTCATTGCTCTGATGTATATTTACATCGTTGCGTATTTACTTTTTACGAAATAAGAACAGACGAACGAGTCAGTCGAGAAAAATCGACGGAGTGCCTCGAAAGTCGAACTCGGTGTTGGCAAAAATCGTGAATACCGAAAGTCGGGACGGAAATTCATCCTGGATATTCATCCCGGACCACTCGGCTCCGTCACTGAGATGCACCGAAGAAACGGAGTCGTCGCGGGTCCATTCCGGAAACGAGAATCGCCCCGAAAAAATCCTTAAGGACTCTCTCTCCCCCCAACAGCATGCCGCGTTGAGATCGACTTCCCGAACACCCTGTACAGAATGATGTTTGCTTTGAAAAGATTCGAAACTGTACGAGGAGCGATCAGAGACTCGGGGCGGATCGTAAAAACTAAGCAAATGCGTGCGTAAAGACATGAATTTATGGAGACTCTATGGCAGACTGACTGGACGTAGAGTTTTCTGCGGGAATTAGAAATCGACCTCCATCTTCGTGCGAGGAGAATCGAAATATATGCGTGCGTCGGTGTGTTGGTCTTGCTTGACGATCTCGTGTGATCGAGAGCGAGTCCGCAACACGTTGATGATCGGGTTCGTGACGCTCGTTATGATAATTCGATGAAGATGAAATTGGAGTATACGTGCCCTTTGAAAATTTTGCCCGATGCTCCTTTATTCACGGTTGTAATATCGAAGCTCAACATTTAGTAGGCGTTGCGAGATTAAAACAAGATTTATTTCTCGGACGTCCCATTTATTTGGATTTTGAATGAACTTTTAATAATCTAAAGGAAAAATAAATAAAAGTGTGGATCGAGAATTTAGTGGAATAGTGTGTATTCTAAGCGTCGGCCTCGTTTCGTGATTTATCGATAAAAGTATTCTCGATTCCTCCGAAATTAGAAATCGTCTTTCGTAACTGTTGTAGAATTCTTTGAAAAATTGCGTCGATAAAACGGCCACGGTAGAGCGAGCTACGAGGGGGTCATCGAGAAATGTTCTGACCTTTTGCTTCTAGAATCTTCAGCCGGAACCTGGCACTCGCCATATTGTATCGTAATAAAAAATAAAACGAGCTCGAGGCAGTTCTAATGGTCTCCTAAGGATTCGGGCCTGTAATAAAAACGGAAATTCACAAGGGGATCTGCGTGGCTTCGAAGAAAAATAATGTGCTCGGCTGATTCGGAATTGGTCGTTCTCTATAATGATAGGAGCTCAGGATATTCTCGAAAAATTGTAACCGAATCGCTCGAATTTTCTTCGTCGTCGAGGTGGCGACGAAAATTTCGTCATTCGGTCTGTCAAGCACTGAAAAATCGAGTTAAATGCCGCGCAATAATCACATACCGTTGAGTCTTTATTAACGAGTAATTAAATGATAATTAATCGCGCGGCAACCAAATCCAAAATGGCTGCGCTAGGACGTCAAGAGAGGAGGTTCTCAGGAGGTTCCTTCTCCGGGTTTACGGTGACATTTTCCCTGCGTCGATATATCGGCGATAATTGCCCAACGTCGCGAGCCCACATAGCGAGGTTAAAAGATCCTCTAACCGATAGAGTGAGGCACTCGACGCGCGCGCGCGCGCCTTCTTGATACAATCTGATTTATATCGAACACGAAGCTGGGCTACAAGTGCGCTTTGGCTACGGTTCAAGCGAGAAAACACAAGAAATAGAAAAAGATACAAAACGTATCTCCAGTTAATGTGTTTTTTTTTTTTTTTTTTTTTTTTTTTTTTTTTTTTTTTTTTTTTTTTGTTTTTTTTTCTTTCGTTTAATCGATATTTTATTCAAATCCCAACTACATTATCGAGTCTCACGACATTATAATATTTGAGATATATTACGACATCTTTTTCTAAACACTCCATTTTTTTTCATCCAATTCTACAAATATCACGAAATTTCGAAATCTCCTCAATATTTTTCTACTTTTTAACGGTTAACCTCCTTTTTTCGTCCAATAAATCGGGCTCCGCGTTGATCAATTGCACGTGGCGTGAGTTCCTACTTTTCCATGTGCGAGGAGAGTGTAAAATACAAAAGGGAGATGTCAATGTTGACCCTCGACGCAGGAATTGGAATCGCATTGAAAAAAATCTGGAAATTTCTCTTTTTTTTTTAAATTTCAAAATGCTGGACAATTTGTATTATTCAAGCAATTCGAACGAAGACCTCGCATGGATTAACATCTGTGCAAAACGGGAGCCCTGTAGCTCAAACCGTTCTCGAGTTATGAACGTTTGAATTTTACAAACGCCATGACATACACACATACGCATCCGGACATTTTTTCTAGATATGATTTTTCGACGTTTTGGGCCATTCTAGGCAGAGACGGACATTGAAATCTGGAAGAAAAAATTTCACCATCACATTGCTTTCTGCATGACGAAGAAAAATGTGTCTCGGAATCCGAAGAATTAGGAATGGAGAAGAATTTGTTTTTCGACTCGTTATTTATTGATGTTTTCCACTTGCTGATCGATATGAAAACCGGATGGAGAGTGGAGGGCTCGGATGCAGGGTGGAGTGGAGTTTTCTGAGGAGCTCGAGCGGTCATAGGGCGTGAGAAGATCCGTAGGTACGATGTGACGTCACTGGAGTGCGGAAAACGTGCTTGGCTAAATAATTGCAGAGCCTCGTGGCAAGTGACGTGTCATTAAAGGCCGCCGATCATAGAATTTTGTGTCGTTCGTGTATACGAAATGGTCATTAAATCATTATGCTTATACGTCAACCCCGCGTGCCTGGTCCCCAGCAGCCTCTTGACCCCGGGCATCATACTTCTTCCTGTATCGGTTCGTTCTGGCCATATATACACGAGCGGACAGACGAGACCATAAGAATGCGTATGAATGAAGGATACAAATTTATTCAATAAATAATCGAATGATTATTCGTTTTTTCGTAAGAAATGGCACTTTGGTGCATTCCTCGTCGAGTCCTAATTGATCGGTATCGTTCGATTAATCATCGATGGCCATTAAAGCGAAAAAAAGGTCATGGTACGAATGACGGAGAGAAAAGTTTAATGGGCGAGGAGGGCGAGCAGCGCACCTGAATAGTGCAATCCTCGCTATTCTTCCTTATGATACATTCTCAAGGCTCTGGATGGAGCGGCAAATGCGCGAAGATCCTTTCGCAGCGTCCTGCTCACGATCTTGAGCACGTCGGTTGGCGCAGTAGCCAGAGGCAAAAAAGTCCCTAGGCCCGTATTGCCCGCGCTTGCTCTTTTCTCTCGCTCTGACGATTGTTATCTCGCGGCGATATATTAAGCGCCATTACCACAGTATTTAGATGCCGATGATCGTTTGTGTGCATGCGAACGCCTTCGGGCGAACCACCGCGCGGGCTTTCGAAGTTCGAGCCTCGGGCTTATCGAGATCGAAAGTCCGGAGGGGTGAGGTCCCGGATACACGGCACTTTACCATTTAGCCACCCTCTCATATGAGTCGATGATAAGATTGGATTAGCCTACAATCGCTGTGGAGACTCCCGATCCAGTTGGAAGAATTTTATTGCCTTACACAGGTCGGTCAACAAAGATGGCACTTGCTGGAGCTTTGGAGTTGATTAGGAAAGCCAAAGAGATCCCAGATCGGATGGAATTCTCGGCGCGAGTGTTGAGACTGCCGGAAGAAACCGCAGCCACGTCAATTGACAGGAACCTTGACGGCTCGGACATTTTGGCATCGAAGAAGAATTTCTCTAGATTGCGCAGGTGCTCAATCAATGGTTTAGCCCATGATCCGATGTCGGATCTCAACGGAGAGGGATGAAGGAGAGTCCGTTGAGTGGCGATTGATTTCTCATCAGGAATCATCAATCCTCAGCCACTTGATATCCGGCGTATTTTGTATGACACGTATGCGGAGGCTGCAGTAACTGCAGGAAAGACATACACGCGGTGGAGAACTCGAGAGGAGGTAAAACGTCGGCAAACCGCGCAGCATAGGATGAGGGCGAGGTGAAGCGTGGGTGGCTGATGATCAACGAATGGCTACCGGTTCGGAATAGTACACCTGACACCCAACTCTAAGCAGCTATACCAAAGCGTGGGAATCCCCTTGGGGATAAGTTTCTCGTTTCTACACGTAGCCAGGAGTCCTGTCTCCTTGTACCTATCCCGATGGTAGCATCAACGGATAACACGTACATATATAACGCGTTCGAATAATTCGATACGATCGTCGGACGAATGGACACGCGAACGCGTGCGCAGGTATACCTGTGCAGACTGAAGACTCCACCAAAGTTATAAAAAGGATTTTTACTGGCAAGTCTATGGTGTTCGATCCAGGCCCATGGATAGATCGTCCTGCTGGTGTTCCGAGAGGGAAAGGATCAGGGGAAGCAGAAGAAGAGGATCGAGAGCGTTAACCCGCGAGGTTGGACGATTGAATCGAAAGCTTATGTGCACAGCGCGCCCTTTGCTGCCTCGATCCTCCAATAAAACCTCACCGGGCGAGCCACGGTAAATACACGAGGGAGCGGTGTTCGATATATATTTGATAAGCTGGTACACGGCCGCTCGGCCAGCGCTGACAAATCGCTCCAAGATCGTCCCAACGATATTCCACCAACGGAAGAACTCTCGACCAAGACTCCCCAGTTCGCTGCTGCCTGCCATATTCCGAGCTCGAAATAGCAGAACTACTTCAACCATAATATCCACCTTCTCTCTCGTCTTCTTTCCTGCCTCTCGCGACTCTGGAGCTCTTACAAAGATTAAGGACTATTGGTTGGGAGGCAGCTTGGTCCAGAGCGCGGATAAATTGATGATGGGATGGTATGTCATCGCCGGAAATTCCTAGAGTCTCTCCGCGACCTCCATAAAGAAATTGTTTTCTTCGTGGCCTTGTCTCTGCTGCATGGGCCGAAATACAAAACTTGGCTAATGGTCCAGGAGCTCTGGACGAAGCAGCCGACAAGAACGTGCCAGGTCATCACCGGAAACGCCTAAAGGTTGCCCAACCAGTTTCCACATCCTGCAGCTCCGATTAAACGAAAAAACGACACCTCATCAACCCTGAAGTTCAGGCAACCAATTTCTCGACTAATTTCATCAATGGAACCACCCGAGTGGGCATTATTCACCGTTACCCCATAAACGTTGGTTCCCATTGATCGGAATGGCATTTAATACGTCTTCCTTGACGCTATCCACCAAGTTGATGTTATCAGCGCTGCATTATCGCATTTGGATTAGACGATAGACTTCCCTGATGGTACGTTTGATAAGAGACCCCAAGGAGGATGCTAATTTAGGGCCGATTTCGCAAATGCCTGTTGATCTTCATGGTCCTGGATAGCTCGTGAGTGCCGATCTATACGATCGATGTTAAAATAAGCGAAAGAAGAAAAAATCGGATACAAGCTACACTGCTGTAGTATAATGTTGCTCGCGCTTCTATCGTCGAGCCAACGGATGATCCCGAGGGAGACAAAGAGCCAAGAACAGAGAGAGAGAGCAAGAGAGCAAAAGAGGGAGGCAGTTGGGTGAGAAGAGGTACACGAGAAGAAGGTAATGGAGCGACGGGTCGCGGCCCTCCTTCTCGTTTCTCCGCGGGATCCTCGATCCTTGAACACCCGCGATCCTATCTCGGGGTGAGGATCCGAGGATCGTGCTCGATAGCGCGAGATAATGCGAGATAATCTTCGACGCGGCATCGAACGCCTCAAAAGATATTCCAACAGCGCCCACGCGCAAAACTCGCTTCAGATATGGAGTGGGGCTATTCTCCAATATGAGCCCTATCGTTCTATCTAATCGATCCCGATGGACCATTGTCTTTGCCTTCATCAGCAATGCCTTCATCAATCCCTTCCAGCCTCAGCTCATCGGCTCTCCAAATATGACAAAAAACAAATACACGAAAAAATGTATTCTCCAGTATCAATTTCACGTCGCAACTCATGGTCCTCTCGTGACAGAACAACCGTCGGTATTCCCGCAGTTAAATCGGTATGTGTTCCTCTTGATGAGCGAGAATAACCCCGTGATAAACCAGTCAAGATAGAAATTGCCTTTCTATCCGATCAAGAATAAGAAAACGATGAAAAAATGAAAGATTCTGTGTATACTCGTTGCGAACAGAATATACACGTGGTTGCAATCATTCAACCCGATGTCACGACATTTAAAAGATTCGTTACGAGCACGCACATAATCATCACGTACACAGACACAAATCCATCTACTCGCATGTATATTAAGTGTAGGATTACGTATCATCGTGTATTAAATACTACACGAATACAGCACACCGTTAAGCATGCTAAACCGCATCAGTATTTAAGTGTACAACACTCGCGTGGATATAAGTTAACGATAATGTTTCAAACGAGCCGATCTCCGAGTGCAAAATGATCGTTCGTTGTTTCGCCAACGTTATCCTATTCCGTGGGTTTCAATATGGCGGCTCCAGTTCTCGTCCCGTCAACAGAAACGTTTCAATCCTCATGGAGTAATAAAGAGAATTTTTTAAATTCTTATTAGTTACGGAAACGATCGCGGGATGATAAATTAACGATCTCGTGGCCGCCGAGACCACAAGCAACAAGGAAAGTCCTCGCAAAAAATGTTTTTCGATCGTCACAGTTTCCGGAATCGTCCGATGAGTCTGTCAACGTAATCGCCTGTTTATGGGACTCGATTTCGACGCGAATCTCTCGATAACGATGACGAATCGTGGGAGAATGCTTCACGCTACGATTTATAATCGTATTTGTTCAACAAGTTTTATAAACACGTTACCAATTAATCGTCGGATCGTACAAAACCGTGTGATAAATAGTCCATTGTCCTGACGTTCATTTTTGTGTGTGTGTTTTTTTTTCTTTTGGTTTGTTTTTTAAGCCCAACCTTCATTCCTTTCTGTTCGACTGACATTATGGAAATTCGGAGGATACCGTAAGATCGCGGTCAGCGCGAAAAATCACCTGCGATTGATCAACCGAGTGGGCGCGTTGGCTCGTAAATAAATACTCTTCTCCCACTACCGCGAGCCACAGCCAGCCGGACAAGAGAGCCCGGAAATGGTCTTGGGTCAACCGGTTCGTCGATTAGACGGGGGAATCTTCGGCAGTGAAGGAAGAGAAGCCTGGACCATCGTATGAATGAGAAATCGCCGGAGGCGTTGGCAACAAAAATGCCTAATAGGGGTCAGTTTTCAAAAGAATCTACCATTACCCATTTTTTTCGATCGGTGGGGTCAAGGACCTGGGCGAAGCTTTTATTTACCTGCGGGAATGGTCGTGGATTAAATTCAGAGCGCAGGCTCGTGGGTTCAGAAACCAAATACTTCGAGGTCCGGAAATCAAGGAAAAAATGGTCCAACGTTGAAATTTTGAGGATTTCGAATTCAGTGAGAATTCACACGAATTGGAAATGCAACCGCTCGATGTCTATGCACCAACGAGTGCATCAGGTTGTCCTGGACATTGCCATTGAAGATTGTGCATGCGTATGACAGACTCGAGAGTGCAAATGTCATAAAATCTCGCAGTAGAGAAGAAGCACGAGAGGAAGAAGAGTCCAGGACGAAGAACAAGTCAGCCGAGGTGCTGTGGTCCATTAAGCGAGAATTCGCGAAGTAAAAGGAGTTTACTACACCTGTGGCCTGCGGTTCATCTGCAGCAGGCGCTCGTATACATTTATAAATAAATAAATAAATATTCAAATATCTCGGGATCCTTATCATAGATTTTTCTACTGCGAGCTCTGCTCCTAGTGCTGTGAGTTATAAAAATCGTGAAAAAATTACGAATCACATTGATTCCGGATGGGTGACAGCCAGAGGTCGACGTCATAAGATTTTTATTCTATTCTCCAACGTTTAATGTTCACACTTTTATTTCATGATCCTGGAGAGGGGATGGAGATTGTATACAGTGAATGAACGTCCGTCTACCACTGACGACGTCCATACAGACGTTTACGAGCAAAAGCTAGCTTATCCACTTGACCCTGCGGCATCGCGAGGGCGCGGGACATTTTCTTCAAAAGATGCTGCGTGGATCTTTCTCGCCGCCAACACCATAGCAAACATCTGCAAGAATATCTTCGATCGATACAAACAATCCATTTTTTTTCTCGAAATTTCGACCATTTTCCGCGTGGAACGAATTCTTTTGACAATTTTCCAATTATGTGACGGTGAATTTTTTTTTTTTTTTGCAGATGTCAATGTTCGATATGGGGCTCGATATGGCCCAAAACATTGAAAAATCATATCTAGAAAAAATATCCGGATGTGGGTGTGCCCATGTTATGGCACTGGATAATTCAAACGTTCATAACTCGAGAACGGTTTGAGCTACAGGGCTCCCGTTTTGCACATATGTTAATCCATGCAAGCTCTTCGTTCTCTGCGATATTTGTTGGAATTGCTAGAAATATACGAACTGTACAGAATTTTGAAATTTTCAAAAAACGCTTTCGACCCTCTAATTTCCGCAAATTTTCAGATTCATTGCTAATTCTTTTTTTTATAAATAGAGTATCATAATAGGAAGATTGGTATTAAATTTGGGGAATATCGGTCGGACGGTTTAAATTTTAAGATTTTTCGAATTTTAAGAAAAACTGAGATTTTTAAAAAATTGTCCAACCACATTAATATCTGCAAATTTTGTAAAATATTGTGTATAAGTTCGTACTTCCTCTCTACTTTCGAGAAAGCTCGCAAATTGGAGCTTCCACTATGGAGATGCAAAAATTTAAAAAAAACGTTTGTCTATAGAGGAAAATTTTGAACATGGTGCATCTTGAGCCAGCAATTTCCAAGATTTAATTTGTTTCTTTCATTGAAAATGGAAAAATAACTATTATGGATGCACGAAAAAAATTCTCAAAATCAAATGATCGCAGTGAAACGTATCACTCCCGAGGCTTGTCCTTACGAGCACTCGAGAGATGGAAAGAATAAAAAATGCTATTCTACAGCATAATCCAGTAAGATACGATAAGCTGATAACTGATAATCTCATATCTTTGTTCGATCGGATATAAATGCGTTTGAGTTGTTGCGGTTAACAAGTTTTAGTTGGAATCGAAACTCTCTGGCTCAGTTACCCTCTCTCTTTCCTCGGGACCGCATTATTTATGATTATGACGCGAGTATTTTAAACTTACGACCAGTTCGATTTAATTTGTACGACTGGAGAATCGGCTCCTTCTCGCCCGCCAACGAAGACGAGATCTTTTTTCGTATTACAATATTATATTTGCAAATGCCGTAACAAAATACTCAAGCACGGATCTCGATGTTTATTGACGAATAAATATCGAAAGAGTCAATTTTGCATTCCGACATCCAAATTTATCCACAAATTTCATTTTTTTTCTTACAAACTCATTTTATTATTACGCCATTCATTTTTTCGCTTGGCTTTTTAAAGCCATCGATGTTTATTATTGGCTAAATGTAGACACGAGGATAAACAATTCGAAAACCCTCAACAACGAAAAATAATACACCAAAGACGAAATTTCGTTGAAAAAGATCGATATTTCGTTCGACACGTTCGACTAAACGTTTTTTTTTTCTCAATAATCCCAAAAATTGTGTCAGTGCAGCAAGAAATATTGTGTAAAATCCCTCCGGAAGCAAATATTTGTCGTTCCAATCGTAAATTTCGCTAACAACTCCATTGAGAACCAGAAGTCTGTCCAAAATAATGAAAATTTTGGAGTAATCGAAAAAATATTTACCTTGCCGTGTTCAAAAAATGCGCATGATTTAAAAAAAAAGAAAAAAATCATTTTCAGTGTACAATAAGCGAATAAATCGACGGACCTCGGAGATCCAACTCGAAAATGTAAATTATGATGCTTCCCATATGCATGACGAGTAACACAAATTTTATGCGATTTTAGTTCGAATTTTTCGATGGTAATGGGTCCGAAAGGTTGTCGAAGTGTCGGTAGGCCATAAAAAACGATGGAGAGACAAGTTTAGTTTCGTAAAAAAGCCTGAGAGGCGTGGGCGCTGGTAATCGATTGAGGAATCGTTTATGACGTCACGAAAGAGCTTGTGAAAGAGAATGGAGGAAACGTCAACGGGTGTCGATCCACATCCGGAGTTTCCTCTGATTTGGCTCGATAAGAGCTCGGCAGCCCGCGCCGGGTGGGACTCGAGGAGACTTTTGACGGGCATTGACGGCCTAGGGAATAAACCGAATTGAGACACGCCAGTCTGAAGCATAATGAGCCTCAAGTTGAAGGTCATATTGAGGTCAAAGCCATTTCTATGGAGCAGCAACTAACTAAGAGATGCTTCGAATAAGCCAGATTCAAAGTGACACTCAAGCCAACTGGCAATCAAGGCGAAGAGTTGCTGGAATACTCAGATGCCCAGTGTTCGCCTCGCCTCCGACAAGCCCATCCACACTGGGTCCTTTAAGACGACACGAGGAGAGTTAAATCTTCACAGGAATCAGCTGGAATGTGTCGTCCCTTGCACTCTACCCAAGCAACTTATTCCCTGTCTTTGTGGCAATGGCCCAAGACAAGGGAACAAGAAAAAAAATAAAAGAGAGTCCTTTTGCATTGAGCCGCTCTGCGAAGCATTGCAGATGGTCAACGCGCCTATACTGGACGAGGTTAAGTGGGTGCGACCTTAGGACGCTAAATAATATCGAGCTGTGTGCTATCCGCCGCGAGCACGTACCCATACGTACGGTACCTCTTCTGGATCCTCACCGTCTACCTATCTTTGAAATATTATTCACGAGCCATTATTCCCGTATGTGAGAGATACTGTTTGTTGGCTTGCTTCGTACAACGCAACCAGCATCATTCTACCTAAAGGGTATTAGTCGCGCGTATAGATCGAATCGTAAGCAAAAGGGATGCACGATTAAGAATCGTATTTTTATTCTCCCAAATCGCTCATTCGGGCTGGGCTCTTATTAGGGCATCGCGTTCCACATCCTTCAAGAACTTTGAGCTATAGTTTTGATTATTCTGAAGTTTGCAACGTTGAGATTTAACGAAAAATGCTTTTTCCATCAATTATTTATTGAATTTTGAAAATTACCCCAATTTTTCGTGTCTATTTAGTTTTTGGCTCATAAAGGAATCGTTTTATTGTCCAAATATTGAAAATATTGCAATTATTATAATTATAATTCATTATTTATTGAATTTTGGAAAATATGGCAATTTTTCGTGTCTATTTGGTTTTCGGGTCACAAAAGAAAATCGTTTGATGCTTCAGACCAAATATTGCAAAATAATAACGAGCTCAGCCCAAGAAAAATGAAAACTTTGTTGCATTCCAACGTCGCAAACTTCAAAATGATAATGAAAAGGATTGCACAATCTTTAGAGGCCAGCTTTTGTTCCAGACACTTTGATGATCCTTTTTCACGTTCTTGACTCGGTCAAAGAAATAAATATTGTTTTTTTTCTCTGAAGAGATTCTCTAAAGAGAAAGACCGGACGAGCGAATAGCAGTTCGAGCGGCTAACACACATGCCAGGATTTTGAAAAACATGTGAAACCCGAGAAAGATGGAGCCTTGTGTTTACACTTGGTATGACATGAATGACAAAGTTCGGAGCGTAAAGTGGGCTAAATAACGTGGCCACTCGTTTTCCATCGCTATTTATCTTAGGCATTTTTTAATTCCTTCATCCTCAGAACTGTTTGCTCAGGTCTGGTGAGCCGAGCGATCGTCATCGAGGATGCTACAAGTTTGAGTCGGATTGTTGGCCTCGAAAAATGTGGAAATGTTTGGTGACGACACACACGGAATAATTGCGATCGGGTTACGTTTCCTTTGAGGTAAAATATGAATTAACTCATTTTTGTCTCGACCCCGAGTGTTTTTTGTTGTTGTTTGTTTTCGCCTGTCCTAGGAATGATTAGACGAGCCTTCGCCTAAGACGAGCGTTCTCCCGCAATTGCCAGTTTCTCGTAACAGCACGTGCCCACAGGATGAACCGAATAAAGTGCGCCGTAGCGGTTGCATCATCGACTCAAACGCATGGCCACGCGTTTCATCTTCGGGGTTTGCGCTTGCGCGTTAAATCTGACATGATGGTACGCGCATGCGGAGTAACTCGCGTGGTACATTAAAGAAGCATGAGCAAGCAAGAAGGTTGTATTATTATTCTCGTATATGTATTTCTTGACGAGCGGGGCAATTAGAAAGAAGGCAATGAAAGTTGCATTGGAATATATACGTGGCTGGCTCGCTCGGTACAACGATAAAGCTCCATCTTTACAGTCTTTCCAGAACGCTTCTCTCCCGTAACTTGAGTATCACACACACACACACACACAGATATTAAAAAACATATACATAGCGAAAGATAAAAGAGAATTGAACGCGCAAAAGGGAGTTTTGCGAGGAGAAACGAGGATGGAATTAAACGAGGATTTGCCTCACCTAAATAGCCTCAAACTCAGCGTTAAATTCGTTATCGCACCCCCCGCTACCTGGCCAGTTATTAATTAAGGATAATTGCGGATATTTATGATATCGCTGAGGTCAGCGAGTGGTACAGCCTCCCGGTGGCCGCTGCGTCTTTCCTGCTCTCTCTCTCTCTCTCTCTCTCTCTCTCTCTCTTTCTCTCTCTATCGAAGATTATTCTCGATTCTCCAGCGTTGCAGGTTTATCATTCGACACCGAATCGACCAAGAACTTTTCGATTAAAAAGAAATAAAAAGTGTTCTGGCGATCGGAGAAAAAGAGAGGGAGATGGATTTATTTGCTATTAAAATCCTTTGGCGTTACATCAGCTCTGCAAGGCACAGGACACGCAGTTGTTTTTTTGTTATTTGTTTTTTGTTTTTTTTTTCATTAAAATAAAAAGTATATGTTGTCCTGAAGATCGAAACATGGCCAAGCCAATGACCTCGACACCTATAAATCCCATTACATTCGATAAATAATTCATCGCAACTAAAAATTAGCGACTTCCTTATCGCACATCAAAAACGTGACATTCCAATTTTTCTTCATTTTTTCTGATCGTTCGTGTTATCCCATGGAAATATGTTAACGGATCTCTGACAAGTATTTATTTTTTAGGCGACAATAAGAATAAAAATTTGATTGATAAAGCAATGAAATTGAGGATTTATATTCCGAGGGGCAGCTCTGATGTCAGGGAGTATCGGGTTCCTGCAGTTTTGGTGTGGCGCGACCTTTGCCACCGGCGGAATCTCCGAAATCTTGATTTTTTCGGACCAGACAAAAGTTTTAATCGACACTACGAACTACCGAGAATAAAAATTATTTTATTCGTCTGCAGTCCGTCCTGCACGAACGAACCGAGACTAGAAAAATTCTCTAATCTCCTTCTTTCGTGATGACGATAAAATAATAAAAATCATTCGTAAAATAAAGCTCGTTGGATAAAAAATCTAGAAAAAATAGAATTTTCGCTCTCGCAGGATTGCGTCGATCTCGATAATCCCCTTTTCAGCGATAAAGAACAAAACGATTCGCCTTCTGCGCGATCTCGTATCCTCTTACCTCCGTACATGCACACTCACCGACGCATTAAATCGAGAAGATAGTCCACACGGATGCGCGCTGCGCTTGAGATTCGTGCGACGAAGTTTCGCCGGAGACGTACAGGCACACATACACCTCGATAGCAATCGGATTCTTCACGTGGATATCCTCGTCTCCTTCTTCCTCAGTCTCCCCCGAGCCTCAGCAAAGCCTGTACACATACAACCTGCAACCTGTTGGTACATATACACAGCACAGCAATGATTTGTTTCACCGGTGGAAAGGGTCAAGCGCGTGCGACCGTGCTGACTTGCCATTCGAACGATAATTCTCTCTTACGATAAGATCGACTGTCGAGAGCACCCGGGAACGGGCTCAGTTCCGAAAGCTGTTATCATGAATTGAGGAGCTCGCGTCTTCGGACCCTCACCACGTATACCTCGCAGTCCATGTCGAAGGGCTAGTCAAGAGAGCAGCCTCTTCGATGTACACACCTGTAACTCTTGCCATCTTGCTCCCACGAGCATTCTCAACTTCGTACTCGACTGTACGCCGCGACCTCTCTTTCTTTTTTCTCTCTCTTCTCCCTTCATCCTTCTGCACCATATCCAAACTCACGCTTCTCTCATCTCCACTCATCTTTCTCACTCGCTCTTTATAGTTTCTCAATGGAGGCTCCTAGTGGGGATATCAGTTGCTGATCGATTCGACCCGTGGGTGGTCCTAACTTTCTTGTACCTAACCCCTCCGCCTGTAACTTTACTCTTGTCACTATGTCCTACCCAGTGTCGTTCTAGTCGAGAACCCCCCCCCCCCCCCTGGCCCTCCCCCCTTCCCTTGCCATCTTCCCACATCAATATTTTACGAGTTTCTCGGATTATTCCACTCGAAAATCATCGCCCGAGAGATCAGCTCGTCATCCTTCACAAACAGAAAGCAAAGACCCAACGATCGAAATCCATTATCCTTTTTCATTATCGCACTCAATGCGGATCCACCGAACGCGTCATCACTCAACTTTTTCATATTTGCTTCTTGACTGACCTTCCCTGGATTTTCGGCATTTCTACTTGCTCATTTCAGGGACAGTGGCCCCGTTCTATGCTCATTAGGAAAAAACGGTGGAATAATTAACGAAAAAAAAAGAAAATATTCATGATGCAAATTTGCAGTTTTTTTTTTCTATTTTCATATAAATTATATAATTTTGACGAATTTTTAGATATTAATGCGGTGGGACGATTTTTCAAAAATCTCACATTGTCGTAAAATTGAAAAAATCATAAAATTTGAACCGCTCGACCGATATTCCCCAAATTCAATACCAACCTTCCTATTATCATACTCTATGTATAAAAAAAGAATGAGCAATAAATCTTAAAATTTGCGGATATTAGAGCGTCGACAGGTTTTTTTGAAAAATTCAAAATTCTGTAAAATCCGTATTTTTCTAGCAATTCCAACAAAAATCGTAGAAAATGAAGAATTTGTATGGATTAACATCTGTGCAAAAGGGGAGTTCTCTAGCTCAAACCGTTCTCGAGTTATGGACGTTTGAATTTTACAGTCTCGTAACATACACACACCCATCCGGACATTTTTTTTAGAAACGATTTTTCGATGTTTTGGGACATTTCCAGCACATTGCCATTGAAATCCGGAAATGAAAATTCCACCGTCATTTATGAGTCCTCGATGAGGGAGCAAAACAACATTTTCGTGATTGACTCAGTCGCGACCACTTCGCGCAAACTATGAAGCTGCGAGTCCCATAGAAATAGTTTCCATCTAAATATCGGATCCGAATGAAAGAAAAAAGAAATAATGTGTTTTTAAGGGTGTCCGTTTCTCCCGAGGTTACCACCCGGTACGTTGACTTGTATCTATAGTTGTTGGAGCTCGTTGCACTGGACTGCAATGCATCGAGTTGTGTTCACCGTAAGCAAAGTGCTCGCTGTGTAAAGATACGGTGTAAAAGACTCGGAGACAAATGACGTACAGGAGTGGTAAGCAACGGCCTTCTGGTGATATCGGATCTGGCCTGGAGCATCTCCGTATATCAAGCTGAGAATCACTCTTGACCTCGTGCACCTCGAATATAGTATAACGTGTTCACCGAGTTCGTACTGCTTCGTATAATCCTAAAGGGATAAGAATGAGATTTTTTTAAATCGACTATTAAATCCACGTGCTCGTTCACAAGTCATTTTTTTGTCACAATAACAAAATCAAAATACCCCAAAGCGATGCTTCCTAATTATTTATAATTAATGAAAAATAATTGATTTTTCTTCAATGCACATTTGAGGAGGCAGGAGAGCACAAAACTACGACCCCAAAGTGTCAAATCGAAAAAATAACAACTCGAGAACAATATTCACTGCTCTGATCGAGTGCAAATAATATGTTTATTCAAACGAACCTTCAGATGAAAATGAAATTTTTTCAAAAACTCTTAAATAAATTTCCGAATGTCATTCTAATTCCCCGGAATTTCTCATCAGATGGTGAAAAAAAAATTGTCCCAGAAAAAATTGAGTTTCGATCGATGAAATATCCTCGAAAATGAATACGAAAGAAAACTCAACTCCAGAGTGAGTTTCTCGTCAATCGTGAACGGTAAAGAGTGTGAATCTCGTGAGAAGAAAAAAGTCAAAGATTGAAGCATGAGATTTAGTTAATTCAACGACTTTGATATATCGGAGATTGAATTATAACGAGAGACGTTTTGTTCGGGGCGAGACGAGAATTATTAAATCTTGCAACTTGCACATATTCGGGTATGCATGTGTGTGTGTGTGCTCGATAACATTTGTTGGTATTGTGCGAGGATTTTTCTCGATGAAAAAAACTCTATTCTCGTGCTGGCGCTTTATCGGGTTTAGATCGCGCGCGTAATGTCCCGCTATGACGTATGCACCTCATTAATTCGCGTTTGCGACTATCCTCGCAGCGAACTGAGGTGGTCGAGGGGTCGAGCCTCCCAGAGGCTTCTCTGCACTCATTTCTCCTTTTACTTTCCAACACTTTTTCTCTCTCTCTCTCTCTCTCTCTCTCTCTCTCTTTGTCTCTTCGTCTCTTTCGAATTCATTCACTCTTCTCTCGGTCCATCTCCCTCATGCTATTTGACCGAGTCTCTTCGTCTCGTTCTGTTGGCCGCACTTCCTCCATTTTTCTCTCTTTCTCAAGTCTCGGGGCTTGAAGCGCGCGCGGCGTGCCGTGTCGGTCGATTTGAGATCTCACTCTGAACGACCGCATATTATATACATAATGCGGCTATATATTTACGATCACGGTATTCCGAAAGATCACACGCTCGAGGAGCGTGCGAGGATTTACAGTCGCTTCGCAATACATTAATTTTAATCGAATTAATAGAAATTCACGGGGCTAATGATTGGCTAATTAGCGAAAATGGCGGGGAGAGAGCGAAATTTTTCCATCGTTTATCGTTTATATTTAATGTTGTTTTTGTTTTTTCACTCGCGCCGAGTCTGTACGCCTTTCGCAATCGCAACGCGTAGCAGTTGCCGATCCGAAGGAAGCATCTGGTCCATTTGACCAAGTCTCGGAAATATTTACAAAAGATTGGAGCACGAAAAATAAAAATGAAAATAAATGGGCGAATGCGGGGAAGAGAGGAAAGAAAAAATCGCGGCGTGGCTACAGCGCGGAGGGTTTTCACAGTGATACGCGAATGAGATACGACGGGAGTACGACACCTCGCTCGTAAGTTAAACTACGTTATGTATCCACGTTACGCTCCTATCCTATAGTGGTAAATACATAGTACGGATACCTGTACTCTCGACGTATAAGCTCAACGGGGGTGGTCCTTGCAGAGGCTTTCTTTCTCACTCCCATTCTTCCTCGCTGACACGGACAAGCTCGGGAGAGAAGCCGCGAACCTCGGTATATGCGAGCCAACGAGTAAGAGCCACAAAATAAGTGAGAAAGAGAGAGAGAGAGAGGGCTAATCACATTCTCGGAGTGTATGGAGCTCCATATGTCACGTGTACGAGTCTGGAGACGTGGAAAAAGTCTGTGCAGTGACCCTTATGCATGGCTTTGGTATCGAGAACATTCATCCAACCCGAACAAAGCATCTTCAGAGTTGCTTCATTGATAAATCGAATTTTATTACTAGTTTCCTGCTCCTGAGGTTAATTGAGAGTCTCAAGACTTGCAGGAGTGTTTGTGAGCTCGTGAGACATTTGGACCGAGTACCAAATCCCTAAAAAGTATCGTTTTTCCATTAATTCCTTTCTTTTTAATTGCTTCACTAAAAATCCAGCTTGTGGAATGTGAAAAAAAATTCAATCGAGTCAAAAACGTGATAATTGCTATTTGAGGGTGGATTTCACTTGTCCAAGAGCGAGGCAGCGATCTCGCACGTTACAGCCTTTAATTAACTATATCCGAGGCTCCTTGAGGGCTCCCGAGCTCTCATCCTGCCCCCGACATTTTTTCATAACGCTCAAAAATATTTTTTTTTTTTACATTTTATTCACACTGCCTCTTACAGTTTTCTCCATAAGCAAGCGTGCATAATAACCAATGCCCTCAAGATAGGGTGCGATGTCAGCCCAGTAATTAGGGCCTCGCAGCTGCTATGTGTTTAACCAATCAAAGCCGCCCGCACTTTTTTTTCAACCTATTTTATTATCTTTTCCATTTATTTTCCCCTCTCCCAACATTTTTTCCATTATTATTTATAAAATGGATTAAAAACGCTCGTTCAAAAATAATCCACCAACGATCACCCATTTTCGATCTTCGGGCTCCTTACCTCTTGACGTGATTGACTTTTTTTTCCCATGTGTTCCTCAATCTTTTTGACATTTTTGTCAAAATTCATTGAGCTCCAAAAAATAATTCAAAAAAAAAGTCCTCACAGCTCCTTACACACAGGAGGACGCGCGAACAGACATAGAGACACACATATATGTATAGAGGTGTATTCACAAACGTTTTATACCGTAGGCAGCGAGCATAATGCAGACAAATCGTAATCCCAGCTCGGATAAACGAGTCTCGATTAATTCCCAGATGATCCTTGTCAAAATATAGGCATACACTGGTGCTTTGTATATTTACCACGTGGACCTTTGTATAGCTATATTAGACGGACACACACACACACACACACACACACACACACAGAAATGTATGTGGGAAAGGTTCATTTATGTTTACGAAGATATGGGGAAGAGGAAAGGCTAATCTTGACTAATAACTGTCGCAACGTTTTTGCACTTGGCCACAGTCGAGATGATCCGTTATCCGGGTTCTTCGATCTCGTTTTTTTGTTTTTTTTTTTTTTGAGAATTTTTCATTTTTTATGTTTTGGAAAAATCGAACCGGAAATCTGAAGGGAATTCCTATGGATTGTGAGGGTTTGAATTTTGATGAATAGGATTTCTTGATTTAAAAAAAAAAAATGTAATTTTTTTACTCTCTCGGGAACGATGGAGAAGGTTTTTAGTTTTATTGGGAAATGAAAATAGAGAAAGATCCTCGGTCACGCCTTCTTTGAGGCTCCAGCATGATTCTCTTCACATCGGTAAAGAAAATTAGAGAGAGGAAGACGATACGAAAAAAAATTGGAAACGAAACGTTACGTGGAATGGTCGGTCGCGTAATTCCCCTGGGAATTGGTACAAAGACCGACGCGAATAAACTCTCGGCCCCGTTCCCGTGGGCATTCGGGGTAACGATGATTCGCGGATATTTCTTCGCTGCTGCAATCGTGAAGTTCGTATTAGAGTTACTGTGCAGAATACTCATTGCCACGGTTATAAATTATCGGAACCATGACGAGGAACCATTTGGAATTACGATAAAGAATGATTTATTACGAAACGGTCGGTCCTTTACCAATCAAGCGGCCTAATTAATCGATCGATCTTCTCAAATACATTAACCCGATCAGTTTATCACTTTTTTCGACACCGCACTTCCCCTTCTCTGGAAAAATCCACAAAAATCCCTAAACACTATTGAATACTTCTACTTTAAGGGCACACCACGAAAATTGCACGAAAAAATATATTTATATATTTTTTTTGCCGTCAACACGTCCCAGAACACAAAAAAAAAATGGTTTTTTGGGTCTCCAGCGACCCACGATGAACGAATCGAATGAAAAATTAATAAAAAACAACGAATCATCGAAATTCTTTTTTTTTTTTCTTGAGCTGCGCTCGTAATTATTTTCGAATATTTGGTCTGGACGATGAAAGGATTCTCTATTCGGACCCAAAAACTGAATCGGCCCAAAAAATAGACATAATTTCCAAAATTCAATAAATAATTAATGGATAAAAATATTTTTTGTTGAATCTCAGCGCTGCAGAGTTCAGAATTATAAGTTGAAGAATATTGTCGAGCGTAACCTCCTCCCGATTTGGACGAGTCGATGATTCGGAGCTCAGCTCGTGTATTTGCGAATAAGTCGCTTTTCTTTAACGGCTTAATGGTGAGAACATATAAGAGAGAATAGTGAGGAGAATGATCTCGTCAGAGAAGAAAACATCATTGAGGTGAATGGCGTGAGCGATTTGCCACAGTTAAGCCATCGCACGATCACCGTTCTAAATTCGAGATTGGGCACTTAGCATGAGCAGCGAAATTCCAGACGCTATAAGTGTGTCTGTTCGTTCACACATACGTAAGTATAACGTCCGCACGTACGTAGCGAGGAAAGAGGCGCAAGAGCAAGGCGAGAGGTGTCGGCCACTAAGCCATTTTGCACGAGGACGTGACTGCACTCAGTCGTAATAGATGCACCGAGTGCTGATGATCAAATGACATTATAACTGGTGTAGGATGGAATATCGATATGTCTTGGGATCTGATATTTTGCACAGTCGAGCGCAGCAGAGAGCCATGAGAATCGAGAAAACCCGATATCCTATAAAATGATGGACTTGAGGGTCGACCTGGCATTTCCGAGGGAGAATCGGCGACTGGTTGTTCGGGTGTGGGAATGAGTTCGATTGGAAAAGGGGAGCGAGCAAGAGGCACTCTGGCTTGTAGAGATCCGAAGTTTGCAACGTTGAGATTCAACGAAAAATACATTTTCCATTAATGATTTATTGAATTTTGGAAATTATGGCGATTTTTCGGTTTTATTTAATTTTTTCGTCGCAACAGACGATCGTTTTATTCTTTCAATATCGCAAATGGTTGAAAAATATTGAAAATAATTGCAAAATATTGCTAAATAGTAACGAGCTCTGTTCAAGATAAAAACAGAATTTCGTTGCATTCCAACGATGCAAACTTCAGCATGATCTGTTCGTTCGAGCCTGGAGGTTCAAATAAGTTTCCGGGAAATGGTACAGCAATGGGAACATGCTGATGAGATGAGATCCAAGTCCGATCGAGGAAAATGAAACTCCGTAAGAGTTCTTCGCAGCCACGAAGAGTCCGTTGACGATGACTAGCTCCGACTACCATAGGATAAGTGTTCGCAGAGCAATCAATGCAAACTGCCAGCGATTGGAATGATATTCACCTCGGCCAGGGATATCCATCATTGTCGTTTCTGGTTACGTGAGCTTCGTTTGTTTGTGGCGGCCATATGCGGAGCTGTAGGGGTCCAGATGGGTTCGAAGACCGTGCGCGAGGGAATTGCTTCTTGCACGTACCGAGCAACTGCAGTCTTCGATGTTATGAGGTCTACATATTATCCCACATAGTTCCATGAGGGCAAAGTTCCTCTGGGTCTCCTTGCGGCAGCGACACATCGGAGCAGCCGAGGAATATCCCATAGAACGTCTTGGTGACCGTCGAACAAGGACGACGAAGAGATAAACAAGAGCCGGTCAATCGCTCGCTCTGGAAGGAAAGCTTGCCGAGCGCCATGTAATCTTGAAAAGTGCCAAGCTCGTAAAGCCCGAGATGGATCGTGATCCTGATCTCTCACGCTCGTTTCGGGCTGCGCCGAGTGAAAAAACCAGCTGGGCATATTAACTATTTTCCTTCGGTACCTTTTTTCCCTTTCTCTCGATCCCCTCCACCCCGCCGCGTATCACGTCCCGACTACCGCAGAAAGACGAGGGCGGCGCTTTCGTCCTCGCGAGACATTCGCCGAGGGATTAAAGAGAGAATATATACAGAGCACACCGCGCAGACGTGGAGAGAAGTGAAAAAAGGGTCTAGAAGCAACAGCCCGGACACCGCTCACCATTCCCATGTTAATACCCGGTTATGCGTAAAGTATGGTGGCGTATGGCCCGTTTGCATGGAAACTAAGGCATTATGGAGTCGGACCACCAGAGTCGAGTCACTCGTTAAGACGGTCCCGCTCTCTGCTGCGGCCTCGGACGACACCTAACCATGCACCATCCCCCGAAACCTCCGCTCCACTCTCTCACCCATCCTCCCCATCTTCTTTATATACAAACCTCTCTTATTTCTTTCTTTTTCGTGCTCACCCAAAACCATATGTATCAAACGTCCAGACTACTCCCGCGGATTCCCTCACGAGCCCCAGTCCTTCGTTCCGAAAAAACTTATTCCCAGACTGAATTCCATCACGAACGATTATGTAATTCTGTTAAGAATTTACAAATAAATTTGCAAATTATAGATTTTTCACAACTTTTATAAAAAGTCAAAAGTAAGCACAAAGTTGAACACAATATTTAACAGAATTTGCAGAAATTAATGCGGTTCGACGATTTTTCAAAAATCTCCGATTTTCGTGAAATTTGAAAAATCATTCAAATTCAACCGTTCGACCGATATTCCCCAAATTTAATACCAACCTTCCTATTATGATACTCTATTTATGAAAAAAGAATGAGCATCGAATCTGAAAATTTGCGGAAATTAGAGCGTCGCCAGGTTTTTTTGAAAATTAAAAAATGCTGTAAAATTCGTATTAAATTCTTAGAGAATGAAGAGCTCGTATGGATTAACATCTGTGCAAAACGGGGGTCCTGTTGCTCAAACCGTTCTCGAGTTATGAACGTTTGAATTTTACAGTCCGATGACCTGCACATGCGGATATTTTTTCTAGATATGATTTTTCGATGTTTCGGGACGAGCACATTGACATTGAAATGTGGAAAAAAAAATGTTCAGCCCCACACAGCTTCCTCTATGAGGAAGCAAAATAATCTCAAGAGTCGAAATTTCATGAATAACCAATATAGAACTTTGTAGTTACGAATTGACTCGCTCAGTTGACTCCCAAGGCTCGTAAAGAAATATTGAATCTCGAAAGCTGTGCGGGTAAGGCAATTGGTTAGGAAGAACCGTGAGACGTGCCAACCGCAAGGCAGCGAACGATGCATAGATAAGCAGAGTTGTCTATTATCAAGAGATGGACCCATCACTTTTCACTTCAACAACAACAACAAAACGTTATAATATCCCCAAACCGCAAGGGGCTTCCTACCAGCTGACACAACCTGCTCGCAGCTGGAAAACCGATTATCTCGTATGCTCATGCGGAACACATTAACATTTCTACCGCGAAGCTCCCGCCGATTCGAACAAATCTCAATTCTGCAATTACTTACTCGGACAAAAAACCATTGAGACCCATAACGTCGTGATATCCGGTTCAATTTCAATACCAATGGGACTTTCCATCGTGGTTCGAATTTTTTTTGTTTTCTTTTTTTTTCAAAAATAATTTTTTTTTTTCCAATAAAAAATCGGAACAAAAATCAGCCAGCGATTTCGAAGATTTTTTCTTTACCTTTCGCAACAATTTTCAAGCAGAAAGTTGCTCCTCCCAGCTGTAGAATTAGAGGGAGGCGAGTAATGAGTAATTTTTCATCATCATAGACAAAAAGCAACCCTCATTGACCCAGCTCCATTCCATTCGGTGCTTTCGTCATGGTCAGAGAGAAGTTGAAGACAAAAGTGTGTAGCATTCGAAGAGAGACTTTTTCGCACCTTTTTTGTGTGGGTCGTCAGGCCGGTTGAATGAGCGAGAATAAAGAATAAGAGTGAGGCTGGAAACGGAGACACAGCACGTCCGGGAGTGTCTCCGCGGAGTGAGTCTCCGTTATTTATTTGAATCGCGACGTCGGTTTATGGGGGAAAATTAGCGAGAGAGAAGACTCGGTTTGCGCCCTCTGGCTCCTCTCAAGGTCCTCTTGAATGGCGTTGCCACTTAGAGCGACTGATGCATTCAGCAGTCACTTCTTTTTCGTCTTTGAGACGTTTTTTTCTTTTTTTTCTGTTGGTCTCGTCCTCGGTTAGTGTTTTAAAAATTTTTTTTTGTTTTTGGCTCATAATGGTCCATCACGTGTGCGACACGCCCTCTCCTTAGCGCCCCTTAACACTTCACGATCTTCTTAAAGAGCGCTCATCGCGCGTCTAGCACCGCAGCGAGCTCTTTTATTCTTCACTCGCGACAAGACTGATTGTCCCTGCTTTTAGAGACCTGGTGAAAATCGGCAAGCTCCCGGCTGTCCCGAAAGCAACTGCATCAAGGAAAATACCAAGATGGCTTTGTTTACTTTACCAGTCACAGTTTCGCGTCGTCGCATCGCGCGCCAATCCTCGACCACCTTTTCATCTTCCCCGTTCATTTTTACCCACTTTTTGTTTTTTTCTTACTCTCCCTCCGCCTCTCACTCACTCTCACAATAAAACACTCTGTGTGACCTCTCTCCCGCGCATTCAAAAGTCACTCGTCAACGCCAACGGAAGTCGCGAATTACCAACGTTTCGTCAGATGCAAACCGCGCGCCCATTTACATCTTCCATTTATTCCTTCGACAAATAATCCAACGCCAATGAATACGAAGAACACAGTCGAGATCATTCAGCTTCGCCGCTCTCTTCAAATCCAACCTCAGGCTTCGCTACGAACCACAAAAAACACATTTTTTTTTCAATCTTCATCGTTTCTCGTGTCATGCCAAGACTTTTCCTTTTTTTTTGTGACCTCACCTGCTCGAGACTCGAGATAAAAACTCGACATTGGGATCAAAGTCCTGGAGAAGTTGACCTTTTCCTACTTTATTAGGAAAAACTAACGAAAGTCGCGAATTAGTGACGTTTCGTGAGATGCAAACCGCCCATTGACATATATTTCGTCGACGAATGATCGAACGCGAATTAATCAACAAAAAACTCGAAATCCATCGTGAGGCATAACGACGAACGGAAAAAAAAAAAAATTTCTTTAAATTTCGTTGTTTTTCGTGCCACGCCAAAATTTTTCAATTTTTTTTTCACCCCGAGACGAAAACGTTTTTCTACTCGATTTAGGAAAAGCAGAGAATCTACGAGGTGGTCCAAATTTAAGGGCATCCGTGAGCTGTTGCTGCAGCTCGAATTTACAGAATGGAATGAGAGTGAGGACGGTCGGATGAAAAATAGCTTAGCCATAAAGTGGCTGGACATCGAGCTCCGCGACAGCGTCTTGAGGCGACGTATTAAATAATGTTTTTTATTTTGATATGCAAAGATCGTGAAAAATTAATGAGGAGTCACATTTTCTCGTGATTGAAGCCATCGTCGGGTTTACTAGGGACTGGGCAAATAATGAAATAATTCATGACACGTACTGACGTAGATTACGAGCCTGAAAATGATGAAGAAAAGGATCGTGATCGTTGGGGACTCTACGCGGCTATTTTTTGTTTTTTGTTTTTTTTTTATTATTCGCGCCTCACACAAAACACTCGGCTTTCTCTGGTACAGTGTTAAGCTACTAGGATATTCAATATGAAATGTCTTGCGAGAGGGCACAGCCAGGGCGAGAGAGAGAGAGAGAGAGAGAGAGAGAGAGAGGGGTCGTGTACATCGCACCGTTAAGTTACAGCGACTGAGATTTGACCTCTGGCCTCTCGGGACAATGGTCGAGCGGTACTCCATAATTGTTATTTTAATAAGCTAATTTTCGCTACGGCGTACATGTGCTTTTTCAGCATAACCTCATCTACACGGTGTGAAAGCGATTGGGAATAAGGCGCAGAGCTGGCTGGAGCTTCATCGATGCGTCCTGCGTCGACCTCGCCCGTTTGCAAGAAATTAACGGCCGTTCGCAACCGCACGATCCTTTTCCGCTAGCCCGTTACTTTTTCGATATTCTCCGGGGAATTTCTCTTCGTGTTTTTCTGCTTCAACGAAAGTTTTTCATTTCGGAAAACTAATCGGGCGTCCGTTTCGCCGTGTTTAGTTAACGGCCCGTTAGAAACGTCGTTCGCGTGCCTTTCAGCTTGATTTTTAATGGAAAATATTGGAATCCAGGCGGAAATAAAATGTTGAAGAAAAATCGTCGTGAGCGAATCTGCTCGTAGAGTTTTGGCGATCAATCGTATTTATTGAATGAAGACTCGGAGGCTCGATAATTCTCCGTCGTAGAGATGAGCCTTTTGGCTCGTTTTTGCTTCGCAACAACTCGCAAGGATTATCGTTTTTGCCACAGGAAAAGATAAGGAAGACGAAGAAACGAGAAATGCGAGTCCGTGCGTTATTGAGCGGCGTGAATGCATCTACGGGTTACGCGGGGGTCTAAGGTCACTTTGGCGTTTGCTCCGGAGCTATGACGTCGGGGGTGGTGTGCTCGGTGAAGGGGGAAAGTAGCTGAGGCGATGGGCGTAGCTCGTATTTGATATAGACTCCGCAGCCTCCACCTCTCTCGCCCTCTCAGCTCTCTCTCTCTCTCTCTCTCTCTCTCTCTCTCTCTCTCCTCTTTCTTCTTCATCTTCTGCATCTTTTGCTTTTCGTTCCCTGCTGCTGCTTCTTCGTCCCCTCTTCGCCTTATCGTTCGCCTCTTCGTTCTCTCTGCTCCCACTTCTCCGCCTTCTTCCTCTTGCCGTTCGATGCGCGTTACATCGATGCACATAGTGTGCACAAAAGCCTGTGCGAAGGTGGACTTTCAGGCTGATATAGCAGCCCGGAGTTGCATACTTCCCGAGCAGAGAATCTCGCAACACTAAAAATCGGGGAATCCAACCTTTCAACGTATAAGAACTCTTCCACCATTCTGATTTCGCCTGCAAGCGCGTATAAGACCAAGGAAGCATTCCCAGCGGGAGATATACACACAGCTCAAGCCGCGTGGATAGAACCACCGAGAGATTCCCTGGCGAATGAAAAACCAAGACAGAATACACACACTCCAACAGATCGAATCGACTCTCTAACTTCTCCGGACGTGAGTTACACGTGTGGGCTAAACTCCCGCAAACCAACAATAAAAATCAACCGACTATTACGTACGAACGCGCCTTATATATGTGTGGCTCTGTAAATTCATCGAAAAAAAAAAAACGATTTTTTGTTTTCTTTGTTTTTTGATCGTGGCACGATATCGATTTCGGGAGGAACTAGAATCGATTCCCACGTCGCCTCGAAGGATAATGATGGCGGAAATTTTTTTTTTAGACATATTACGAATATTTCGTATGTAATGGGTCAAATTGACCCAGACGCGTTGACGAAATTTTTCGAGTTTCCAGGAATTCTACAGCCATCATTTACATCATATCAAAGGAAACCATTTTTTATGATATTTTGCTCGCAGCCAAGGACACGACTAAGAGTTCACCTCTGTGGAGAACCTCGTAAGTGAGCTCGACACTTTAATCCAAGGCAAACACGCGCAGGAGTTAAAAACTGGCTCGTACGTCGTTATGCCACGACAGGGGGCACCGAATAACTTGTCCAACTTGACGTTCATTCCATATCTCATCTTACATTAAGGTCGTCCTCGGGAACACACTGCCTCCCGTTGTTTCCGAGTAAAATAGTGCAAGGACTTTAGGACACGAAATTCTTTGGTCTCGAATTTTGCACATCGTGTCCAGAGGGAGAGAGAGCGAATAATCGCTGCGGGGGGGAACGAGTTCAGAACGCCAAGGATCCTCGCGGAGTTGTTTAATTATTTAGACTGAAAATTTGGCCGCAAAGTATTTTTGAAAAATAAATTTTCTCAAAAATGAAATTTTTTTGAAAAATCATTTGTTTTTTTATTTACTTTTAGCCAGTCGAATCGAGAGCATGGGAAACGACTGAATGAGGAAATAGGTCGGATGCTTTTTTGCCGTAACGTGTGTGGTCCTCACGCAGTTAGGAACAGATTAGCGCGATCGATCCGTGCAATCGGAGGATTCTCTGCGCTCGGTTAATGCGTTTACTCGGGGGCTCGAGTGGAATAACGAAATATAAATGTAAAAAGAGTGCGGCAGAGAAGCGCGAAGAGTGCAGGTCGAGGCGGCAAAGAGTTTAATTCGAAAGGTTCTCGATCGTTTAGAGTGCGCGAGAAATAAAGATCGTCCCACTCAAAGAGGCAAACATGGAGCGCAAGTGTGAGCGAGAGAGAGAGAGAGAGAGAGAGAGAGAGAGAGTTCTCCTCTTACGATCTTACGATGTCGTAATGCACGATCCAAGAGAGTGCGGGCAGCGAGTAATATCTCTATTAATAATGTAATTGCCGGGGCGTCCAGGAGGATCGTGCATGCTTGCACGACCATTAGGGCGAACGCGCGCCAGACCGCTCTGAGGGTTCTTCTTCTTCTTCACCATGCGCTGAGCCACTTTCCCGCGGCTCTTTCCCTCTGGATCATATTTTTATATCCCCTTGAGTCTTCTTATACGGATTGGAGTTGCACGCGTACGCATATGATGGTTGTTCGATGTATGTTCCTGCGGCCGGGCGGAGGAACGTTTAAGCGGTCATCGAGGGGATCAGGTCAGTCAACATGAGACCTGAGCTTGGCTGGCGGGTCAGGAGCACATTAAACGGAAAGGAAGTTGGCTGGCTTTCAAGTCCGCGATCGCATTTGACGTTTTGCACCGCGAATCGGCGAGGGAGCAAACTTTTGACGTCATCGCGTGATCCCCGGGAGACCGGGGAGCGAAAAACTTGATCGATCTACGAATTAGACAAGAAAGGCACGCGAGGCGAGGCTGAAATTAGAACTGGAAGATTGAAGATGATCGGGGAGCGTGTTTTTCGTCGTTCGAGTTAATTGAGAAAGTATTTTTATCTCAGGGATAGGCGGGTAATGCGAATGACGTGGGAAATCTGGTACACGTTTGTTTTTTTTTTTGTGAGAAGAAGCTCTGGCGTAGGATCCGCTCGACCGAGGAGTATAATAATTGCATTAGCAAGCTAATGGAGTAGACTGGAAAGGTTGAGTCGCGGGCGCGCGGCGGTGCGTCGCCAGAATCATTGTTTTTTATTATTTTTCCTTTTCTTCTATGATGGCCGAGACAGGTTTGTACTTGGTGTACGTTTTGCCGATAAAACGACAGAGCGAAAGACAGACTTGACCCGACGGTGCACCGGTCATTGGGCGCGCGCGCGCGCGAGCGCGGACGCTTTTTTACTCGTCTCGCCGAGCGCGAGAACGTTATAGCTCCGAGACCTACGGAGAAAAGTTCTTAGAGCCGCATAGACACGCACTTGACAATCCACACTCACGCAATATGCGAGTCAAATTAGCTCCGGGGCTTTCCTATGGGCCTCTGCACCGAGACCCACGAGAGTCTGCAGGAAAAACAACGGAACGTGCGAGCGCGTTATTGGATCAACCGTCCAACCATTAATTAACGCTGCCCCCTCCCCTCCCCTCCCCTCCCCTCCCCGGAGCTTATGACGACTCACGAGCTTCGGGTCGTGAACCCGAGACTAAAATAGCTTGACATCCCTCCAGAGACTTATGTCCAGCAACGTCCATGCCGTACTAACTATTGCAAATTTACTTTCGAAATGCGGCGCCTATTGGACACTTGAAGCAGAAGGATTGGTCAGTCACTGCACCGCCGCCACCGCCGCCGCCGCCGCCGCCGCCGCCGCCGCCGCCGCCGCGCGCTGTAGATGTCAAATCATCCTCGCGCGTTCTTTCATACATTCTTACCGTCTACGATCAAGCTGCACGAAACATTATCAACAACGACGGTTCCTTTTACCATGAGGGCGCGAAGACGCATCGGACTTGCCCATTAGGAGGGTATTTCACGGCGCGTCACGTTTATGCCGTTCACGTGACTTATCCTCACTCTCCTCCTACGGGCTCGCGCGACTCAACCCGCCAGTACACCAGTCACGTACTTATACTTTTTCAACTCCTAAGACGCCAAAGGTCGAACGAAAAACATCTTACCACCCTCTGTCATCAATCATCATCGATTTTCCATCGTTTTTCTTCGGAATTTCAAAATTCAAACATCTCTTGATAAATATTCACTAAATAACGAGACCTCGTTAACGAGCCTCGCTTGCCTTTCGAGTTGAGACTAATTTTATCCTTCAAAAACTAATTTTATGGCTAATTTAACGTTTCAACAATTTTTATACTTTTTGCATTGACAATCAACCATTTATTTGACACTGCGGCCAAGAAAATCTTCCACACTCCCTTCCAGGCACGTGCGACTAATTCCAATTAATTACACCTCAAAGTACGAGATTCTAGCTTCGTTTAGAGACTTATTAAAAGCCTCGAGCACTTCCGGTTCATTTATTACGATTTTTCGAAGAAAAAAAAATCTGGAACACTTTTTATTTTATTTCTTTCCCACCTCCGCTCTATTTTTTGCCAAAGCCCGGCTTCGCAGATTTAACACCAAATTCGTGTTAAGCACTTGAAAATCTCTTCTCCCAAACGTGTTGTTGGCTATTGTAATTAATTATTCATTAAGAAGATGTTAATAGCATTTGAAGAATTTTGCAGGCTTTTATCCATACGAAAAGGCGTTTTATTTGCTATGTTGCGAATTTTTATCACGTGGTATCGAACAAAAATGTGCGGATAGAGGCTGCGACGATTTTACAACGTCGCCGCCACAGTCGTACAACTTTATAGTACTCACCTTTATAATACATTGCAGATTTTACGAGCCAAGTACAATTCGCTCTTACTCTCTTGCATTCACCTACACGAGACTTTAACCTTTAATTAACAATTTAATTAACCCAAAAATTGTCTCTCCTTGGATAACCACCGAGAAAAAACATTTGAATACAAAAAATACTATTTAACCCTTGAGCCGAATAAACTATGAATTATTTTTCATTTGCTGATCATATAATTGAGTCAATTCGTTTAAAAATTGCAAAAATCCAATTTTTCTCATTGCTCGGGTCGTGTGCTCTTGAAAAAAATAGCAACGATCATAATAATACCAATCGTCTTCGTATAGGCGATTAAGAAATTAGTTAATTTGAAAAATTATATCGAAAACAAAATTTCGTTGAAAAAGATCGATATTTCGTTCGATACGTTCAACTAGACGTCTTTTTTTAAATAATTCCAAAAATTGTGTCATTGCAGGAACAAATATTCTAGAAAGTCCCTCCGGAAGCAAATTTTTGTCTTTCCAATCGCAAATTTCGCTGACAATTCCATTAAAAACCAAATCCACTGCCATAATCACGAAAAATTTCAAATTATTCAGAAAATATTTAGTTCACCGTATTCACAACCAAATCCCGAAAATTGAATGTTTTTTTTTTAATTAAAAATTGAAAACGATTTGAAAAAAATTATTTCCGGTGTAAAAATGGAAAAAATGGTCCCACAAGATTTGAATTCATTTATTTGTTCTCCACGCATTCGGGTCTACGATTCAAAGTCCTTTTTGGACACTGGCCATAAAGGCAAAGTAATACGTTCATGTTACTTGGTTATTATCGATATGAAAGATCTCGCGATGATCGTGGGAGAGAACGATCGGAGAAGGTGAATCGTTTCACCCCAAACGGAGTCTCGTACATATTTCTATATATATATACATTCGTTTCTTCTCGCTGGTAATTAACATCTTAATTAGGTATTCACGGTGAGCGAGTGGAAGGCTCGATCACTTGGCGAGCCACTCAACCGATATCCTCCTCGGTAGGTAACGACCTTATGGTATTAAGTGTACTCATTTATTTGCGTGCCTCCTCGTTGACACGAGTGACGCGCGAAAAATCTTTTTCCCCTCTTCGTGTGTTTGCGTTCGCGAACACAAAGTCATGACGAGTTTTGCCACGTGAGAGATCGCGAGAGACTGTACCGCGTGACAAAGGATCGATCTGAAGGAACAACGAAATGAGAGAGAATCGTAAAGGATCGACCACCCAAGAATTCTTCAACGTCGTATATTGTTAACACCATTTTTAATAACTATTTCATAATATTTAAACAATATTTATCTCACGCCATTGAAACTCTGAGATTTTACACAAAAAATAATAAAATTAAGGGCTCTCCAGAGCTATGGATGAGATATAAACAATCAAGTGGAATGCGAACAGTCCTGAGATCATATCTGTAGACATTTATGTTAGCTTTACGTGTGGACCACACACGTGACGCCATGTCGGAGCCTCGGACCAATGAAACCAGAGAAGAGTCCCTTAAGAAAATACGAGCAATTCGACGGAGTAGAAAATTCTTCAATTTTCATGAAAAAAACAACAACAACAACAACAAAATTTTTTTTTTTTTTTCCATAAATAAATTTCATCAAATTTCCCTCCAAATTGGTCATTTGTGGAGATCGAAAAAAAAAATCAAATCCTTCCACTAGGGCCGTTGAAAAATTTTCAAAATTGACTCGACCCTCAAAGTCGATTGCCATCTCGTCAGAACTTAAAAATCATCGTGTTCATTGGACGATTGCTAAAATACGAAATTCCTCGTATGATCGTACGTACCTGCATGTGTCCATCCGCATTTTACGACCTCAGAAGAAGGTTGTGGAAAGGAGGGGGGGGGGGGGGGGGGGGGGGAGGCGAGGCGTGAGAGGATAAATGTTTACTCATCTGGCTGGAAGACGCGGAAGCAAGGATTTTTATTACGTGGGCGAGAACGACATTCTTCTTTGGCTGGATCTCGAAAAAAATGATGGCCAGAAGTTTCGCGTTACATGAAAGCAAAAAAAACGACATTTTTTTGTTTATTCAAATATTTTATTTATTTATGGATTTTTGTAGTGGTCGTCGAATGAAACACTGGCATTTTTCTTACAACGTATATTTACACACTCACACACTCACATTAACCATTTTAATTCGTTATAACAAATTGCATCTACTGGCCTGTGGATCGATTGAGCTTCCATCAGCTTTTTTCATTTCTAATTAAATAATCATATTTGAGCACCGAAGTATTATCGTAAATATACAGTTTCCGAGAAATATTCTCGCGGCATTTTATATTATATTTAATTGGGCAAACCCCGGACAGGGGAGAGGCCGAAATACAACGAAGTATCGTGGGTTTTTTGGTCCCATAACTGGACCAAGTGATCTGGGGATCTTTAAAAGTCTCGGAAAGTGGGAAAATGCGTTGAATTATTTTGGAGCTGAAAATAAAGCGCAAGATCATCTTGTGACCTTAAAATACGGAGAAACTATCGAGTCCAACAGTTGGATTAACGCCGAGGCTCTTTTTATTTCGAATAATATTATCCGTGGGGTTTTATTCGCAGGTGAAAGAGTCAACGCTGTCTGCGTGTTTAATGGCTAATCGAGGCTCGTACTTCTTCTCTGGCTCGAGTCCTTATCGACACCGGTCCAACGGAGAAGGGATATTCTTCGTGGCATTATACAGCTTGGCATTAAGACTCTTTATTTATTTATTATCCGTTTTTTTTATATGAATTTTTATTTTTCCCTTTCCATCGGCACGAAAAATCCCATTGGCTCGCGCAAAGAAAACAGCGAGGAGTCTGTGTACATAAAACATCGTTTCTTCGTGTCAGATTCGTCCTCGCAATCGGTAATGTTACAATGGAGACTCGAACTTGGTCGGGACCACCCAGACAGTTATTTCCGAGCAACTTCCCAATGAGTAAAATGATTCGTTACGTTAATTCAGTCGCTAAACCGCTCCCAGAATCATACGAACTTTCTTGAGGTTTCATTTGGACCGAATTATAGTCCCTCGACTTCCTAGTGGCTCGCGACACATCCCAGTGGCTAAATTTCAAACGAAGATCGTTCCATGACGTGCGTACACAACGCGATAATATATTCAGCTCATGGAAACATCTTCTCGCCTCGATCGCGGACTCCTCGATCCAGTGACGAGCGAGTGTCGTTTCTGGCGAATGGCAAACCTCCGGACTCGATAATAAACTATCCGGGCTGAAGCCCACACTCGGTCCAACTCTTACTTGACTTTAGACTCTCGAGAGACTTTACGCAGTGCAGAATATTCCGAAAGTACGATTACAGATAGGTGTAGAAACGTTTGTGTTGAGAGTTGGGTCGTTGCATATTTACCGTACGCGAGCAGTCGGCCAGAATGTTGCAAGATAGCGCGGCACAGTCGTTCGTCTTTGAAACGCGTCGTATGTCTTTCCAAGCGCGTGAGGATATCGTCAGGATCTTCGCTCTGTGTGACTCCGCTCGTGGAACTATCGACGAACACTCGTTGCAGCTTCTACTTTGTCTCTTCTCCCTTCTGCTTCTTCTTCTTCTTCTTCGTCTCTTGCTCTGCCTCTTCCGACGCCTCATTCGACGCCAAAGACACTTGGCCGGACGTCGAGAGATCTAACTGCTTTCCATTTAACCCAAATGAACCCGAGGCGACTCGGACAGGTGTTGCCGAGTCTTATCCAGCCATTGGAAAAGTCTAGAGCCTCCTACAGGAGCTCCTAACAATGCGAAGGCTTGTAAAACACTTGGACAATTTGTTTTTATCTTCCTGAGCCCCGCAGCGCAAATATGAGGGTAGAAGCCTGCGGGTCTCGTCAGCGACTTGTAGGGACATTGGCAGATGCCCCTGACGTATGGTCGCCACGAGTATTCGCTCATCGTTCCATCATTAATGCCCTAGAGGTCAGCTCCTTGTCATGTCTTCGTGGTAAGATCAAGGGGTGGTCCGACTTCTGCCAGACGGTTCTGGTCT
This sequence comes from Campopleginae sp. 14b, assembly GCA_030522525.1. Lineage (NCBI taxonomy): Eukaryota > Metazoa > Arthropoda > Insecta > Hymenoptera > Ichneumonidae > Campopleginae sp. 14b. Next base: position 110,832 of record JAPYYS010000083.1, read on the forward strand.
CCTGGGTCGTTGGTGCAGCCGTCCTCGTTCCTATCAACTGCCAATTCGTCATCGGAACTGATGACCAATTCCGGATCAACATCGCGACTAGTAGCAGCCGGTGAGACGTTCTTGGCACTCAAGTCCATTGGAACGTCCTGTTCGGGTCCAAGAGACCTGAGGAAAGCTAAACTCTTGTCCTGACTGACTCCTGGCTGCTGGTGAGCGGCCGGGTTAGATCTCCGAGCGCCCTCATCAACGTAATCCGGAAGTTGTATTTTTGGGGAATTGGCATCTTGAAGGGAAAGGCGTTTGGGTGATGGAGTGGATCTGGGGCTGATGCTTTCGCTGGACGACGAAGAAGAGAGACTGGTAACGGGTATTTGGGAGGCACCAACTTGATTCGCGTAAGGCAGGACGAATCTTTGCTGGAAGGGAAAAAACTGGGAATTTAAAAGCTGCATGGGACTGAGGACCGGATGAAAAAAGGGAGGACCTCGCCACATGGGAAATCTGGAAGCTTCGGACCTCAACAGATCCTGCGAACTGGCCAGGACGTCAGAGGGAGACCTGGCGGTCATTTGTGGACGGGAAGAAATCTCCTGAGGCCTCAACGGACCATGATCCTGAGACCTCAATCTAGAGTCTTCCGCTTTTAGCAACCTTCCTGGATATTGACTATCGTTCCCTCCGACCGAGGCTGGCAATCCGGAAACCTGATTGTTGCCGTTGTTGCTACTATTGTTGTTCGCTGCATCCAACGATGTCAGCACCTTTTCGAACGAGGATTTTTGGTCCTTGAAACGAGCCTGGATCTGATGCGTTTGCTCTTGCAGAAGGCAGTGGATCTTGAACCAATTGGATCGACGCCCATACCTCGAACCAGATTTCGACATACCGACCATCAAGCACTTGCGCAATCGACACGCCTTGCAGGCTGTACGATTCTTCTTATTGATCACGCATGCTCCACCGTTCTTGCATTCTGATATGCTCCCCAGGTTGTTGTACGTCCGTCCAAAGAAGGACTGCAGGTCAATATGGAACGAAAAGAAACAAATGTCTATCCGGTTGATGGCAAACGTTGAGAATCTCTAAAGAATCGTTCACAGTCTTTAGAGAATCTTCCATTTCAAAAATCCTACCTTACAACCCTCGCAAGTGAAAGCCCCGAAATGAAATCCGGCCGCCGGCTCTCCGCAGACCCTGCACAGCTGGTTCATCTGTAACCCACCAATGAAAACGAATGTGAACCTTTGTTGGAGCCTGAAGACATCACGAACGTCATTGCTCAACAGTTCCACTTGCATCTCAAATGAGGCAACTCTGAAAACTGTATTTGCTAATTTCTCACGAGCCATGATCGTTCTATAGAATGTGTCATGTCTGTCCTGCTGGCGTGAGAATCAACCGAGAGGTCTCGATGGCTAGGAGACCTCAGTATTCTTATTAAACCGTAGTTAACCACTAACAGGCTCTCCCTCTTAGTACCCCCTCGACATGACAACAATGCAGCATCTTTCTCTGGCACAAAAGTGATGGAGCAAAGCGTAGAGATCAGCATTAGGAGGAGAAGGAAAAAAAAGGGATAAAAATGGTGAATGCAGAGCCGTCTATCACGGATCCGAAAGGATGGACTGGCTAAAGGCAGAAGCCACGTGAGAGGAACGTAACGGTTAAGTCCACCAGAATCCGTAGATTTGAGTCGCGGTTTCAGGACTGGATATAATAAGATGCGTTTGCAAGAATGAGAAGTGGTCACGGAACGGCTTAGCCAGCGATTCCCACGCAACAAGATCACTCAACTTATTCGCTGCGACGGAACAAGCAATCAAGTACAAAGAGCAGACAGTCATTCGCGTGAATAGTTCTCCGGGTGGTACGCTCTCATTTTCCATGAATAACATACAATTACCTGTTTGTTTTTGTCGACCATCATCGCTGCTATTAGCTCTACAACCTTCAAGCTACTTCGCTGGCTAGTCTGGAAAATTCTCAACTTCAAAATGGACACTACACGAATGGATTTTACACCTGGAGGCCACTTCACAAAAGACTTGAAAAAAAGTTATTCAAGCCCTCCAACAGATGACGCTGCGAGGCTGCTCAACGAGGAAAGGACCTTAAGCTCGTTTTCATCCCTGCCGCGAGATCAACGTGAGCAACGATCGTCTATATAGAAGATATTATAGTAATACACGCCTGCGCACACCTCATCGAGCGAGCAACGGAATTAAATGATATCTCATCACGTCCTTCTCCTCGCGGAGGCTCCGCTCGCTAGTATCCTAAGTATCCACAATTCCTTTCGATCTAAAACTCATAATTCCACTCATCGCCAATTCCGAGTCCACAAATATTCGTAAAATAAATCAAACAACCATTCCGATACTTTTTCTTCGTCCCAATCATTACTACGACTGTTGACTATGCGTTGAGGCAATTTTTTCAAACCTGGGTCAATTTGACCCTAAGATCCGGAGACGGCAATATTTTTTCGCGAAAAAATCAGCCATACGTTTCAGAAATTCAATTATTTCAAAAAATAATCGAAAATTTCGATTTTTGGAAAAGTTAGTTCAAGAAAAATTCAAGAATCTCGAGAAAAAAAAAATTTTTGATCGGTTTTTTTGAATTTTGGCCGAGGAACGATCGTTCTTTTCGCAATCAAGTTTCGTTGGGGAAAAAAAAATCTATGCACACGCGTATGCATGCAAGCACAAACTTTCTCAGAAGAATCCTGCACAGAAAAGACAGTACGCGAAAGCGACGATGACAGGATTGCAAAGCCTTATTAATCACGACAAAAGAAGGAGATGAAGAAATACATAATAATGTCTTGGAGTGTTGAGTATGAGGGGGCGAATGAGAAAGAAGGAAGAAGAAAAAGTCCTAATCATCGGTCGTAGTTATTACTCATTATCAGTATGAATGATTATCCTCTAAAGTGACGAGACAGAGGCGTTTCCTCGCGTGCATCGAACGTATAATTTATAACTTCAACGCGACCAAACAACTTTCACGAAATAAAATCGGGAAGAATGAAAATCATAATAAATAATAATCACTACATTTCTGTTGAGGTGTTATTTTATCGGAGGAATAAAAAAAAAAATGATCTTTTTTTTCTTTCTTTCGATCAATGAATATTCATGTCGATGTTTTATGAAAAAAAAATCGACCAACGATCGAACGAATGGCCCGAAGCGATAAGAACTTTCAATCTACTCACCACGTCAGTGTTAGCCGGGGCAGTAACGATGCTCGACGTCGGTGTCCACCAGCCAGCACTCGTCGCAGTATTCGGGTTGATATTGCTGGCGATACCAGCCCCGCCGCCACCTGCAACTCCAGCAGCGGGATGATGACCCACCGTTGGACCGAGGATGGCGGCTCCTGGGCTCCTATTTCCCGCCAAACCTCCTGGAACATTCGATAGATCGCCCACGTCCATCCGAACAGCCACCAACCTTGGTCAACCTTTATCCTTGTCCCAATAATTTCATCTCGTTGTTCCGCGGCGCGCTGCTCCCTGATGGCGTTCGCTCTAACATTCCGGAAGCACTCCTCGCACTCATTTTGTTTGCGAAATTCAATTTCTTTCGATTCCAACTTTTATAGACTGTACGCGGTGGCTGATTTTTCTTGTCGAACAATCTCCAGCCCTGGGCACGACCACGGCGATTGTAATTATGCAATTTTTGGTGCAACACTGCGTTTTTCCTTCTCGACACTCAACACACCAGGACAGTGCTCTGTAGCCAAGAAAAAATGAATCGTTAACGATAAATCGAGGCCCAATGTCGCGAAGACGAAAAAAAAACAATGCAGACAAATTTTTATCGTTTATTTTTTTTTCTCCTTCAAAAAATTACGCTCCAAAAATGTCCACGCCCAAAAAATTGACGTCCAAAGTCTCCGTCCCCTCGACTTCGTCATTTCTCAAACGTTCAGCACGCCGTTTTCATTCTAATGCAAATATCACACGCTGCGAAACTTATAATCGATCTTTCTCGCTTACCACGTTCTCCTGCGGTTACCCGATCATCCCGACCCCTCTTCGCCTCGTTAATATATTTGTACGTACATACGTGTGTTTAATATCGTCCACGTACCATCTAACCACCTAGATCCCCAGATATACACCAAGAATTATAGCGAACATGTCTTCCCCAAGCACACGCCAACATCTACTTCATTACCTTTACCAGACGGCGAGCCTAATTAACTAATGACAAATTAATTAACACGCTCTATCCTCAGCCTAAGGCAACCGGTTCATGTCACCGCCTTGCATATTATTACTCAAGAAAATTCCACTGACCCAAACTAAACTTTGCTCAACGGAATTAAAAAAAAAAAAAATCATTTTCACGTCATCGTAACTTTTGGCCTCGTATCAAAATTTCATTCGTAATCAATCGCCATACGTTCGTGGCCACTGGATATTCTGGATGCGTACAAACTTCACTGAGGCTCTCAGTAGACGATCTGCGTCCAGTGGAAAATAAAAATAAATCCAATTTCCTATCAGGACCACGAGACTTTGTTGAAGCGACATGATATATCGCTCGAAAAAATTACGATCGATGATGAAAAGAAAAAAAATTCATTTTGCATGTGAATTTTCGAACGGAAATCGAATCATTTTTTTCCACGATTTTGCACGCATCAAAAATATGCAGAAATGTGTAAAAATTTTGCTTTCGATCGACTTTTTTTTCGTGCGAAAAATGTGCGTTTTGGATTATTGAAAAAAATCCACAGAATCTGAAATATTTTTCGTGAAATTTTGTCGGTTAAAAAATTCAGAATTCGTATTTTTGTGCAGGAGAGATTTATACTTTTGAATTTATTTAGAATATGAATTTTTTCTGCATAGAGACATCTAGCGGAATTTTGAGGAAACATCTGGTCACCTGTGTATAGTTGCTTTGCTATTATCTACCCAGCGTTATCCATCTCGCTCGCGATTACATTCCGTTATGCTGATATAAAATGTGTCGAGCCTTGAATTGATTTAATTTTTCGTTTTCTCAAAAAACTTCATCAAAATTTGGCAATTAGGAAAATGTTGACGCGCGGCGATAAAAATCACACCTGCAGAAAATACGGGCGACATTTCAACCTCTCGAAATGACGTCGAAGACAATCGAGCAAATTGTTTGGAACTTTACGCCGTTCCGGAACGTAAACAAAAGGAAATGAGTAAGAAAAATGATTTTTGCCAATGGAACGAAATTTGCGGCTCACTATTTTGCAAAAAAAATTGGACGAATTGATAATTATGTCAATATTTCTGATCCACGATAAAAATTTGTCCTCGAATCTGCGATTATATCGTTTCGAAGTTTGCGTCGTTGGGATGCAACGAAATTCTGTTTTTTCTTGAGCAGAGCTCGTGATTGATTTCCAATATTTAATGTGGACGATGAAACGATCGTCTCTTGGGATCAAAAAACAAAATCGACTCTCAAAATGAGGATAATTTGAAGAATTGAATAAACAATTAATGGAAAACGCATTTTTCGTTGGATCTCAACGTCGCAAACTTCAGAGTCGTGCGATAATATGATTCGTCGAAAATATCTGCCCCATTTAATTGGAGACTCGAATAATAATCGATACTCACCGGAGCGGAACTCTTCAGAGAAACAAGTAATAAGTCAATCGTAACGAGATTTAATCCTGTGATGAGCTTTATCGTAACTTGGCGTGCGGGTATCACTGATTAGGAAGAAAAACGTTGTTGTCACTTGATTCCGACGGGCGTCGATAGTAACAGAAGCACAAAAACATGAGGTCGAGGTTATCACGTCACTAATAAAGTCACAACAGAATGAGGGCAAGCAATCCAAAAGATCCAAAAGGTTGAGTCCACATTATGAGGGAAATGAGGTATTTCCGTAGTTTTTAGTCCCGATGGAGGAGCGTCGGGGATGAAACTTTAATAAATCGCCGCGAGGGGTCGTCAGAACGTTGATTACGGTTTAAAAAATGAAGTTTAATGGAGATGCAGTCATTACATTGATAAGGGAAAAAGAAAAAAGAGAAAAAACGAGGGGGACGGTTCGTGGCAAGTTTTGGCGACGTCAGTACCGATTAAAAAGTGGTCTCAATGAATAAAAACGAATGGGAGTCGATGAGGATAAAAAAAAAGGTGTTGCGCGAGTTGGAAAAGTGTTTGGCGTTCGACCGGCCGGCGGGGCGTGCGCTCGTGTAGCACGTGGCCGAGAGACTGAGTCTTATCCCCTACTTTTCGCTATGAGGCCCCCGCAGGATCGAGGAGATGCCATCAAGTCCGTATGAGCAGCGTAGGCTCGTTCTCTCTCGCGCTCGCTTGCCAGTCGCTGCTTATGCGAGAGGAAGGACTCGCGTATCGAACGCGTCTCTGTATAAGTTCGAAGAGAAAGATGGGGAGAGGGAAGCGGGGTCTTTTCTCACTTGCCCTGATGATGCTCGCCGTGCCAGACCCACGAGTATATACGCGCCCGCGCATCACTCGCGCTCTCGCGGTTGCACTACCGCCGCGTTGCACTTCGCTCGCTATAGCGCCGCAACAGAAAACTAGCGGGCGCGGAACTGTACACAATAACGCACAGCAGCCGGAGGAACATGCACATGCAGAATCCATCGAGTTACATACCGATATCCAACAAGTTTTTTATTACCATCAGCATCCTCGTCGTAAGCGCTCCGTCTTTTGCTCGTCTTCTCGCTCAGCCTCCGATATCCACGCAAATACGTGCGTGCAACTTGTGGGCTCACACACACACCTTCTCTCTCTCTCTCTCTCTCTCTCGTGCTCTCTGCTTAGCCATTTTCTTGCGATTCCCATCGAGTGGAGAGACACACCGTCGGACATTCCTAAATGTCTAGTAGGCACGTATACGATACGGAAGAATCAAATACACTTGTTCGACCTGTGCTTTTCCACCGAGCTAACCTTACGCTCGCAAATACTTAAGATATACCGGACGATTGACGACTATCGAACGAAATAACGTAAACCACCTGCCGCTATTCTTAAGCTAACAGGAATTTGGAGCCTCCGCTTCGGACGATTAGACATTTATATTTTACGATCGTTTTAACTCTCGCACCGAGCCCCCCGATAAATACAAACCATTCATATCCTCTTTTTTATCATTTTATTGTTTATAGGCTTAAGGGCCTTTTCCCATGACATGATCGAGCTTCGTCGGATAGAATTATAAGAGGACGATTCAAAAATCGCGATCGAATCTTACGAGCGCATCGGCCCGAATAATTCGATTCGTAAACGCTCCTCGTTCCGGTGAGCATTTTTTTTTACGTCTCCAAACAAATCACCATACTGGTGCAAATTTAAACTTAGACTTTTCAAAACTTTGTATTTCTCCGATTAATGCAGGAAATTAATCTTGAGACCATACTTTTTAGGGGTAAAATATTCTGAGTAATTGATTGCAAGGATTTTGAAAATTATAAAATAAAATTTTATCGTGGAAAAATGGGCAAGTTGAAGGAAGGAATTTTGAAAAGCTGTTGTTACACTTGCGGATTTTTGCGGAGACGTAATTTGAGGTTAAGTCTGAAGATCGGTAGCAAAATGCATGAATTATTATTTTTGCCTTGGAGCTACGTCGTTGGTTGGGGAAGGGGGAAGATTTCTGAGAAAAGTTGGAGTACGAGGTTGAGTATTTCGCGCATACGGTGCTATAACCGTCATGACTATCGAGAATAAACAGCGGACAAACAGCATCGAGAGGCTCATTTCATTTATGTGCGCAAAACGTACTCTCGTCGTTGTGATTTACGGCTCGGATCGCAAGCGCGCAGTAATCGCAACATTCATATACATATGCGCGCAACAACCATGTGGAAAAGAGAATAAAAATTGAAGCGAGAGAGCGCGGAGGGTGGACGAGGCGAGCGAGCGAGCGAGAGGAAGGTCGAGAGGTTGCTTTATAAACGAGAAGTGGGAGGTGCCCGATCACTGGCCAATAGAAACAGCCACGCCACCCACGCCGCGATAAAAATTAATTTATCACGGAGATCACCGCCTACGCCATTGCGTTCGATCCTCGACAGACTCTCTCGCGATTCTCTCGTATCACACGAGGTAGCGTTATCTGTCGGGTCAATGAAAATACTCCCACCCAACCTGTTGCCTTTGCCGTCACGTTCATTGATCGATTCGATACGCTGCGGCATCGGGACACTCAATTTTCTACTGATTTTTCGAGTCGTGACAAAACTCAATGCGTCGTTGTTAATTTTTCATCGCAAGTTGACAAAAATGAGGGAACAGAAGAAGCTGGAGGAAGATACTTCACGAAAAGCAAGGAAAAAAGTTTCGTGATGAATTCAATTCCTTTTTACTTCGCGAAGAAAAAATATGCTTACCAACAGTCGGTAAAAAAAAATGTCAATATTTTGCCGTCCGATGGTTTTTTAGTCGACTCATCGAGGCGATCTTCCCTTGAATCGAGTTGTCGAATAAGCACGAAAAATCCAATTCCCGCTCATACCGACTGGCGGTAAGTCCTCAAACAATTTCGGCTATTTTTAATTTTTCCACAATATAATTTATTGACGTTTTACAAGGCGAATTATAAAATTTTGGCAAGAAAATGGAACGCAAGGTTTGTGATCAGCAATGATTATGAACTATGGGCTGTGCACGATTCTTTACGGCGAATTATTCATTTTATTTTTTAAGAAACTGATTTTTCGTGATTTATTTTGTAGGTAGAAAATTTCTGTGAGCATGTATAACCAGTAGTGTCGCTTTTTACTTCTGCTTTATTTACAAAGAACGACAGAATCTGCGTGTATTCTCGAGATTCAATGACTCGACTTTGAAATGAGATGACTGAGCGTAAAAACTTCGTAATCGATAACCGAAAAGTGATAATCACCCATCAGGACGCTACTCGAGGCATGCTCGCCGTCGTAACTGTGCGGAAGATTACTGTAACTCTCCATGTTGCTGTTGCAATTATTGGCGATTAATAAGTCAGCTCCGGCTCCAAATATTGGCCCAATGCTGTAGACAAGAAAATAATAAACATCAGCTGTTTAAAGAATTGTGTTGATTGGCCGCGCCGCGAGTGGCGACCCGAGCGAATTTTTCGTATACTGCCACGATAGAGAGCGCAGCAACTGGTTCTCAAATAAGTGGACAAAAATAAGGTGCAGCATTAATTCGGTTGTAACATGAAATCGTGAAAACGTGAATCTTACTCGGGATGATAACAGATGGCGAATGGTTTTTTCACGATCTCGTACTTGGTCGGCGGCACGTCCTGATTGTTTGTGAGTGTGAACAAAAAAGCTTTCTCCGATGATATGTAATGACCTTTCGCACTCGTTTTGCCCCATGGCGCGTCACTAAAACCCCCGCAAATCTCTCCGCGACTGCCCTAAAGAAATGGGCAATTGAATTTCAAGCAAAATATTATAAACCACCAGGAATAGTGTAATTTCAAGTTTTTGGCAATTGAAAGCGATTTTTACGCACCAGAGCGATTACGTAAGTCGGGGAAACCCCATCGCAGTGTCTGTGGAATGCTGCGGCTGAATATCCATGGCTGGAAGCTCTGAAAATTCATTTTGGGGTTATACGCCACGATCTACAAGCGAAGCATCGTTTTACAGAGTTTTTATCAATAAATCTTGATGCAATGCCACTTTATCATACACCATTCTCTTCCTTATGAAAAAAGGAACAAAATGGTATACCCATAAGTCCCATTATCATGAAGTATGACCCTTTTATGCTCGAAACAAGTTCAAGGTCGTTTGCAAAATGAAAAAAAATGACATTGTTCGTTCAAATCTCAGCATGACAAATTCTCACCTGTAAACTAATCGCCAGCTTTGTTTCGCCGAACCGTACCACTGATTGAGCAAACGCTGATAACCTGTTTTGTCGCGTGACAAGATCTGTGAGTCGGGAAATAAGAAAGGGCTGACTCTTGGCTGCAGACGTTTGTCCGCACAAATCTCGGAATATTTGTTTGGCAGTGCTGCGTATCTATACCTGAAAATTCAAGATTCCGTGATGAAAATAGAAAATAAAAAAAAAATACAATTCCGTGACCAGTTTTTCAATTTTTTTATTTTTATGAGAGTGTAGATTTTGCACCTTTCCAGCGAAAGTTCAATTGGCACTGCTCCTGTTGGTTCCACCTCCTCGGCGAACACTTGACTATCGATGAGTAGGAGCCTCACGTGATTTATAACGCCAGCCAAATGTTGACAAACTCTTACTCTCTCTTCTTCGGTCCAATGTTGAGTTGGCTGAGTCACTCCTGCCTATAAATTTGTTTCCAATATCCATATTTTTTTCAAATTTTCTGTCACCCGGCCTCGAGCTACAAGAAAAAAAAATAGAAAATGATGAGAATGATACCTGATATTTTGCCCAACTTAGCACAGCCCTCCAAACGTCCTCTTCCTCCAGCCCGAGGTAATCTGAAGAAATTAACGTCACAAGGGCGTCTTTAGGGAGATTACAAAAAGCTGTTGTTTTTACTGTCTCCACTGCATTCTCTCCAATAAATGCATAACAGCGTTCGATGAATGACGAACAGGCTCCTTTTCCACCTAAACAAATTCAGTTCATCCATTAGATCGACCCAAAAACTAAATCGACATGACAAATGGCGATAATCTCCAAAATTTAATAAACAATTAATGGAAAAAAACATTTTTTGTTGAATCTCAACGTAGCAAACTTCAGAGTCATCAAATTTCATTTTGCTGCAATTGCAGGATTCAAATTTCAACTTTATGCTACCCAACCCTCAGGACAGCACCTGATAACTTGAAACAAAATTAAAACTTCTCGAAAAAATGATGAAAAAAAATATTTCCATTTAAATCCTCACGCCGAAACGATAATAATTTTGAAAAAACTCATTTTAATCGATAAATATCCCAGTCGAGATAAAACAGCAGCTCCGCACTATTCAAAAGGTCATTGAACTTTTGTTCCCAAAGCTTTTCCCATGACCCTGGAAAAATATGAAAAATGCCAGAATTACAGAGCCTCGGGCTATGGATCGAGGCTGGAAGTTTGACACGTGTCAGTATAGCAGGTTTTCATGAGTTTTTATGCGACGATATGCGCTGTTGAGCCACCAGAAAATCTTTCAGGAAACCAATTTGCAAAAACCCAAGAAATTTCGATATTTCATTAAATGAAGAAAACTGATGGAAAAATTAGTGCGAATTTCAAAATGTGAGAAATCATTTTGGGGGTCAGGTAAATAAATGAGGAGGCAAAAGTTTTTTACAAAAATTTAATTACTCCATGAGAAACTTGGGCGCAGATATATATCCATGGAACGATGAAAAAAATACCCATCGGCGAGTATTTCCAAGAAGTACATATCGACACGAAGAACATGAGAGTATCACGTTTTTAGTTGTAATTAAATATTTTCGTATTTTTTAAGAAATTTTCCGTTAATGCGATAGTCTTGTTTGATATCGCGATGGGAGCGATGTAAAGTCCACACTGGCCTTTGTTTCGTTAATCGAAGTGTTTTCAATGTTTTTCGAGTGAGGCGAGTGTGAAAAACTTGATGGAACGTTCAGATGTCAACATTAATCTACGATTCACAGTTCGAAATGATTTTTGAGGTTAAGTGCGAAAACTGGATGGAGAAACTCGAGAAATGACGTTCCAGCTTGGGAGCAGTTGCCAAAATTCGAGGTTAGGATCCACAGCCGATCTCAATTCGCAGTTGGATTGGTATTTTGAATGAGCGTGATGTTGTCGCCTTTGAGCATGATGCGTCCCAGTTGTTTACGGTTTTTCGTTTTGGTGTGATATTCCTCAGCGTCGTCGAGAACGAGGTTCATGTATTCGTCGAATCCGACGATGTGTCCCTCGATTCGTAGGTTAATGTTCTCGAAAAGCCACACTTGAACTCTCGAGCGATTTTGCAGGTATCGGAATATGAGGTTTATGGGTTGAACCATAACCTTTTGCACTTTCTGCGGTCCTTTGTACGACATTCTTGATGCTTTTTACTTTTCTCGGAGTTTCTCAACAAAACGCGACTAAACAACGCGGCTAGCTCGTTATGTTTGCATGAAAATGCCGGGAACACATGCGCTCGCTTCGGCGCAAACAAATCAGCGATGCGCCGCGACATCTCGTGGCGTTTTCTCCATCCGAGGCTCCGAGAAAACTTATCGACCGAGACTTGAAAAAAGTACGAGCTTCGCTCGATCTACGCGAGTTAGCGGAGCGTGTACCCTTTCCAAGGGCATCGCGTCTCAACGTACGAAGTTGTAAAGCGAAAGATTCGTCAGTCCAATGGACCGGAAGGGACTGAATAAGATCGTAAAAATGAAAAAAATTGCGTTCACGTTCTCTAGCTATTTTTCACGAGTTTTCCATGACCTTGACGTATCGGCGAGACTCAGAGAGTCGCTAGAAACGATTTTGCAGCCCAGCAAGAGGCAATGGAGTTGAAAATGTGTTCGAACACGCGTCAGGGTTAGAAAAACTTAGACGAGGCTTCGGGTTGAATAAAACTTACCGAGAACCCTTTCCTGGGCATCGAGGGCTGCAGTCAGAAGGGCGCAAGCGTTGCCAGGGCTGAGAGTAGAGGAAACGTGATCTTCGCAGCTTCTCCATAGTTCCTCGACTCCGAGTTCCTGGGCGAGGCCAAGCATTTCAAAAATTCCACTGTCCTGTAGCATGATCTGTCAACAACGTGAGCCAAGGTCGTTCGAGCGAAAGATTGAAGTATAATAAATGAGAAAAAAAAGTGCACTTAAGAAATGAAACTGCCAACGGTCCATTCGTCAGCTTGTCACGTACCTTTCCGGTGTAGACGTAATGAATGAATTGTCTGAAAGTTTCTGGATGTGCGTGAGGCATCCTTACAGGCGTAGGATTTCCAGGCGTTCCGAGTCTCTTCGTCGGCGTAAAATTTTTACATCTGAAAATAAATTAACCCGGCAATTCAATGGTTAAAGAAAAAAAAACAAATGTTGACCATTTTTTGGAACGTAAAGAGGAAAGTACAAACTTTGCGGTTGGACGTTTTTTCAAAAATCTCATATTTTCGTAAAATTCAAAAAATCATAAAATTTGAACCGTTCGACCGATATTCCCCAAATTTAATACCAACCTTCCTATTATGATACTCTATTTATGAAAAAAGAATGAGCATCGAATCTGAAAATTTTCGGAAATTAGAGCGTCGCCAGCTTTTTTTGAAAATTAAAAAATGCTGTAAAATTCGTATTTTTTCGGCGATTCCAACCAAATTCTCAGATAATGAAGAGCTTGTATGGATTAACACCTGTGTGAGAGGGGAGCCCTGTAGCTCAAACCGTTCTCGAGTTATAAACGTTAATTAATAAAATAAAATAAATAAAAAGGTAATGAATAAAAAGTTATAAATTCTCAGCTAAAATTTCTATACGCTCGTTAAATTTTGACAAGAAGCAATTCATAGCTCGCTCCATTGTAAGGAGAAGCTGTCCTGAGTCTGAGAGAGAGAGAAAAAAAAAGTGATTTTGCAATTGAAGCAAATGGTACGTAGAAAATCGGAAGAGGCTTGAGAACGCGGAAGGAAGAAGGGAAGGGAAAACATAGAAAGCAGTTATGAGAGTGAGACGCACACGAGTCGACCCTTTTTTTTGTGAAGGGCACGTTCACGCCGACGAGTGCCGTATCGTGCGATGTACGAGCTTCATAATACAACATGTACGTCCTTCGAGTAACGAACACTCGAAAAAGTTGGTACGAGTGAGCGCGGTGTAGTGTTACGCGGAGGAATGCTAGAGAGTTAAGTTCGGTCGATTGTCCTTGTCTCGCCCTCAGGGAAACAGCGTTAGTCCTGGCCCAAAAGGGCTCAACCTTCCGAGAGCTTTTCCTAGAGCTCCGGACACGAACGACCTTGAGTTACGCCTTTTATCGGATCTGGAGACAAAAATCGCACACGAACGAGAAAACTTAATTGACTTCGTCAGCAAAGGGCGCAACCCGTAACGATACGTTCTCGCGTCTCGTAGTGAGTCTTGCCGAACGACTGCCCTTGCGAATTAATAGCAACGAGATTTCCGTCTTACGCAGCCACCCCCTGGACCCTCTCGATCATCTCATAAAGCCCGTAACCCTATCGATCAGGATTCCAATGACTTTAAATGCCTAGAAAGGTCTAAAGACGTGGGACTTTCTCGTTACTGGATTTTGTGGAACCGCATTCGGTCATTAAGGCCTCAGGGATCATTATCAGCGAGGAGAGACCCTTCGAGGCTCTCGTCCTCGGTCACAAAGAGACCTGAGACTCAGATCATCTTGGTAAAGTTCATTGACATCTTCGCAGCTCCACACCGTGGTCCACGATCAAAATGGGAATCGTTACACTTTCAGAATGTCAGCAATCGTTGATTATTCATCGGAATCGTAATGCGAGGCTGGAGCAAAGACCATTTTTGAATAATTGCTTAACGAACAGCCTGGGCCTCGAAGCCTTGTTGTGCAAGAGCCTCGCGAACTTCTCACTCGTGATCCGCCACGTTTGAAAGCTCATAACCTACATAACCTTGCGCAACTTGAGGCTGCGATGTAACTCCAGAGTAAAGATAATGATTTGTACGAAAATGTTTGAAAGCCCGTGCGATGATTTCGTTCTTGAAGTGACACGAAGAAAGGCGGGGAGGATTGGTCGAAAAGAAAATGAAAGAGAGTTTACGAGAGTGTGGTGCGGGACAAGTCCGAGGATTCTGGCGAATGGGAGAACATTAAGGGGCCGGAAAAAGCTGTAAAAGTATAAAAAGAGAGACGGAGGGAATGAAAGCTATTGAAAGTGAGGCGGTGAAGCGAAAGCGTGTGCAAAGAGCGGGGGACTCGTATCGAATCAAAAGAAATGTGTCAAAGGGCGCGAGTACGATGCCGAGGCGAACGCAAATGGAAGGCGAGAAAAAAAGGAGCTTTGACACCAAGCTCCATGCTCACGAGACGAGGAAAATCGGAGCTGGGGGGGAGGAAAGCTCAAGGTAGTTCCATAGCGGTTCCCTGCAGGCAAAAATCATGTCCGGGAATGAATTCAGTCCCGGTTCCCTTTGCTCTCAGCGCTCACGTTAACCAGAACTCTCTTCACTCGTTCCCACCGGCCGAAAACTCTAAAGGGAATGCTAAAAACTCTGTTTTCTACTCGTTTGACGAGAAACTACGATGACGTCGTTCTCGTATAAATAAGTTTACGTTATAGCCTCGAAAATGCTTTAACGTCTCCGTAAAACACACACACACACACACGAGCCTGTAGCAAACTGGGTCGTGGATTCGAGAGAGCCTCCGAGCAGCGAATGAAAAGTTTTGCATTTAACGTAATCGCCTTGGGAGCAAATAATAAATATTCGGGTTCTTTCAATATTTCGATGAGGAAACAACGAGAAATTGGGATCAAACGGCTAAATTGTAAACGACCGGAAGTCTCCGGGGCTGTCATTATCGTCCACGATCTCTTTTCACAATCCCAGTCGACTCTGGACCAACCTGACTCCATCAGGACTCGCTGATTTCGTTTCCATCTGGATTAATGGAAATAATAATAATGAAAGAATTGTAAGAACGATAAAGAACAGAATTGCGGCGAAATAAGCGAAAGGGGTGAATAAGGGTCTGTTCTGTGGTGTTTGGTGTGCCACAGAAAGGAGAAAAGAGGGAAAGAGCGAGTAAGAGAGATGGCGCGTGGTTTGGAAAGGTTAAGTTTTCACAGGCCGCGTTGATATACGCAGCGAATAACGGTGTCGCGGTGATCTCTTTCACTTCGTCCCTCTCGCGACGCGGCAAGGCTTCAAACTTGCCTCGGGGTAGCCACGAGCAACACTAACGACCAAGCCCACGATCATATAACTCTTGCCCCCCCCCCCCCCCCCCCCCCCCCCCCCCCCCCCCCCCCCCCCCCCCCCCCCCGCCCCCCCCCCCCCGCCCCCCCCCGCCCCCCGCCCCCCACCCCCCCCGCCCGCACTTCGGCCCCTTAACAATAAATGAACTCGAGCTCATCAAGACCAGGCCGACGATTTGCCGCCCTCAACGTTAACCATAAGAATAAAAAAATCGTCCAAGTCCTTGCAATTCTCCTCTCGAGCACTCTCTGTCATACAGGCCAACGGCAATTCCTCGTCCTCTCGGAAAACATCTCGAAAGAGTACCAAGAGAAAAATAAACGACAAGAATCATCTTGACGCGCGAGGATAAAAAGAATTGAACGGAAATAGATTTGCTGGATTTGTCAGAAGCCACTCTCGCTCCTTGAAGATATTCACTGTGCTCTCTCTCTCTCTCTCTAGTCTGTTCTCCACTGCCTCAGCACTTCGAACCCACCAACACATCCCATTCAAACTAACGAAACCTTTTCAACTGTCAAAACCAGTCCTCACTTCATTTCGTGTCAATTGTCCATTCCTCTCCCGCTTCAACCTCCAGCTGTAAATCAACTCGATCGAAACAACCATTCTTCTTTTTTAGAAGGCACTCATTTTATTGGGTTACTATACGAATCTCCATAAATAACTCGGGGAAAAAGGAAAGGCTAAAGGAATTTTAAAAATATAGGAAATTTTGGATAAAAAGCTAGAACCTCTATTAACGTAACGTCACTCGCCGAGTGGAAAATTGTTATAGAATTTTGAAAAAATAATAAATAAGGAGGACATTTTTTTTTTTTCCATTAATTATTTATTGAATTTTGGTAATTATGGCAATTTTTCGTGTCTATTTAATTTTTGGATTGCAAGAGCTAATCGATTTATTGTTAAATATTATTTTTATTGTATTATTAAATTTTAATATTGATCGATTTTATTAATAATAATATTGGTTAATGAATATAATTGAATATTATTTATGATCATTGAATTATTATTATTTTATCATGAAATATTTAATTTTCAAATATTGGAAAATACTTACGAGCTCTGCTCGAGAAACGACAGAATTTCGTTGCCTCCCGACGAAGCAAACTTTAAAATGTTTTACATTTTTCAAGCCTCCTATATATTTTAATTAAAAAAAAACATTTTATTCAAAAAAATGTTGGAAAGATTTTTTATTCAATAGAGGAAAAAAATGAAATTTCGTTAGAAATCCACGAGGTGCTCACTGGCAATTGAAACAACGAGATTACGTTGAAAAAAAAAAGTGAAAAACGGGAGAACGGGAGAACGAGAAGCATAACGAAGAAAAATTCATGTTATTAAGAGGTCTCGGGTAAGTGTGGCTTCCTGAGAGACTGGATTAACGGTTAATCGTAATTTTTATTAAAATAAAGCATCGTTCTCTTCCTAAAAACGAGAAAACCGCGGTTTGCTGCTTCGAGGTAAATTTCCCAAGGGACGAAGGTCGATGTGACCCCGTCACGAAACTGCAGGAAAAAATACGCGAGATCGAATAGAGCCAAGAAAATAAAACGAGATTAATGAACTGGGAATAAATAATAAAAATAAAAAAAATACCTGAAATAAAACTGAAGGAGCTCCACAGATTTTTCTCACAGTATTCTACCCCGGAAAGCTCATTTGCGTAATTTTTCTCATTTCATCATTAAGGCCTTAATGGACGTGAAAATTAATTAAATTTTCATTATTCCCATAAAAATAATCATTTTTCTTACGAAAAAAACAACACGTCGAATATTTTTTTAATTTTTCAAATATTTCGCGAGGTCAAATTTTTTAAATATTTTTTGCGAGACTCCTGTTTTTCTGTGTGTGTGTGTTTTTTTTATTTATTTTTAGAATTTCCCGCTCGAGTTTCTCGAGTGATTTTTTCTTCTTCTCGTACTACTCATTTTTTTCTCCATCGTTTTCGGTTTCTTTCATTTCACAAACCGTAATCCACTTGTAAAAATCTCGCGAACGAATTCATCACGAAATCTTGAAGCAGGACAATGGGAACAATTAGAAAAGACGTCACGGAGAGTCAGAAGGACTGTTGGTGATGAATATTAATTAAAATTACGCTCATCAAGCCTCTTATATCGTAATTTTCCGACTTGATTTGCTCCCAGCACTCACAAAGAGCCACCAGCACGATATCCGAGCTTGCCCATCTTTTTCCTTGTTATATTTCGACGGTGAAAGATAAAATTGATCAGCCCGGATTTGCACATTTTTTTGAACGAATAAAAGTTTTTTCTTCTCGAAAATATTTCGTGGGGAAACTTTTCGTGACACGTGACGAAGTAAATCGTTAAGGTTCTGATTTTTCGTGCAAATTCAGCTCCGGAGAAGCTTCTCCATCGATGAGACGTTTTGTTTGCGTGAACAATAGAATTTGGCAGTTAATAATTATCGATCGTGCATCGTACCTGGCTTGTAAAATAATCCGATGACCGTAAACCGGAGTCTCATCCCGTCCGAGAAGAAACATTATGTCTGCCGAATCCTTGTCCTCGGACAACCTCGCCAGGTCCTCCAGGAGCCTGGGAACACCGGCCAAACCAGCTTCCCCGGATACTCCTGTTGCTCCGGTACTCGAGCTGACTGCTACGACTCTCGTACCCATTTTTTCGTTCCTGTAAAGAAAAAGGAGACACAAATTTTTACCAAAGCCTTCGATCTAATTTTTTTTAAAGGCGTTTCATTACGTACGACAATATGATCAGAATTTAATTAAATTTGGTGATAATATTCTTTAGCATGACATACGATGACACGAATTTTTTCCTATTTTTCGTTTACATAGTTGTCGAATTATTTGAGTCTACATAAATACAGGCATACATTTCGTGCGTAAGAACTTGGATCAAACTCTCAATGATTCGATAACCACGTGGCAAAAAATTTGGAAAAAAATTGTATTTTTATAATTGATGCCAAAGAATGTTGTCACGAAATTTATCAAAATTATCATTATTTTGATTTCGCGATCCAATCTCCTGAAACTCGACTCGAAATAAAGTTGCATCGGGAAAAATTTCCTAGATCGTAACAATTTAGGCAAATAAATTTTTTCCATTATATTGGCGAAAAGAAAATTTGAGGGGGACGCAAATACCGCTGGCAGTAATTCGCCTTGTCCGAGAAATATGACGAACGAGATAAAAACGGAAACGATCGAGCGTACAATCGGCGCTAATTGCACGATCAATATTTGATTTGCATTCCCGGGGCTATGACACTGTGAACATTGAGAGCCCTCCGATTGCGAGGGCTCATCAGACCCGCTTTCCAACCCCGATCCCCGGCCCTGCGCTTTATTCCTACGACAATGATGAGCTATGCACTTGATTACGTATTAATTGCTCGAGGTTTTGTAGTTTTCGTACGCGCTACCGATGCGCCCTGCTTTCGCTAATTATGACAACAAATTACCGACACAAACGCGATGGAATATCGGAATCGAATATTCATTTTCCGCCCTCAATTAATCGTGAATTATTTATTCCAATAATCGTATTTATCGATCCTTATTTTTCTCATTACTTCATACTTCATTTTCGTTCCTTGTTATTCCTTCGGATTTACGTTTACGAAACTCGCAATTATTTTCCAATATGTGGTCTGGACGATAGAACGATTTTAATATAATTATTTTATGTTTCCATAATTTATTGCCATAATTTCCAAAATTCAATAAATAATTAAGGGAAAAATGATTTTCGGTGTTAATTTTTGCTTTGTTTTAAAAAAAAAAAACAAAAAAAAAATTAGCCAGCTCCGTTTCAACTATGCAAATTTGAATATATTTGGTCTGGACAATAAAACAATTGTCTCTTGACATCGAAAAACTAAATCGACACGAAAAATGTCCATAATTTTCAAAATTCAAGAAATCATTTTTGATGAATCTCAACGCTGCAAACTTCAAAGTCATAAACATTCATAGCCCTCAATTGTCATGGGTTTTCAAATTCGACATAAGCAGAGACTAACCTTTAGACGGAATAATATTGCGATTGTTGTGTACGACGAACGGAGTCTGGCTCACGTCATATCGCTTTTGGGTTTGCTTCGGATGAGCCGGTAATTATTTCTCTTTCGTGAGTTGTTCCATTCGGAGATAAAAAAAAAAAATTCCTCAGGTAAAAAGTGGGAATTTTCGTCGGTAAAAATTTCGCCAGGATATGATTTTTCTTTAGAGCCGGCACAGTTACTTCTGATTGACGATAATAATTTATAATTATTTGATAAGTCGTGCGGGATTCACTTGAAGAAAACACTCGGCACTCGCGAAATGAAATTCCGTCGATTCTCTTCACGTGGATGATTTTTTATCAACGGGTTTACGAACGAGTGATAAATATTCGATTTATTTTCCACGGGCTCCGCGTGGCTGGTTTCACGTCACGATCTTCCTCTCAGGTGTGTTTAGAGTCCTTGTGACCAGTGCTCCCTCTCGAGATCACTTCTCTGCCGACCATGTTGCCAGATCTTTCCGCAGCTCTTCAGAGAAACGATACATTTCACATGTGATAATCGTGGATCTCTTGTTTCCACTCTAATCGGCTGAATATCAAAAAATTGGAAAGAAAATATTATTTTTCAAATTGAGAAGCTGGGGGAATCTTTAGAGCTCGTTGAACAAAAAAAATCGCAACATTTCGACAGAAATTTCCATGTGAAACGTGAGCTCGAGGAATTTTTGCATTAACATGAGTAAAAGTTCCTTAAGAAAGCCTCATCAGGTCTCAAAAGCGTGCGATAAAAAATGTTTGTGTTCATTTCCACAAAAGCTAAAGACCGGAACGCAATTATGGAGGAATCTCGTTCGAGCCTGTACGGAATTTTTAATGGTTGGGTCTGGGTGCCCCCATCCAGGACGTCCATTCGACTTTACGTACGTCGAATCCTCGACGTGAGTTTAGTTTGGTTCCTTTATTTCTGCGTTCCGAACATGCGCAACAATTTCGAGATCGCAGGATTTCCTGATTACTTCTGAACGGAAATCACCGGGGAAGCTCCGTCGGTAAGTTACCGAGCGCGGTAAAGCAGAATTCTCCCATTATCTGGCAAATGATCGATAGAAACCTGGCTGGTCGATATAACAGACTATAGATCTCGATACCGAGCAACTTTGCCGCACGAGAGCGCCACCAAATCGCTTCAGATTCTATATGAAATGCAAAATTATTGAAAAATTATAAAAATATCGTCAAATCTCTTTGATCCACATTGTCCCGGACGATCGAGACGACAAATTCGGGGCTGAAAGTCGCTGAATCTTTAACCGATTCTTCGGCTGTTTGCAAACTACAGATGGACGTTTTTCTGGAGCACTTGAAACTCGTGCGAACGCTTACAGTCGCGGACAGTACAGAGAGCGAAGTGGATTTTGGGGCGAGAGTCGGGAGAAAGCGGTTAGAGGGCCCTTAAAGATCGCCAATCTTGAAGGACCCCTCAACGTCAAACGGTTTTTATGAACTGATGCTCTAGTATGGTCGTAGCGAGGCTTGTGTATCAGCTGGGGGTCATTTAGGGGGCTGGAATATGGGGGGACACTATTTCGATGAGTATCGCAACGGTGGAGGGTCCGGAACGAAACAAGGGTAGGGTGGACGTAATGAGGTGGTTGAATCTGCGAAAAATAACGTTGACAAGGACGTCCACGTGTTGTCGTAAGTCCCGAGAACATTTTTTCCCTCTGCTGCCTCGATGTTTGCCGGAAACTGGAAGTTCGTCACGCACCAAGTTCGCAAAGAGTTCAAGACTCAAAGATCCATCTCCTTCCGTAGAACCTTTTTAGGGGTCGCCTGCTGATACGCTGACATCGCAAATCGATCGTATGAAAACTCTCGGACCGTAATTGCCACGTAATCATGCAATCAAGGCTGGGTCCAAATTGCATTAACCACCACGTCGAAATTGGAACATTCGTCATTTCGGAGAGACAAGTCGTGCGAGAATTCTGCGGATTAAAACATCCGCAGCTCTTGGCATCGAAGTGCACAACCCACTTTAAACCACAACTCTCTTTTTCCAACAGTCACGCGACAATTTAGCGGTCATTATTGCGCAACAGTACAATGCGGAAAATGGGTGCAGAGTTATTTGCCAAGAGTGAGACTAGAGAATCCATGTCGACGAAACTTTCTCGGGCAATTGCGCGTTTCGACAATCCTCGCCTTGCTCCCCTTCGTCCTTCCCACTTCAGCTAAAACCACTAATGTCTCTTCCATTATAACGTCACTTCCGATTTGGAATTTTCATCCCTCCCAGTGGTTACCTCCATGGAGAGAGCACCGGAGCACCCTGCCTAATGGGAAAGGATTTCAAAATCGATAAACTCAATGGAAGCATTGTGCACCTCTATCGTTAATCCACATTCTCGCGCTAAATGCCTACAGACCATTTTACACCTACGCAGCCAGAATTAGTCAGCTCAATAGATCTTTCCCACTTCCAACGATCCCCAAGTTCCTTTACTCCCGAGTAAGCATTGCAATTACTCCTTCGAAGGATTCTCCCTATCCCGGATAAATTCTTTGACAAAAGTGCAGCGATTTCTTATCGCAAAAGAGTCTTCCCAATATTTTTTCGCTAAATTTCAAATTTTCTTTATTTTCGCAGTAAATTTGTTATCTAATGGAGTTTATCGCGAAACTTATGATTGGAACGACAAAAATTTGCTACCGATGGGACTTTCTAGAATATTTCTTGCTGCAATGGCAACATTTTTGGGATAATTGAATAAAAAACGTTTAGTCAAACGTACCGAACAGGATATCGACCTTTTCCCACGAAATTTTCTTTTTGACGTCTCTATTCGTGTTCATCTCGCAACTTTGGATCATCTGGTCCATCCAAGCTCCAACAGGCTTTCACGTTCGGATGCTCTCGTTATAATGACCGGACCATGGAGCAGCAGCGATCCCGGGTCGGAAACAAATGAGGCACTCGGTGATTGACATTGCCGGGGTGTCTTGGACCATTTCCGGAGGCTGTACGGGGTGTCGCGAGTGCGGTATGTCCTCGGGCAATGTGACGATTGGATTTCGCGTTAGCCAACAGCTCCAATCCCACGGGGCTCGAAACTTCGATCTCTCCTGTAACCCGCGGGCTATACGTAGCCCACGAATATTCGCTTCGCCTCGGAGGAATTATGTGTGCTCAAGCATCTCCCCACAGAGCGTCATCCAGCAATGTTGGCAGAGGCACATGTAACTCGCTCTCACAAGCTTATGCTTATTTGCTCTGCGATTATGATCGTGCCAACGTGTACTCGACGCCTCCGTAACGATGGACAAACCTTTCCGACAGGGATAAGACAGTCCGGAGCTTATTTTATTCTCCGTCGAGGGTCCTGGCCGTTTCGTGACGAATCTCGACGTATTTCCGCCTCAGGCAAAACTGTCCATTGATTTTTTCCATATCGCGAGTCCTTTTGGAAGTTTCCGCAATTCCGATTATGGCTAAATGAGTGGCAACGACGTAGCGAGGCCTGAGGCTTTTCCGCAAACATAGGGGATCGTGGAGCTTGACCAAATTTTCCCACGAGCTGTTTTTTTTTTTTTTTTTCCCCCCCCGAAAATCCTCGTCACTGTTCGCAGCGATTGAGATTTTCGGTGGCGATGACGTGGGTGTGAGGCTGAAAATGTGTTTCGTCCAAGAAAAGCCTCGATCTACCTTCGCTAGGATTCGTGACGCATAGTGCAAACAGCGAATGGGCAAAGTGAGAAAAGGAGCGAGAGGCAACTCGTGCGGCCACTTGTACTGCGCCCAGGATAAGCAAAGCAATTTCACCAAAGTATAGCGTTACGGGATGTATAGGAGAGAAAAACGTCGATATGAATCGGAGGGTGCGAAGGCTGAGCTGCGAAAGAGACGTGAGGGAATCGTAACCAAACACGACACAGGAAATGCGTCCCCTTCATCACTATTTCCCGGACTGCCTTTTATTTCTCTCGCGGCTTTATTTCTTTTGGAATATTTCTCCGCTCCTGATATCTCGGGAAATATTTTTCTCCGTTGATTTTTTTATCGTCGTTAGAGACAATAACATTAATTAAGATGGCCAACTACTACGTCGTCCTCGTGTTTATTATCATTAATTAAATAAATGTCTCGGGATTTTGACATCTCTGAAAAATACGATGAGCGAGTCACTGTCGCTGGACCGTGAGCCAAGAGAAAATGATTAACGCGTTGATTGTTTTGAGGGTTCGTACGATCAATGGTCCGGGATGCACTGAGAAGAAAATTTTGTTGGAAAAAATGGATATTTCGTTCGATACGTTCGGGTGAACGTTTTTTTGAAAAATCATAAAAATGTTGTCATTGCAGCGCGAAATATTGAAACGAAGTTTCTTCCGGAAGTAAATATTTGTCATCCCGATGGTAAATTTTGCTAACAGTTTCGTTATAAATGAAAAATATAGTGAAAATAAGGAAAATTCGGAAATTATGAGAAAAATATTTAGTTGATCGTATTCAACAAAATATTGACTTTTTTTTGAAAAAATTTAATTTTCACTGTGCGGTCGACAGCTAGATGGAGGCTCTACTCTGCCATTGAGCACGTTGCCCATCTCTCCATAAATCTCGAGAGTGGCGATGGTGGTAGCGACACGATCTACACCAAAGATTCGATATCATTCGATAATTATAACAGGGAGTCGAGAATTTGATGATTGTCGAGAGTCAAGTGACAGAGCTCCAGTTCCGGCGATGTACGCTGTCGCGGAGTTGGCCCATCGCCGCCCTAAGGCAACAAGAGTGAGAGAGCTTTCGGTGCTGCGCGTCATGGAACGATGATTACGCGGCATCGTGGCCAATTATTCGTCAATCAGAACTGTCCACCGCGAAGGGGATGCCATATATGTACAAACCTCGTACGCTTTGTTCGTCGGTGACACACGGTCGAACAAGTGGCCGGAATACGACCGGCTGTCATGCCTCCACTCAAAATCTAATCCCAGACTTCGCTATGCCAGTTCCTCCTATCATGGGCGACAGAGTTTTGACACTACCAAACGCGATACTCAACATTTACACCGACACGAGTGTTCTACGACCTAACAACTATACCGACAACCTTTACACACATTTTGTATATCCAACCAACCAGTGGATCACTCAACTGGAAGACTTAACCGCGGTGATATAATTAGTTATTGTGACACTATTACCGCAGCACTGAACACGTCAGCCAACGAGGGCAATTCTTCGGGTTAAATAATCATCATGGTTGTTGCACCGTTAACGATAACCCACGGTACGTTATTCGCTCGTCAACTATAAAGCTCGATAGATGAGCTTTGAAACGTCATTTTTAATCTATAACTTGGATGCCTTGAAACTCTGTAGATGGGTCTGAAAAATTGGGACAATTCATATTTAGGGTTGAAAATGCCGTTGAAAAATTTTCACCACCAGATAGTAAAGAGGAAGTATGAACCGTTACCCAATCTTTTGCTGAAATTCGCAAAATTTAATGCGGTTGGATGATTTTTTGAAAATCTCAGAATTTTGGACAGTTTAGATGATCATTAAATTTTAACCGCTCGAGCGATATTCGAGCGAAGATTTTTCGATGTATTGAGAAATTTGAAGAACATTGACATTGAAATGTAGAAAAAAAAAAATTTCACCATCACACAGCTTCCTCTATGAGTGGAGCCTCTGAAAATAATGAACCTATCATGTGATATTGGCGTCATCGAGATGTCAAAGAGGTGGGAACATGCGGATATACAGGCTGGGAAAATCGAACAGGATATCCAAGTACGATTATATCTCCGCTGCGAAGGATCTAAAGCCCCGGAGCTCCGGAATACATGTTGGTGGGATAGGCTTGGCCAAGTTTTTTTCCTTGCTGAATACAGCGCTCGACTCGAAGCCCGTATCGGAGGAGCGATCATCAGCCCCCATCTATTCCATTCGCCTTGACGCTTCGGCTGCTCCCCATGTCTCTCGCTATTTTCATAATCGATTCCGCCAATGCTCGAGGGAAGGCTCATCCCTGCAAAGGAATAAAACTCTGCAAAGGAGGGCTGATCTTGAGAGGGCTGCCAGCTAGAAGAAAAAAAATCAATCTGCAAAAAATTGATTGTTCAAGTCACAGAAATCATTGCCTTCCCTGCACCATCCATCCAATTTGCTTAACCTTTTTTTGTTCCTCAACCTACGAGAGCTCCTAATGGGCCCAGGTATCGCTTACCGATATCCCGATCTCCGACAGTCGGAGGGAAAAAAATGAGAGAAAGACACGAGCCTTGGGAACGAGAGTCTGAACAAATTGAAAACACTCTGTCCAGCTATCAAATTTCTACATTGGACCATCCCCCAAATGGCACGTACCACCCCCTCAAGCAAGCAGCTTCACGTTTTTTCAAAACAATACCAAAAAAACATGATTCGAGGAGGAATGTTCGTTTTGACAAGCCCTAAATGAGCATGTCGACGTTTTTGTTCGACAAACCATTGTCAAAACTTTCACTCGGCTCACGAATTATTCTCGTTCCGTTGAATCATCCCCCAACCCTCTCCACAGCCTGGCAACCCTTCAACCATCATCCCAGTATCCATTGCGAATATTTTCGGCTTTTATTTCGCAGACTATAGCTTTCTCTGTGGTCACAACCGCGAGTGTCCATCGATGCGTAATGCACTCGACGCCCCTGCGTTAATGTCGAGCCACACTATTCATGCTATCGTAATAACCTGCGAGAGGCTCCATCCCGTAACTGTAGTTACCGGTACAATACGGTCCCAACTTTCCTATCAAAACCTCGAAACGCTCCTAGCACTCGTTATCAATAATCTATCATACCTGTGTGTTTTAACCATTTCGTCTGTCGCTCAACGAGCGCTTTCCATTCGGGATAATTATAGTATTCCAAACGAGCCGTACGTCCCAGCGATGCTATGGATGCGTTTTCCTCGAACGCACGTACAGGGTGTCCTTACTAGAGAGTTCCAAACCGAGAGAGCTTCGTGAGAAAGTAATAGAAACTGTAAAATCACCGGAGGACGTTTTCTTAAATTTTTAATCATTTTTATTCAGTGAATATTTTTGTTAATAATTTTTTTTATTTCCCCATAAAGATTTTCGGATCGCGAAATTTAGGGCCATGAATTCAGTTCCCAAGGATTCTTCGACGTGTCCTCTAAATCCTCAATTTTTGTCGTACTTTAGTGGCAGTCGTAAAAGCTCCTGGCACAGATCCTCGTGTGATTTTTGCGTCATGAATCCTCCGAGTAGCGAAACATCGAAATAAGATTTTTCCACATCTCAGGAACGTTCCGGAATGTTTTTCGAACTCCCGAGAGCCGAATTCGAAAAAATGTTATGCACGAATGTTTCTCTGAGAAATAACCAACGTCTTGCTGCTCAGAGCTTTGTGCGTCCAGCTGCACATAATATTAAAAAGTATCCAAACAGCACGAACCTTTGATACACGCGACATGGGAACGAATATATTTCTTTCATCCTTTGGAATTTTCTACGAGACGAGGAAAATGCTTGAAAACAAAAAAAAAGAAAAAAAAAGTTTTACTATTGGATGTTGCAAGAGGGTAGGGTTTGAAAATTTGGGTAAACGACGTGCTCGTGGTGTCAGCAAACTCCCGGGAAATTTAGTACCCGCAGAAAACTCGTGGGGGAGATTAGACGCGAGCGGAGGTAGAGGGACGAGGTGCAGGTACAGTTGTGCAAGGAGAGTTCGGTGTGTACTGCCCTAGCAAAACGGGGGGCGATGGGTTGTCATCGGGGAGGGGATGATCCTGACGCTTATTTGCCAAAGAAACGGGAGACAGAGTTGGTGGAGAAGGAAAGACGGGAAACGAGAATCGATCGGGGTATAAGCGACCCCCTGGTGTTTCGCTATGGCTCATTCTATCCATTTCCTTATTCCTTTATCTCCTTCATCTTAGACTCGAGTTTTCTCTCGATTCTTGACGAAAAATGTCAAAATTTGGAGTTGCCGGAAAAGCCCCGAGACGACTGGACCGGACGATCTCCGTCCGAATCGATCTCGCAGGCAATCGTTAATGAGCACGACGTGACAGATAACAAAAAAAATCTTTAATGCATCTCGACGCGAGCACGTGACAACGAAAAATCACTTGATCCATATTTTTTTGTTTTCATCGGCTCGATCTGCGGATCTTAAGGAGATTGGATCACGACTATACAGCGTTGCCATGCTAAACGACGTTAAAAATATAAAGAGTTTCAAAAAAATGAGAATTCAATGAAATTTGGGGAATAAGTTTTTTAATAATTTATAGGACGATACAATTTTTTTCAAATGTTTTTTTATCACATAGTACTCGAGTTATTGAGCAATAAAGTTGATGTGTACGAGCATGGAGTTTGCATATATACAGGGAAACATCTCGTGCTCAAGAACTTCGATCAAACTCTCAATGATTCGATAACGACGTGTGAAAAAATTTGAAAAAAAATTTGTATTTGTATGATTGATGCCAAGGAATATTGTAAAAAAATGAAATAAAATTCTCATTATTGTGATTCCGCGTTCGAAGCTCCTTAATGAAAAAGTAGGATATATACCGGAAGTGAGAAGGTTCAAGTGAATGGAAGGAAGCAGGAGGGAGGTAAATGGTGCAACTGGAATTGTACACAGGCTGTTTCCAATCGGCACGCAATGAGCAGATCTAGGAGACTGTAATGGGGCAGAGATGAAGAAAAATAGACGGAGGGTGAAGAAAAAATGGGGATGGATATAAGTTGAGTTAAGGCGAGAGAGAGAGAGAGAGAGAGAGAGAGAGAGTGCGGGCAGACTGGAGAGGGTAAAATCGTGCTATGTACACTGCAACGGGTGTTGCCATGACACCATGAAGGAAGCAGCCGTTCAACAATCTCTGCTGCCTCTCTCGCTCTTGGACTTTCTTTCAAGTTTACTCCCTGGCAAGGTGTCACATCGACATCGTACCATTTGCCCTGTGCAACTCTGTCAATTCGCCAACGTGCCTGATGCCCTGGATCTACGTTATCGGAGCTCTGGTATCCGCGTCGTTTTCCATCGGCAGTATCGCATCCAACGACCCGACACAAACGCCTCATGAACTGCGTTGGTCCATCGCAGGTCGAACCGAAAAGGAAAGGTTTGCGTCTCCGAGACGCGATCAACCGCGCCAGTTATCGCGAATGATTTTGGCGCGGTTCCTCACGAGCTCCGCGCTTTTAGGGCGGCTCCAACTTTGTTTGCGGGGCTCGGAAGCTCAAAGTTTCACATTTTTATGATCCACGATCGCTCACTTTGTTCCAGGAGGTCTCGATGCTCGGGAAAATACTTTTATAGCCCCGTATCGCGCGAATGTAAAAAGCGACACGATCCCAAAACTACTGAGAAGAAAAGCCTTCGCAAACAGCGAATCGCCGTATCACTCGCATATAAAATCGATCGAAGGCAAAGGCGAGCGAGTGAAAACTCTCGGACCATTAAGCTTTCCAGTTTGAGAAATAAACCAATACAGAATCGTGGTGGGCTGTTCGGTCTGCATGCAATCGTCAGATCCCTCTGTGGCATTCGGCCAACTTCCTCCACATCTTTCTTTCCCTTTCTTATCAATTCCGCTGGCTCGATACGTCGGAGCATCGTTCCTGATACGATCAAAACATCTTGCCACGAAGTATAAGAATCTGCATGTAGACTGGTCGCTCCTCGAGCATCGTCATTGCCCTTAATTAATTGGCAGAGTGAGACACTTGACCGAAATTCGGTCTCGTTGATGGTTCGAGAGATTCCGCACCTCGTGGCTGCTCAAAAACATCCAGTCCGTTTAGTTGGTTGGAAAAAACAACTGGACACTGTGCGAATTATACAAATTTCATAAAACTTTGATATCAAGGGCGGAATCATCCCCTCTCTCGAAAAAAGAGGTGAATAAAAAAGGATTGTCATTACCGGATTGAAAGAGGGAAGAAAAAGTCCGGCTAGGCTATATGTCGGTGGATCGGTCGGTGTTGAGTCTTGCTGGATTAAGTACAGAGCATAAGGGTTGTAAGAATGGGAGGCAAAGTGCGAGGGAAGTAGGGATAAACGCCGGCCGGCTTGTAGTACAGTATTTAGGTTGCTCGTGTCTGGTACGCATGTGCAAGGAGAAACTGAGTGAGTGGTGAGGACGAGGGAGACGGCGACGAAGCAAAATGGAGGGGAAAAGTGGGGAGTTTGGAGGAGAGGGATGAAAGCAAAGCAGGCAGGAGGCCATATCGATTTCTATATTTCGCCCGCTCGTCGCGAGGCGTCGTGCTCGTTCCGCGATACAACATTTTCCCTAACGCCAGTCCTCAAAACTCACCAACACAAACGCCCGACGCCGTCGCTAAACTTCCTCAACAACGTCCTTCTCGTCATTTTCCGCGCTTCCTGCGAACAACCCCCAAAACACTTTCGCCTATCGCTACTACTTGTCCCAACCTTTTTCAAGGTTAACCCACATTGCCCCTTTTTCAAACGATCCTCACTGTTTCCACGATTTTTTAACCCTTTATATTTGTGCGGTCGACTTACCGGAAGAGCCAAACTCTCCCACGGAACTGTGAACCAAGTTTTTTTCGTACGATCGCGTACGCAGTTGTGACCGGGTGAACAGACTCTCAAGGACTTTCCGTACCTGCAGACACGAGCTTACCACTTCTGGTGCTCCCAAGGACAACCAACGACGCAAAACTCATCTCCACGCTTACCCACGATCTTGCTTCGTCCTGGTAAGTCCGTAATTCTCGTTTCTTCTCCCTAGCACTCCAGGAACATCGTCGACGACGTTCGGACACGTTCTCCAGAGGCCCCGCGCAACTTTCGGGCCAAAGACGTTGCTCCGAATGAGCCGTGAGCACGAGGATCAATTATTTTCATTGAAATTATCATTTAACTGCATAATTACGAGAATAATCGTTTTTAAGAACGTTAACCATATTGAGCTCATGAAGGAGCGATGTCAAGGCAAGTTGGTTCATTGGAAAACATAATATCAAAGCAATTCCCTTTGAGCAGCTCGTTAAGTGAAGTTCCGAAAACTCAAAATAGAAAATTCAAAGGCGGAGGTTGAATAAAGTTTGATTTTGAGATGCATCGGGATTGAGGACGTTGGGACGAATGGGAAGATTCGTAGAAACAAATACAGCCAGACAGAGGCAGACACGAATGAATCAACAACGTGAGTTCGACCAGAGAGTTGCTCGTGTCTATGACCTCGATGGAGAGGCTTTTTAATAAGCAGCGATAGCGATATGGGCTGAAAGAGAGAAAAAGGGATGGGAGAGTGTTGTACGCTGTGGTGATGCTCAAAGCGGACTGAAGGGAGGCGCACCATGAGTGTGTGTGCTACTCTCTCCTTCTTTGCTGATTCACCTGGAGCCAATTAGTGCGATTGCTTTTCGCCCGATTGCACTGGCAAACTTGCACACCTTCCTGCCACCGAATTCCGGCCAAATTTCAACCCTCCAAACTTGAATTTCATCGGCTAAAGCAATGAAACGCACTCGACGTAATTTCCCATCCCTTAACTTTTGCCCAGACGCGTCTTTCTCGACGCAGAATTAAAGAGCCAGCTGAAAGAAATTGAGCGTAAGAGTTTCTTCGTCTTTTGTTAAATTTTCCCTCAATCGAGGTCGACTTTAATTTCCAGCTAACGAAATTATTGTCCAGGGAGTCAGAAGACAAACTAAACATCCGAGTGGACAATGAGCCATTCGATGAATTGTCGCGCATCGATTGTAATTTTCGATATAATTAATTAATTCGTTTCGTGAGTCCAAAGGCACGGGATGCTGCGAAGAAATTGAGGGTCTAGAGTCTGATTGGTCGTCTGTCTACGAAGTTGATTGCGGCTCTCCTCGAATAAATATTCGTTAGACACAGCCTCGGCGAATTCTCGAGGTTATGTTAGCAAATACGCAGCAGCAGGAGATGCCAATGGGAAAAAGAGGAATAGAGCGAATGGAAATAAGGAAAAAAGGAAAGCTGCGTGGGGTTAGCGTCGATGGTGAAAGAGCCGGGTGCTTTTGGCGAAAGACTCGGAAAGCCGGCGTCAAGTAATTCGAAAGCAATTTGAATTAACGTTTCGCCGCGCAAGAGGAAAGTAATTACGGGGGTGGTGGGCGCTCGAGCGGAAGCTAGCTAGCTCGAATCATGACTTTCCACCAACTTTTCATACAGATACGCGCCTTTCCCACTTTGCTTCAACATCTCTCTCTCTCTCTCTCTCTCGCCTCTCATGCACTTACAACCGCTTATTTAATCCATAAATATATTATCATACGAGCAGCTCACCTGGATCAGCTTTCTACGTGCGAGCTCGTAGACCTGAGTTTCCTGAATCAGGTTCCTGGACTTTGATCATATGGGAGATCGTGAACTTGAGGTACTGAGTGTGTCGATAAAAAAATGCTGACATTGTTCAGAGCTCTGAAGTTGTATGTCGCAGGAACTGGCCTGGTCGATCAAATGTTATGAGTGGAGAGAGAGAGAGAGAGAGAGATCGAGGTCGTTTCCATTGTTCGGGAGAGGATGACGTGTGCAGAGCGAGCGATTAATATCGAATAACTCTTCCAACACGGAGTGGGTTGAAGCGGAAAATTGAAACGACGAACGTTGGCGATCTGTGGATTTCTGCCAAACGCAGACAGGAAGGGGTATTGCGTTGAACTACTTGACGTCCAACGCAGAACTAGTAGATCGTTCAGCGTATGCAGGTTCCAGTCTCCGGGTCTGATAACGAACCCCTGATGAGCAAACGAACGAAACGATCTTTGGCAACACCATAGCCGTCAGTTTGGATGATTGACGAGGTGGCTAGGAGTGTGCGAACACACATGGAGGCGAGATTAAGGGAGCAGAGCCTCGGAGAAGCACAACCCTTTCTACCGGATGGCCAACAGTCGAAGGTTATCGGGGAATTTGAAGGATCGCGACTCTGACTCGAAAGCTTGGACTCCCGGTGTAAAAGGCGACAGGAAAATACAACTTTCTTGCAAGCCATGGTGCGTAAGCGGTATTTTATCGAAGGAGAAGTTTTCCAGAGTTTCTTGATAGCTGTGCAGAGCCCAGAAGGAATAACCTTCGTTGTAGTGCGTTTCTAGTCGAGTTGAGTGTGTAAAAGACATTGCCGGGTGGAGGTGCTGCGCACCGGATGAATTGATCGTGTTGGGGGTAGAATCATCCATCACAGTGTGACAGTGCTGAGCGCACCCCTAGTCGGGGATCGGGGATGGCACCCCTGGCGTAACGGGGCCACGGCTCCGGAGGCAAAGAGGGTGAAAGGGATCGAAAGCATGAGACGCTGGGAACGCGGAGAATGAGAAGAGGCGAGGGTGAGCAAAGGGAGAAAGGGAGAAGGAGCGATGAGAGAGATTGCGGTGGGGTAGAAACGACGGTACAACGGCATAGCTTCTCCACCGAGCAGCGGCCGATGAACCAGCAGCCGGGCAACTCACCCCCTCGGCTTTGCTATCCCTGGACACAATACCCAGTAGATTCTATCCCGCCATACTTGTATATCGCCACCAAGGAATCCTCCACTGCTGAGCAAAGTCTTTCCGCGTCCACTTCTTACACTTTTTATCCTCCCTGAGCGCGAGCACCATTACAGAACTACGTGACCACGCACTACACACGCAACAAGACATCAAGAGGAATATCGCACGCTCGGAGCATCCGAGTCCCTAAGCAAACGTTAGGGAAAATAAAAATATCGCATTAGGGGAAAAAACTACGATGAATAAAACGTCGCAGTGACGAAAAAAATTTTCTGACCTTTCTGTCCAATGAACAACTTAGTCTTATGATTCTCAAAGTAGTTCGCAGCGTAATGGTTAGCGTCCCGAATTAGTTAAATATAAGTCCTAGATATGAAAAGCGTAGGTACACAATTAAAATCTCTCGTCGAGCCAAAAAACTCTAATTGCGCTCAATTTTCGGATCTGAGCATACACAAGTATGCAGATTATATTGAATATGAATATATATAAAAATTTGTTTTCCGGGTATTGAGTTTCCATCATTACGTGGATGCAAAGTTGACCTGCTCCGAATCGTTTCATCGGACGTTCTATTCCCATATTTTTCGTTTATCGCACTTCCGATAATATATTTATAGAGGAGCCAAGCTCTAGAACATAACTTTGTCGGCCGAAATACCGAGCCGGAGGTCGCACAGGGTTCAGTGTGCCGTGGATCGATCGAAAGTAGGGTCGTTAGAGAGAGAAGGAGGCAGAGATGAAGGGAGTAACTGACTCAGCAGACTACTCGTTGCTCCGGGAAGCGAACAACAGAATAACGAGCCGAATGTTATTCGAATGGTTTTCTTTGTTCAGGAACTTGCTACGGAATGCTAATGACCTTGGCGACCCCATTGTTCCGTAATTTTGGGCTAGTTTTCCCAATACCCAGCGACGAGACTCGCTTGAAAAAATGTTTCGGGTCTCTGACCTTTAATCGTCGCTGATAAAAGTGCCAGGTCGATATTCGACTCTGCCTGGAAAAGAACACACTGCATACTTTTCTCTTTGACGTGAAAACGGGCTTTTTAAAAACAAAACTAAACGAAGGCAAATGCCCCAGGCGACTAGGGCAACGGTGATCAAACTTGCCAGGAGAAAAGCTGAATCTCAAAACGCGCTACTCCTCCGAGCAACGACGAAAATGTGGCATCACTGAAAAACAACAATTGCTCCAGCCTCCGGGATAGCGGAATAAAACAAACGGTCTCACGTTTCCTTTTCGCTTAAGCAGACGATGAAAATGGGCTATTGTCCTACTTGTCCGATTCTTTGCTTCCGGTATGAGTCATTAAAGAAACTCTCAATCCCCGGCCAACTGCCATACACCAAAGGCAATGCGAGCTTCAAGGCAAAACTGCAGCATTTTCCAACAGTAAACGCGTCCCTTATTCATCGCAGTCTCGTATAGAGGAACGGCCGAATAAGGACACACCGAGGACTCCACTGAGGAAACAGTGACCTTGCCAAGCTGAGGGCGAGCCATTGTCATCCTTAATGGGCCAATATTTGCCTTGTATACTCGTGGCTTCTCTTCCTGCCCTCCGTGCCCCAAATTTCCCTCCAGGAAGCGGCGAATCTTCTCCGGACCCCAAAAAAATGTTTTTTCTTGTGTTTTTCCAATTTTTTTTTGGATTATTCGTCTCTGCGCTCACTCCACTGAACTTTTCATCGCAACTCCATGTCCCTGTGTCTTCCGTAGGCTCCGAGCCAAGCCCTCCTACCCAGAGTTTAATTAAGGAGCATAACTGCATGGCAGAGACGAGTGTACGTGTCGCGATAATCCACTCGGCGCTTCACGCAAGCGTGAAAACGGATAGACGGACGAGAAATTACGAAGGCTGTTGTTGTGTCCGCCAACCCTTTCTCCCATGCACCCCTAATCTTAAGAATGACCAAGCTCTTACGCTCCCGCCCTTTTCGCACTTTCGGTCTCTTCCCCGATTCACCCTTCGACCGTGTCTCTTCTCTCTTCGCCTTTTTATACGACTCAGTCGATTCCATACTCTTGGAAGAAAATTTCGTTGCAAAACACAGGGTGGGGGGTTGGAAAAAGAGAAATCTTGGGGGTGGGGTTTGCATCTGATCCTGGAACAGGGATTCACGATGAAAAATGAAATGAAAAAAAAATTAAAATTGTTGCAAAAGATCGATATTTTGTTAGGAACGTTCGACTAGACATTTTTTTCAAAAAATCACAAAAACTTAGTCACCGCTCCGCGAAGAAAGTTTCTTCAATATTTCGCGAAAAAAGAAAACATTGCCAAAATACCGAAAATTTGGAAATTATCGAAAAATATTCAGTTCTCCGTTTTCAACAAAATATCGACGGTTTTTTTTTTTTTTTTTTTTTTTTTTTTTTTTTTTTTTTTTTTTTTTTTTTTTTTTTTTCTTACTTTTAAATTTTTTTTCTTTCTTACCCCTTTCCATCCTCCTTTTTTCTTTTTTTATTCAAATTTTTTAATTTACCACTAACTGTGTCAATGAATAACTGAGATTTCTTGTTCTACGTAGCTCTCAACGAGAGACAGAACCCGACCCTATTCCCTCGTATACACCCTCGGGGAGAGGCTCCTCGCTCATCGAGATGCGACCTGTTCGTTCAAACTGCATATGCGA
This sequence comes from Campopleginae sp. 14b, assembly GCA_030522525.1. NCBI lineage: Eukaryota > Metazoa > Arthropoda > Insecta > Hymenoptera > Ichneumonidae > Campopleginae sp. 14b. The sequence goes on from JAPYYS010000083.1 coordinate 146,860, forward strand.
CATATATATTCGACACAATACCAGACTCGCGACCGGGCTCGTTTTACGACCGGTTAACGAGCGGTTTATTGCCGTTTGTAGAAAAGACTGAAAGAAAGGGAGGAATAGATAGGGATAGACCTGACCCAAGTTTCATGGGCAGTTGAGTCCTTGTATTATAAAGGGCAATGATTATTATGTACTCGACATTTATCGCCCTTGTGCCACGCGACCAATTGTGCTTCGCGTTTCGACAGGTGAACCGATTTCTTTCACTAATACTTTGCTTCATTGCGACAAGTCAAACATTACAGTCAAACGATTCATTTACTTTCCTTCCCTCGGTCACTCAATTATGATTTATTGCCAAGAAATGATTTTTTCTAATTTTCCACCTGCTGCTAATGGAAGTCATGTGTTTAAAAAGGAACATCGTAAACTCAGATGTTGTGCTAATGGAACCTTGATTAGACGAGCTTAAAAAAACTTATCCAAAGGTCCCAGATTCTCTCGGAGACTCGTAAATACCCAGATAACTAACCTAAACAAATCCAATAAGTTGGCCACCTGTGCTCGGGCATATACGCGGTAGCCCACTTCAAACTTTATTAGAAATACGCGAAATAATCCAACTTTTGCTTCCTCATAGAGCAAGCTTTGTGATGGTGAATTTTTTTTGTTCCACATTTCAATATCAATGTCCTCACAATCTCCCAAAACAACGAAAAATCGTATCTAGAAAAAATGTCCGGATGTGTGTGCGTGTATGTTATGGGACTGTAAAATTCAAACGTTCATAAATCGAGAACGGTTTGAGCTACAGGGCTACCGTTTTGCACAAATGTTAATTCATACGAGCTCTTCATTCTCTGAGAATTTGGTTGCAATTGTTAGAAAAATACGAATTTTACAGCATTTTTTAATTTTCAAAAAAACCTGGCGACGCTCTAATTTCCGCAAATTTTCAGATTCGATGCTCATTCTTTTTTCATAGGTCGAACGGTTTAAATTTTATCATCTCTTCTCTAAGAAATGAGTCGGAATCGCTAGAAAAATAGGAATTGTACAGCATTTAAAAATAATAAAATAAAATATCGTCGACGCTCTAATTTGCGCAAATTTTCATATTTTTTCGAAAATTTTTCATCGAGATTTTCATTGAAAATATTTAATCGAAGAATTTAACACGAAGCCACGCTCATATTTTTATTAAACTCTCTCGATTGTGGGACAAAGTGGCCACCCAATATATAGAAATAAAAGATTCTCTGGCTTTGTTGAAAAGCTGCCGACATTGCGTCGTATGTAGTTACATAAACAGGTATACATGGCACATAGCAGCGTGTGATTTGGTGTGCAAAAGCACTTAGAACAATCCGAGAGAAGGCTCTCGGTGCATATATCAAGTATGTATACAGACGTGGTATATAGATAAGTAGAGAATCCTTGGAGGGTCTATATCTCCGGAGTTCTTGGTTGAAATAGGTAATAGCTATATGGGATGGATAACAGGAATGGAGGCGAACATTTGCTCAGGCACTCGAGCGGCCCCTGGAACAGTAATTATCAGCGTGCCGGATCCGTGACGGGGAATAAATTTTGGTTAACCGGCGTCGGTGGCCCTTGGTCCCGCATCGACATTGTCGTCTACACGCGCATGGCTCTGTCTCAGGAGCGATAATCGCATGGCGTCTCATCGGAATTCAGGCTCGTCTGGCGGAGAGCCCGGAGCCAAGAAAGATAAATAAGAAAGGATTCGAGAGGTTTTTGATACTCTTGGCGAATGGCACGAAATAAACTGCGGAGGAAGTCGTTGATATTTGTTTGGATCGAGTGCGCTTGCAGGCAACACATTCCGAATCATTCAGGACTCCCTTCGGACGTGTCTGAAGCTTAATTTCCGGTTCTCGAGCTCTTAGCAACGTCGCGGAAGAGATGAAAACTATTTGGGTCTTGGACTTGTTGATAACTCGAATGTTACGTGTTGCTCGCGGTCATTAAATTTCATTGAACTTGTCTCATTGCCCGAAGCATTTTAGTGCAGTGGATTTTGTGTATGTCAGAAATTATTGATACGATGACACGGGTGGCCTAATCTCTTTATGTCCGTGGGACGGGAGGACAACTGGTGAAGTGGCTCTGCTCATCACAAAGCTCTAATTCCGATCGCGCTTTGGTTCAGTGCTCCAGAGACCGAGTGAGCAAGAGCGAAAGATATACACGAGCAGGAGAATGTTGTGAAAGAGAACAAATGAAAGTGGCGGCCGGAGGCGTTATGAAGACGTAATTGGTCTGGACCGGGCTCTCTCTCTCTCTCTCTCTCTCTCTCGGCACTGACAGTTTGCCGGCTCTGCGAGAACCCGTCTCGCACTCATTTGACATGTGACATGATTCAGAAGCGTCCAGCCGTTGTCACATCTTCAATTACACTCGAGTAATGCCCCTCCGCGAGTCTCATCAAGCCAATGTCAACGTAGAACCACCGGTTCATCGAGCCAATCATCAACAACGACCCACAGAAGATACCAGACTCGTCATCCCACCGTTACACGCGTATTGGTCCATCATTTTCTTCCCTACGTCCCCGAATTCGTTGATCGATTCTTCCCGCGAGCAGCTCCGAACGTTCCAATCGTTAACTTCGATAAAAACCAGACTGGAAACACTTTTTTCATGAGAAGGATAAGCTCAGGAGTCTCTTTTGACAGTTGCACTAAACTCATAAAGCCCAGAGAGCCTTCTAATCCGTTTTCCCAACAAATCTAGAGTGTTGGTAAACCTCAGAATGACCCATGAGTACAATCTTTGTTTACCAAGAGTTTTAGCCAACTTGAACTTATCATTTATGCCTGTGGACGAAAGCATCGATCGTTATTATAACCTGGACGCTAATTAGGCGTCAGCGGATGCCAAGCAACGCCTGGAGTGTCGAGCAAACAGTCCCTTACTGTCTTCCTGTTTTTCTATCACAGCCTATCGATCTCCCAATAATTCGCTAAGGGGATAACGAGTATTCGACTCAAACTTTGCTATTTCGATATCGCCGAAAAGCCTACGAAGACCCGATGCATTATTTTCATTAAATCCAATTCACTACGATCCGTTTATTAATAATTTGACGAAATTTTGAATATTTAAAAACCACACGAGACTTGCTCGCCATTATTTATGACTGAAAAAAAAATTTTGTTGGAAAAGATCGATATTTTGTTCGATACGTTCGACTAAACACTTTTTTTTTTTTAATCACAAAAATGTTGTCATTGCAGCGGAAAATATTGAAGAAAGTTTCTACGGAAAGTAAATTTTTATCATGAAATTATGAAAAAATGTTGACATTTTTTCACTAAAATTCGTTTTCACTGTTGCGAAATGGTTAATTATGAAAATCAGTCTGACGTCAAAGATGATTAGCTTATCAATTGAATATGAGCGTTCGAATGGCCCGAGCGGGGTCAAAGTTGACGATTATTTTTTCGACGGGACTCGACGGGGTCGAGCCGTATCGGACGAAAGATATATTTTTAGCTAGCGCTACGAAAATCGGTACGTCGCCGGCTTTATCAGCGAATATGGCAAAATCGTCGAGGAACGAGAGGCCATTCGCTCGCAGAAATTAATATACGGTTCGTTGAGCACGATAACCTCTGAAAACAAGGCTCTTGATCGGCCCGACAGTTTCATTAAAATAACCAACATAATGCTGGTTTTCATGGGTCGTATCGCTCGAGTCAAAAGGTTTATCTGTTGAGAACGTAACGCAAAATATTGAATGATAACGAGACTCGTTTCTGCTCATTAATAATTTTCCTCCCGAAGGCAATACAAATGTGTTGAAAATTTCCACCACTTTAATTCATAATAATTCCTTATGAAGAAAATAAATCATTTTATTTGTGAATTTTAACGTTACGGCCGTTGTCGATGACGAGAATGAGGGAGCGGAATTCTACAGAGTCACGACACGTCGATTAAGGGGACGTCTAATGAGACTTGCAAGTTATTCAGGTTTTTCAAACAAAAATAATACTTGACTGGGTCATTTTTACCCAGAATTATTGACCAAAAAATGATTTTTTATAAAAATTGAAAATTTTTCAATTATTTTTTGCCGACGTCAAAGTGTTCGAAAATTCAAATCGCACGATCAAATACAATGCTCCGGATGGTTTTCAATCGAATCGTGCCAAAAACCGCTCCGGGTCAAATTGACCCAGTGTATCAAAACGGTGGAAAAATAGCGAAATGATCGATCGGCCACTCCTGCGATGAATAATTTGATTTGGAAACTTTTTGAGAACCACTGCGAGGCTGACAACGAATCACCATGACAAAGGGGCTAGCGAGGGGAAAGGGTGACGAGCAACAGACGAAATACAATCTATATAAAATAGAGTGTATAGTCTGCTAGACAATGCCATGGAGAAATTGGCTTTTCACTGAGGCCGCATACGTTGAAAGTCTGAAAATGTTTCCTGGGCGTGTGTGTTGCGATCTGTCAACCGATCTCGATCAATATTTCGAGGTAGGCTTCGCCCTGCCAACGCGTGGGTCATCTGCGAAATTAGCACGTGTTTTCTTTCTGCTATAATGAACAAAAAATCTGGACGTGCGACGAAAAAAAAAAAATAAAATAAATAAATAACGAATCCATCGCGAAACTCAAACATTCGAGAGGATCGCAAATTGCATTTTTGTTTTCCATGAAAGAACTCGATCAAATATGCCATTGGGACAGACAGACAGTGGCTGAACGAAACGTATAACAAGTGGAAAAAAAAAATGGAAATAGCGTTAAAAACGGTTTTGTCCATCAACCCGAACGATTCACTCGGCCCAAGCTTTCAGGACTCGTCGCTTATAGCAGCAAAAAGAAATGATCTCTTGGCATATACCCCCGAACCCAAAATCATGCGGGAGAAAGCTATGCCTCGCATGTATCTCGACGCAAACGTCAATCATCCGTGCGGTACACGACCGAGTTGATGGATCTACCTCTCGCTCTCTCCGCACCCCTCAGCTGGGCGTATTTACGATAATTGCGACACAGATGTTTCGAGGGTGTTTCATGAAGACCCTCCGAGCTTGAAAGTTGACCAGCCCACCCTACATCGCGTGCAACACCCACCCCAAACAGAAAGCACGTTTCCCAGTCATCAACGACCTCTAGATCGAATATGATCTAGTTTGCTTCTTGATTACTTTCGACTGGATTTAGTTGTCGACACGCCATCTGTAGAATGCTGCACTTTGACGAATCGTGGAAATAATTCCATTGGCTCACGTCCGCAATGATTTTTATGGGCCTTTTGCGGAGTGAGAATGACCTTGAAGCATTCCGAGCCATTTTGTGCAGTAAGTACCAAGTTTTCGGTTCAACCGATAGCGTCATCGGACAGGCCGGAGTCTGGCGTTTCGATTTCACTATAATCAAACGTCGCTAGACGCCTTAGTTGCGACGTTATGGAGCGACAAACGTCGTCGGTCCCATAGACCGACAGTGACCGGCAAAGTGGGCCAGAAGCTCGATCATTTTTTTTCTTCTGTGATCGTGCAAACGTCCATTAAGTTTTCTCGATGGACTTCAAGTTCTCGTCGCGCGTTGGTTCGTTGAAAATTCGCCTGATGCGTTTTATAAATTCATTTTCGTCTCTTCGGGGCAGAAAAAGTTTATAAAAGACACAAAAGTAAAAAATGAGACGAAAATTTAAGAGCGAGGCCTGGAATATGGTTGTCGGGGAATAGAGTTACGAACTGTAACTAAATTTAGTCGGTGAATTCGCTTCTATCCAACGGAATTCATCGGGTGGTTGGCTCGACGCAAAATATTGATCCCATAACTCGACTCTCCCATCGGTCTCCATATAAAAGCCCTAGACGCATATCCGCCATTGAATGTAGAGAGATATAGAGAGCGTACGAAGTTTCTATGTACGTGGCACATCGTATACCGAGCGAACTCGATGAAGAACGTCACGCTGTCATTCTCAATCGGATGTCGATCCTGAATTGGGTTGGCGCACCCAAGTGCCATTGCACTTTGTAGAATTCGATCATCCGCCGCAATTCACTTGAAAATTACTAGAGCTAGAGAATCGAGGGGCCCGAAATATTGCTCGCCAAGAGGGATGTGAAAAGAAACCTTTGCCAGGGCTTTGGAGTAGACGATGCGATTATTAATAACGTTAGCGACGAATTGCTCGTCGAAAAAACTTTTTTTTAGTCACAAGTCAAAAATCGTGAGCCTCAAATTGCACGAAATATTGTGTGTGAAAAAAAAAACGTGAAAAATGAGAAGGAGCTCGAAAGAGGAATGGGAATATTTTATTCTTACATATTTATAAACGAATACATTTTCTTTTACGCTGAAGCTGCGCTCGCTCGATAGCCTCGTTGCCCATTTGTATGAATTTATGTATCGAGTTATAAATCTGGCGGGATATTAAGCCGAGTGGTTTATTATACGCGAAAGCCCCTAATTTTGCATCCACCCTGGGGTGTCTCATGAAAAAGCCTCAAGAGGGTGGTACAGTCTCGAGGTGTGGCGATTCCACAGCCACAACTTTGCAAACAGAGTCACGAGAGCTACCCCGAGATACGCTTTATTCAACCCTTAACCCCCGTCTCCCCTTTTTTAAATCCCGCCGCTTCGAGCAGCCAAGAAAAACTAGTTTACCCTTAAAATTTCAAGGCTAAGAATCTCCACCCAAATACCAATCCTGTTTAAGAAGATTAAAATATTTTCTTCGCAGATTTTTTCGAATTCATTGACTTATTGCTTCCTCATAGAGAAAGCTATGAGACGGGGACATTTTTTTATTTTCAGGCCCTTAAGACAACTCAACAGAGTTGACAAGCCGAGAAAGTACTTAGGGAACGCGACGCGCCGGGCGTGTCATAATCGTTCGACTCTTTCTCTCTCAATTTTTTCTCTTACCCTAAAATGCCATTCTCTGTCGCGGCGAGCAGGCGTCGTGGATACGCACCTGCGGAAACTGCAGGGGGTGCTTGAAGCACACTGAGCGCTGCTGGCACTCTTGGTACTCGATGTGTGCGAGCTTCAGACGCGTCGTCTTATGGCTCGCTGCACACCCTGCGATCTCCGGCAGGTTACGTTCGCCCTGAACTACTTAACGTCCGTCTCGGATTATTTCTACGCGACAAAATAAATCCTAAAAAGAAATTTCCAACTTTTTCGTGGCGGCAAATCGATCAACAGGATTTTGCTGTTTCCGGAAATGACGATTTTCATCCGTTTCGAAACTTTCGTAAGATTTCATCATTTGCTCGCTTCCGGTACAGTTTTCGTTAAATAAAAATACGAAAAATTCCACAAAATCATACGTCGAGCCGGTAAACGGAGCGCCGGAGCTTTTGATGTATTTGAAATTTATGACAAGTGGATGATGAGCCCGGTGGAAAGACGTGCGGGTATACGAAGCGATCGTTTTTCTCACTTTTGTCAAACGTGGATGTTGAAGAAGCTGTGAGAGGGGAATGGGATTCAAGAAATAGCTTCCGTAGCCACTGAGACTTGCATTCCATTTCCGGGCCAGTCGTGTTATGGGAATGCTGGAGAGGCACGTAGCCTTGCTATTCGTGCAAATTCTCGATGTCACCCGTGAGTTTTTCGCTGTAAATAGATCGTCAAGATGTGAAAATGTCGAAGCAGATTCTCTCGGAAAGATAAAAATATCTCAAAACTTTCATAGCGAGATTTTTGCGTGCTTGAGAAACTTGTCGAGTCCGAGCACGACATTCAGGACATCCTGTGTACGTTGAAGAGCTTCTGGATGATACGGAGAGCATGGATTTGGTATCTCAGTACATGCCACTCTGCGGATCTCCTTTTCAGGAGAACGGAACAGCTTTGAGGGCTCGGAGTGGTCTCTACACTCGACGCGTCGTGTTTCTCCTCAGTCTCTTAGCCCGATATTCTTGTTCCATCCAAACGTCTTCGAAGCTTGTATTAAGCTACTCCAGGAATACCAAAGCCAGTTGAAATGCTTGATCGTGTCTTATAGTTCCATGAGAATTTCTCGAGCATACTCATCTTTGCAGTGAATTCTTGATGTTCCTAGCGATTTGCCAATCTCCGAGAAGTCGCAGTGGCTTATTGAGCAAAGATCGAAAGCCCGACGATCAATTCAATTCCCAGTTCGCGTGGTAAATTTTATTTTTTATTTATTCATGAGAGTTATTCGCATAACATTGAGCTCCGCAAAAAAATACGTTTTTCTATTAATTATTCGTTCAATTAAAAAAATCATTAAATTTTTCGTATTAATTTTGTCTTTGGATCTCAAAAAGATATCGTTTTATTGTCTTAACTAAATATTGAATGAGAATCACGAGATCTGGTGCAGAAAATAAACGGAATTGAATTATGCAAATTGTTATTAATTAATTATGGAAATCGATAGGAAAAATGTAACGATTTTTTAAATTGAAGAAAAAATTGATAGAAAAAGAATTTTTCGTTGGAGCCCGCTGTCGCGAACTTGAGTGTCCATAATATTAACCACACCAGTTCGTAAAAGTAGTTTCGGGAATAAAAATACGCGGGGGGAATCGGAGGAGCAGCAGGATCCGTCATTACTCTTGGGACACAATAGATTCGTGGATTTTTTGTTCCGCATTGCATGGTCACAGAGTAAAGTTGGCGAAGGTTCTTTTGGCGAGGAGGAGGCGACGCATGCATCAGTACAACCAGAAAAAACATACAAGTTTGGGGGGGGGGGGGGGGGGTAAGCCGTTGGTGCAAGGCACATTCGTATGCAGTACACTTTGATCGCCACTCAAACATTTTCACTAGCGGGAAGCTTGGAGGCTTAGTGGCATGGCTGTTTCGCCATGCGAATCTACGACCCTTTGGGGAAGAGGCTGCAGCTCGGTCTCCCTTCTTCTACCAACTAATTACAGTGCGGATCAAAGAATTCATCAACGTGCCGCGACGTCAGGCTGCGTGTGGGTGCGTGAGAAAGAGCCCACCAGCCTCTTTTTCCCTCCTCTATTCCGTTAACCCTCCGCAACCCCCAAAGCCCGTTGGTTGGGTTACGAGATGCAAAAGCAAAACGACATGTATATATGAGTGTGTGGGAGGCCTGGAGAAGAAGAAGAAGCGGCGTAAAAGCGACGGGATGGAAAAGCGACAGCATAAGAGAGAGGAAGGATGAAAGGAGAAGGGCTAAAGGACGCGAGAAGGCGAAAAAAGAAGGGCATAAAAGTCTGGGAGGCTGCGGAGCCCGAGCATATAGAAACGATCATGGCGCCGTTGGCTTTTGCACCCTAGCGCGCTTCGCGTCAGTGAAACTAGGGGTTCAACTTTCTTTCGCATAATCCAGGCTGCTCCGGTAATATGTTATCTTGCTTCTTTCGTCCTATGAAAACTAATCCTATCCTGGTATGGTGGATCTAGTCGTGGATCCTCCGAAGCAACACTCTTGATGCAACGACTCGTGTCATCCCAATGCAGCAGGACAATCGTTGTCATCGGTAAAAGTGGATCCACAAAGTTGGTATGTAAGCCCTGCAGCTGTGCAATGTGTGCCCGGGGCTGCTTCACAGAGCAAGGCATGGAAAAACAGCCTCCACCGTATTGGTGGACTTTTGTATCTCGTACGAGGTCGGCACACGAAAAGCAAAGGTAGTTTGCAAGAAAGAACAAGGTTGCTAAAGGGTTCGGGGGATTCAAAGTTTTCTGAAGCTTGGAAAAACGTCAGAGGCGACTCTATGTCGTCGTGGAGTCACTAGAGACCAGAGGAAAACATCAAGGGATGTTTATTCTCTCTTCGCATAAACTATAACCCGTGAGGCCGAAAGAACGGATCTCATCAAAAGTGAACGGGAGAGAGAGAGAGAGAGAGAGAGAGAGCCTGTTGGGTCTTCAGATTGTCGCGGATGATGCAGGCGCTTTCTCTTAGAATTTGTCTTCCATACGACAGACATTAATCGACGCGGATATGGAAAGGGTAAACAAAGATTTAGCAACTACCTAAACAACGTGGCAACTGTGAGGTACGTTATGGAATATGTAGAAGCTCTTGGCAAGCCAATGATCGAGCCACCTTGGTCTTTAACATATGAGGGAGGCTCACTCGAGCAAACGCAAATGGGCTCTCTCGTGGACCACCCTTAAGCCCAAGTACGAAGCAACGTACAGAGGAGAGAGCGAGTACTACTGAGAACAGCTCGTCGATGTCACAAAGCATAATACGAACTAATTACCCGGTCGGTATATACGCGCTACTCGGCATCGTCAAAGCTACACTCGACCGTTCTTCGGGACTCACCTACCCTCTCTGTCTCTTCCCCTGCTAGTGGATAGAGTACAACGAGTGGGCCAGAGTACTTTGGCTCTGGATCTTTTCTGCATACGCGGCGAATCGGCCTCCGAGCCAAAGGCGTGGCAATAACGTGCCCGTGAGCAAAAGAATAGAGCCAATGGTCCAGGCAAGCTGAGAGACGAAGATGATGCAGCGAGTGCAACGACCAAACTCGAGAGGGCCACATACGAGCCAACCTGCAACGAATAACCAGGCTAAAAGATCCCTTGGATATGCTCCTATGTGCTCCATTTGCTCATGCCAAGGCTAAAGCCAAGCAAGAATTCTTTTTGCTTTATTAGCTCTCTGCTATACACGATGGGCTTGGATGATGCACAAAAAATCAACCAAAGCAAGTGGTTACGTGAGAGTGCATTGCATGCCTGCACTTACTAACCTCTTACTTCCTGAATTACGTCTCCTATTCAATGCCATAAGACGGCACAGGTTGTTGCAATCAACTATCCAATCCTCAATGCCATTGAGCTCCTCCAAGACTCAGCTCTTGAGATCTTACCTGTGTATACCTACGCTAACGATTATCACCATTACCCTACATTAGCCTCTCTTCGTTACTCCCTGCCGTACTTCCGGTTGATCAATCCAACTGTGATCGCTGCATCGAGGAACTTTGACGACTTGCCAAAGAATAATTCCTCATCCAGAGTCTCTCTGATTAACATCCTCCGCATAGGAAGAGACGTTCCGCAGGCAATGTTGATGAAAGTCAATGTTCGACACCATTATTGTGTTCCCTCTGTCGCCTGGCACGATTTCAAGGACTCCTGCACCGGAGACCCTCTTCTTGTGCCCCTCCCTCATATTTCGAGAATGGCTCTTGCCGGTTTTGTTGATACGTTCCTGTCTGCCCTCGCCCATTACATTAGGGTGGATGCAACGCTTGCCGCTCCAGCACACGACGGCAAACTTCAAAGTCTCGAAACAATTGTTCGGTAGCGCCTGTACGCGTGTTTCCTCGAGTGCCCGTGGCGCTCGCCTTCGCCTTCAACTTTCCATCCTCATTCCCAGCTTCTCCCTCTTATACCCAGGCCAACCCATCTTGGGGCTCGCACCAAGTACCCACCAATGTATATACCCCGGGCCCTTTGATTACCCACCTCCGAGCACCCAAACTCAACATAGGCTTTCCATTTCCTCTAGCAACAACCCCGTTCCATTCCTTCAATATATTCCACACTTTGCTTCACCAAGACTGCATATCGAAAACTGCATATCGTGGAAATCCTCCAGAACTTGGTGACATATCCAAACCAAACCTGTACTTGGCCTACACTCACCATCTTCTACTCCAGCCAATGTTATTTGACTTTATTTTCAATCGTCCAAGTACTCGGGCAATGATTCTACGATCTTAATGGATTTCGCCATTCCTAACGAACTAGCAAGTACCAGAGGCTCGACTGGTTGGTTAGGATTGCAGTTGAGGTATGTTGAATGCGTTGGATATGGCCTGGAAAGTCATTCCACCGAATGATGATCAACAACCGGTTGAACTACTGGAGTAATCTAATGTGGAAAGGCCTCATTCGCAGAGACCAACTTTGATCTCATTTTCGAATTTTTCTCGTGCCTGGAAATAGTCGAACCTAAAGTACCATCGTCGATGATGTTCGGAATCATTGAAGCAAAATTATCGTAGCTAGGAAATTCAACTTGCTCGAATAAACTTCGATCGGGATAGTCATTGATTATGCGAATTTAATTCTGTTGTGTACCCTCAGCCTGAGGGTTATGTGCTCCCAGAAAAAGTATCATTCGACAATTTTGATCCGGAGATGAAACTCGAGAACTGCATTCAGAAATTTCGCTTTGATAAGTTGGAGGGTTTGCTGAGAGCTTATTAGGTTGTATGCGTTTGGTTCTTTTGGCGTTTGTGATTTCGTGGTCACAGAAGATACAGAATTATACGGATCGACGATTAAGAAGTGAAGGATGACCCAAAGGACAGCAGTGTGTGAAGGACCCTCTGCTACATATGAACAAAAAGAAATTCAATCACCATCATCAAAGCTCTGTTCCATCATGCTGTTGATGTTCTACGAGTATGTACTCGAGCCTACCAGAGTTCTCTTGTGTTTTCGAGACGCAGGTAATATTAATTGAGTGCTGTACAAGAGAGCACGTCGAGGCTTCATCATGTTAAAAAAAACAACTACTTTATCTTTGTGATTTTTACATCATACTCCAACGATACTACCAAGGCAATTAAAACTCTGAAGAGGACGTTTGTGGACTTGAGGCATGCTTTTGGAAAATTGTGCTACGCATGCAACGTTTCGTTACGGAGATTAGGCTCAGCAAATGGAGGAACACTCGTTAGCCTGGACTTGGATGTCATGAGTATGACGAGCATGTCTGATTTGTTCATGATCATCCATCAAGCAACTTTTGGCATTATAGGGCAGGTGTATGGTCTGCCAAAGTTTGGTTCAGCGCTGCAGCTTCGGACGTCTCGTTGTTGCTGCCATTAGGGTGTTAATTAGATCCAGGAACAGAATAGACTACAGAGGATTGCACCTGCTGCTATCGACAGTGCCTAGGTCCTGGACCATTTGAAACGAGGGAGACTTACTAGTTCTGAATTTAGAGATTCCTCGGCCCAAGGGGAGGACATTGTCATTGAGTGTTGTCGGTGAACGCAGTGGCTATACAACTCTATTTTGGAGTTGCGTATTGGGCGTTTTCCAACGTTGCCTCGTCGCATCTTAACCATAAACGTTCTCTGTGTGTTGCGCCACAGTTGTTACTGCAATCCCTTCACTCTCCTGCTCCGCGTCGGCAAAGTTGTCCAACCTTTTATGTCCCACCAATTCTGAGGGTACACAAACGCACACATACATATTGTATGCCGAGGGACACGAGTGCAGATAGAAGGAAGCAACGAGCATGTTACCACTGGGATGTTGCTCGGTGAAGTTACTCCGGATAAAACATGCCGCATGATGTACCAACGACACGCTGATAAAAGCGGAAGTTGGGGCTCTTCCAAAGGGGCCATGACAGTTTTTTTTTTTTTTTTTTTTTTTTTTTTTTTTTTTTTTTTTTTTTTTTTTTTTTTCTCGGGAGCCTTCAGTGACTTTTTTTTCTCGTTTCAGAGGCTCGTGATTCGACCAAGTTTCCAGCACTTCCGGTTGGTTCTTCTTTTCATGGTCTTTAGTGAATTTATTCGCCTATTCAGGGCGTTTCACTCGAAAATGTTTAAGGACATAGTTTCTAGGTCTTTACTCTCCAAAGCTTAATGTATGTGAATCTCCGACCTTAGGTTAGTTTCTCGTTCGACTTTTCTCCGAAATTGTGTAGTTCAGGCAGTTCCGTACACGTTTGTCGGAAAGAGAGGCAGTAATTCACGCGCGGTATCTCACGAATACCAAGCCCTCGGAAAAGCCTCCACTTTCTCAAGTTTGACTCCGCCACGTTTTTCCTGCCAAGTCTGGAGAACAAAACTATGTACGTGATAGTACTTCCTGTACCAAAGCAAGCTCTTGACTCATACTCGCTGCCTCCTATCGTCAAGAGTTACGATCGTCATTACCATTAGTCCCGGTAATATAGTAGACAATTCTGACTCGCCGCCGGATAGATTGCCCACCAGGAACACGTGACTCCTCCCTCCCTCTCTCATTCTCTTCCTTTTTCAAACATCCAAACCTCGACCACCATAATTCCGTCTCATTAAAACTGACCACACTGTCGAAAACACGATCGTGACGCTAATTTTTTATTCATCTTCATATTCAATTGCTGTGCGTGATGTAAACATGTTTACGATCGTCACGTATGACATGTCAATAGTGTACATTTTTTCTTATCGATGTACGGGGTTGGAAGAAATTTTTGGTGCTTCGTAGCCACACTGGGTCTTGCAGACCCGCCATTTTTTTATCGCACTAATTTAGTAGATGCTGAAATATTGGGAAATGTTGAAAGTGTGTGACCGAGTTTTAAGAGTAAAAATTCCAGAGCCGGGTCAAATTGACCCAGTGTGGCAATAAAAATGGAAATTCTTTGGAATTTCGTAGCGACGCAAAGAAAAAAGATAAAAATCTTGTTGAACAGACGGTTGCCTGTGAAAAAATGTGTAGGACAAAGTAAACGATTCGTAGAGATTTACGAAAAATATTTTGAGCGATCGAAGAAATTCCGAGGGGAAAAAAAAAGGAAATTTGAGAAAAAATTTGTTTGGTGATACTGAGTGAGGATTTAAAATAATATATGAAATCATCGGTTATTTATAACGATGTATTAACAAGATACAAGTTTGATATCGGCCTGAAAATCTTGTACACGCTATCTCCGACGTCGTTTGTTCCGCCACGAGCCGCGGAACGAGAATAATTAATGAAGGAGCAAATTAGCCGTGGAAGAGGCGGCGAGAGACGCACGAGCGGCATCGTTAATCGAGAACGATAATATAAGCGGTGAGAGAGCGGCACTTTGTCCATACTAATTCAAGAAGCAAATCTCCGAAAAAATAAGTGAAAAAACATTCACTCCCACATCTAATCGCCATCGCAAACATTTGCTCTCGTATTTTTGTGTGTATACGTTATTATGCCACCGAGGCCTCATCGCCCCACACTGTCGGCATTATCAAACTCTACACTATCTGAAAATGAAAAATATTCAAATGATAATTTCAAAGTCGCCGAACGTTTTATCTCGACGAATAAATTAAAAACTATCAAAATAATCACGACATTTCAGGAAAAATTACGATCCATTTTCCATCTTACAGATCATTAATTTTTGCGCATTTTTCGAATGTTACATTTTCAGAAATTCCTCACTTTTTCAAAATTTTCGACATTTTTATCCATTTTTTTTTCCTCGCAGAATAAAAATAAACCGACGACTGGGAGACGTTGATTAAATCGAAAAGAATGAATTCATTTTTTCAATTTCCATCGTGAAACCTCGGAAGTTCGGTGATTCGAAAAAATGGATGAAAATTCGTGAAATAAAAAGTTTCAGCTCGATCGCGTCCATTTTTGCTGGCCCATTTGCATCAATTCGGTAAAGTAAACAAAGTACAGTCTATGAGGAAAGCATTTGGACGCGGTGAAGAGGCTCAAATGCAATGATTAATTAATTGGATCCCATACGTGAGAAATCTTACGGTTGGATGCGCGAATCGGGAGATTAGGAACCGCGCACACGCATCTTGAGGAGCGCGGGGGTCCCGGGCGCGCGCAATGTACTCGATGCTTCCCGATAAAAGCGAGAAGCTGTGTAGATACGCGTGCATTTATCATTGTTCCAACGAACACGAGAGATCGACGCGATAACGAAGAGATTTCCAACTTTTTCGAAAATCGAAGCAACGGATAGAAATTAAAAAAAAAAAAAAATTGATTGGAAAAAAAAAAAAAACTCCAACTGTCTCGTAACGTTTCTGGACAGCGACTTGCGGTGTTCGGTGCGTCATTTTATTCTCGTGTCTTCCCAATGGAATGAAAAAAATCGCTAGGGACTGATAAACGATTTTCATTTTTTTTTCGTGCCCGAATTAAATCTTCGTCTCGAGGAGTGCGTCGCTAAAATCAACGCAATAACATTATGTGAAGCTCCAAGTGGAATTATGTTCGCGACTGAGTGAAAATTGGGCGGAGGAAAAATAAAATTTCCCTTCGAAATTCGTGGTCGAATTTGTTTTTTTTTTTTTACATTTGTCAATAAAAATCGGTCAGGATCGGTGACCTTGACTATAAAAAATCGAAGAACGAGTATCGAGGATCGATCGACAGGTCGATGCGGACTGGGAGGTAAGAAAATCGAATGCAAATTAGGCTGAATGTCGTTCGCATTTATTTTTCAATCTCTTTGTCATTCGTAATTAAAAGAATGGAGAAAAAAATATTTTTGAACCCGAATGATGGCTCGATAGAAGGATCGAGCGATCTGACGGTGAAGAAAAATGCGATTTGTTGGTTTTTTAAATGGATTTTTCATCGCGAAACGTGGATGAAAATTTGAAACACAAATCGCATCGTTCGAGCAGGTTCAGCCGCTAACTGGAGCAAAATGGATATAAAAAAGGGTGGGGGATGTAGAGGAGAGAACAGGGGATCGGGGAAAAAGGCTGGAGAATGCGTTTTCGACACGTCCCTCACGAAACACGATTTCGAATGGCAATTTCACGCTTGACTCGTACGAACGAGGATGTAACGAAATAAAAGAGTGTGAGGAGGGAAAGGGGTTTGAGATTTGGGTGGGAAGTGGGAACGGAGGCGAAAGAGCCATCAAACGGTAAACTCGAAGATTCCAAAACGTACAAAATGGCGGTCAAGAGAGATTTTAGTTGAGCAGTCGAGCATAAAGCGCTCTTCGCCCTTCGAGTTTATACACGAAGTTGCATCTTTTTCCATTTGCTTGTACATTTTTCTAGTTTCTTGTACTTTTCGATTAACCTTCTTGGGGATGCGAAAACGCTATCGCTGGAAAATGCTTCAGAGCTCGTGCCAAAGGTTCCAGTGAGTTTCCTCTCCGGAGGGCACAACGGGGCAGCCAGGGGAGGAAGTCGAGGGCTTGAATTCATCCCACAACCGTTTGAAATTCTCTCACTCGCTCTTTTGCAAATGCACGAAAAGAATTTTCCACGTTGCACCAGCAAAAGAACGACCACGTTTCTTTTTCATCCCTTAACTTTAAAGCCATGTCGAAAAAAAAAACTATGTATACGGCCAAAAAGACGAATAGGCTCTTTGAGGGTGCGCGGAGATGAGGGAAATTATTTTTATGCCTTAAACGTATTTACTAAATTAAAAACGACATGCGCGATGCTCAAACCTTGCTCTATGAGGAAACTATATTTTTTATTTTGGCTCCCACATAGGGGAGACTTTGAACCCCTCATCTTGAGCATCTTGAGGAAACAATTTGCAGCATTTGAATTTGTGCTTTTTTTTTCTATTTCCATTTAAATTATTCGATTCTAAAAACTTTTGTGCAAAGTAAAGACGGAGTACAAACTTTTACACTAAATTTTGCAAAATTTGCAGAAATTAATGCGGATGGACGATTTTTCAAAAATCTGAAATTTTCGGATAATTCGAAAAATCATAAAATTCAAACCGTTCGACCGATATTCCCCAAATTTAATACCAACCTTCCTATTATCATACTCTATTCATAAAAAAAATAATTAGCAATGAATCTGAAAATTTGCGGAAATTAGAGCGTCGACAAACTTTTTTTGAAAATTAAAAAATGCTGTACAATTTGTATTTTTCTAACAATTGCAACCAAATTCTCAGAGAATGAAGAGCTCGTATGAATTAACATTTGTGCAAAACGGGAGCCCTGTAGCTCGAACCGTTCTCGATTTATGAACGTTTGAATATTCCAGTGTCATAACATACACACTCGCACATCCGGACATTTTTTCTAGATACGATTTTTCGATGTTTCGTGACATTTTGAGCACATTGACATTGAAATCTGGAGAAAAAAAATGTTCACCGTCACATATAACTTTCTCTATGAGGAAGCAAAAGCAATTATTTCTATAAAAAAATATCATTTGGCCGTTTGATAAAAAAAATTCAATAAACGATTCAACAATAATGGGCTAAAAAATGTTGGACTCCTTTAAAAACGTTATTTGTGTTGGCGAGTGAAAAAAGGTGAAAAAATCAAAGTCACGTATCCGTGAGAAAACAGTCGAGATTGGAAAACCTCGAGCGCAGGACGGACCACGTCCGAAAATTACTTTCGCATTTCATTCGAGGGGTTTGACGGTAAAGAGGGAGAAGGGGGGGGGGCAACGCGACACAGAGCGAGACGCCATTTCCTATTGAAAAAACTGTCGATCCTTCGATGCCCCTCGGGCGTCAATAAAGCCAACTGCCATTCCACGACATTCGGAATAACCTTTTTTCCTCCCTTTCAAGCTCACCTCACCCCCCCCCCCCCCAAGAAATGCTTCTACCTCCCTCGAATAATATCGCAAAAGAAAAATCGGAATCGTCGAACTCTCGACGTGAGGCAAAAATAATGAAAAAAAAAGTTGCTCCGATAATTCGTCGTGAAGTTTCGAGTCCCCGCATGTAAATTGAATAAAAATAAAAAATAAATCATTAAATTCCACTCGATGAAACATTCGCCTGGCTCGTAACATCGCGAGGCCATTTATTGCACGAACGAGGTAATGCAGGAGCGAGAGACTAGAGAGCACCCGATAGAGTAGTCTCACATTCACGGTCGTGGGGTATGGTGAAGAGCGATGGGTCAGGGGCGAGGTAACGACCCCTATGTGCGTTTGAGTTACGACCTCCCAGCACGCAATGCTACAGAGAGTATGACTCGGGATAAAGTTCAAAGTTCCTTACATCGCAAAAGAGTGAGTACACTTTCAGTGTACGAATGACATATTTTTTCCATTTCTTAAGGCAAAGAGTTTTTAATTAATGAATTGACGCGGCGTCTGAAATCCGAGTGAAAAAATCACGAAACTTTCACGTGCTCGATTTTCCCAAATAAGCAAAAAAATTTTTTTTAAATTGAAAATAAACAAAAGAAGATTGAAAAATTAAACAATGAACAGGAAAAATTAAAAAATAAAAATAAAAAATAACCGAAATATTGAAAAATAAACAGAAAAAAGAAAAAATAAACAAAAGAAAAAAGAAAAATTGAGAGATCGCGTTCGATCTGAAGTTCGTGCCATTTATAGTTGCGATGACGTTGCACCAGAGGGCGTGGCATTCATCTGCATAACTGTTTTGTTCGGTAGGAGAGACACGTGTGCATGTGCGATAGTTTCGCATGTAAGGCAATCGTAATTTAAGCGGAGCACGAGAAGTCTGACAGCCAGGAACTTGGCTACCTCAACCAGACGCAATCCTTTGATCTATTCACCTGCACTTAATCATTCGATCCGCCCACATCGGGAGTCGAATCAGTCCGAGAGGAAAGGGCGATTTTTCCGCGATCGTAAAATCGCGATCCCACTCGATAAATGTCAGTATTTTGAAAAAATCATGACAACTTTGAAAATTCTCGACGTTGAGATCGAATCTTTGGGGTTTTTCTTCAAACGATAATTCCAATTTTGACTCCGCACTCCATCGAATCTCCGCGCTCGAAATATCGTTCGTGTGCACGTTTTATCGAAAGGCGTCGTCGTGCGCCAACTTTTACAATTTCCCTTTGGCTTTGCCTGGCGCATCCACGCTGCATCCCTACATTTGAATATTTTTCAATATTTTTTATCTCCATCTTCTTCGTACATATACGCTCCTGTGTGCGCTTTCCAACTCCACCGAAACCTCCGACTCACGTACAATAAAACAAATTTGTGCTCTACGGAGCGTACGTTTTTATATGCCCACATGCACCACACGCCGGTGTACAGTCACCGACAAAAATCGATAACTCCACCACAGACGCTTCAAAAATGATTCTGAAGTTTGCATCGTTGGGATGCAACGATAACGATATTTTTTATTCATTATTTTCATAATTGAGACACTTTTTCAATTTTTTTTTCTGTAGATCCGGTTTTCGAAAAGCAGAAAAAACTGTGTCACTATTTTTGGCATAACTGTATAAAAATGGAGTTCTCTGCTTTGAAATATAATGAGTTTTCGTTATGGGAATAGCGAATATCGAAAATAATCGAGACTTGACCTTTTTTTTCTCAGTTCATTGAGTAACGGGGCTTCGACTTCAAAGTCCATAAAAAGGTGTTGTTTGGCTATTTATCTCGAGAGTGGACGGTCTCAATTTGGAGATTCTCACGTGGCAGGGTGGCGAGACTCGAAAGCGATGACGTTAATGAAATTGTTATTCATGGGAAATAGTTTTTAATATTATTACAGAAAGGCCATTGAAATTCAAGTCCATGGATTATTTTCTGTAGAAAAAAATTCTTTTGAAAGGCATATTTTTTTTTTTCTCTTTTTTTGCGTCACACGTCTGAACTACTGGGCATTCGTCTACGCACTTTAACGGAGACAGGAGACGACGCCCAGAGTCGTTGAATGTGAAGAGCGTACACGCGGTGACGCTTTACATTCGAAACGCGACGAGAGCGTGCGTTTGAGACTTTGAATGAAAATAATGATGCTTCTATGATTCATCCCAGTGCGTCTGAGCCTTTGTACACTATTTTGTGCAACTTGACGTACCGCCCAATTTCAAAATGATGCCAGAAGGTCGGTCAAAAAAAAGGAATGAAAAGAAAAATTTCGATAATCATGGACGGAGAGCTATCGAAATGTGAAAAATTGAATTTTCCTGTGTCGTTGTAACGAGAACGCCAAATAAATGAGAAAGCTTGTTCTCGGTTTCGAAAAAATGGATGAGCGTTGTGAAAGGACGAGGGGAGGGGGGCGACGATTACACCGTTGTATATTTTAATGCAAATTCCCGCTGCTCGACGAGTCTTTACCTTTTTTCTCGACGTTTTCTCACGACGATCTCGAAAACGAAGAACGTACAGAGCCGAATGCCACAAAATTAAGTATTCGGTGTTCGTCTCGTCGAATGTTTTCGTGCACAACATCGACGATTCTCAAAAACTAAGGAATCGGTTAATAGTGACGAAGGAGTTGTGAAGAAAAGTGACCGGAAGGGATGCTCGCGAGAAGCGAAGAAAATGTGAAAAAAATAATGAGATTTTAAGAAAACCAGCAACTTGGGTCATTCCTTCAAAACGGACGGAAGGTCCTGCGTTGAAAATGACGCAGGGACACGTACGAACGATTACTATTTTCCTAACCGAGGATAAATTGACGCGATATATTTTATATGCTCGTCGCGCACGTGGCCTCCTGCGGGAGAGACGTTTTTTCTTTCTCTTATTTGCTGTCATATTGTTCGGTACACCTCACGTCACGCAATATATTACAGACGTGAAAAACGTCAGTAAAATAATGACGAAAAAAAAAGCTTTCGAGTCGTCGCACGGGTAACTAGTGTCTGGTCACGCCTTCGAGATTTTTATTCTTTTTCGTCTTTTGTCCACACTTCCATTTGTTTCTCTTGGTTAAGGAGCTTGGATCACGACTTGACAATGTTGCCATGCTAACCATGCCAAAAACATAATAGAATTCAATGAAATTTTGTAAATACATTCCCTAATAATATACACGACGATACTATTTTTTTTTTATTTTTTTTTACCACATAGTACACTCGAGTTATTGAACGCTAGAGTTGCACGTGCATAGAGTTTACATATTTACAGGTATCGTGCATAAGAACTCTTATTTATTCAACCCTCGTATTTTTTTTCAATTTTTCAATTTTTTATCTTTCAATTAAATTAATTAATTCATTTATTATTAATATTAATATAATTATTATACAATCTTTTTAATTATTTTTTCATTCAACTTTAAATTTTATTTAATTAATAATTAATATAATTAATGATAATAATAACAATAATAATAATAAATTATATTAATTTCAATTTTTTAATGGAAGAAGATTCAAGTCTCAATTATTCAATAACCGTGTGGTAAAAAATATGATAAAAATATGCGTTTGTAAAATTGATGCCAAAGAATGTTTTCATAAAATTAAATGAAATTGTCAATATTTTAATTTCGCGATCTGGGGATCTCGAGGTTTCCGGCCTCTGACGTGGACTCTGAATCTTTCCCGGACCTTATTTATTTATTTCCTGCTCGTCATTGGCTCTCGGGGAGTCGGTGAATCGAGTGGGAGTTTAAATTTGAGGAAACGTGGGAATGTGACGTCATGGAGAGATCGAAGGAACGACGAACGAGAGTTGCAGAAAATATAGAAAGCACGAGGAACCGTAGGAAAAAATTTCATTGCGTGGAGGAACCAACAGACCTGAGGATGGGGGCGGAGGTCATTTTACGGGAGGTAGAGGGTTAGAGGAAAGGAAAGCGAAAGAAAAAGAAGAAATGGAAACGGGGCGAACGAGGTGCGGGCACGGGGAAAGGAGGCAGCAGGGCCATGACTAACGCGGCGTGAAATCCTCTGGGCACGCGCCATTTCACTTTGCCCATCATCCTCTTTTTTATTTTACAAATAGCAAAGGAGCATACGGCGTTTGAGAAAATCCGAAAACTGTTGGCGCCACTCGGAGAGACTTTACAACCGAACGCCGATCGCCAAGCACTCGTCGTGGGCTCGATCTACCGTCATACACGAATTTGCTTTATGGCCCGTGCATCGTACACGTCCATTCGAAACCCCCAACAATATTTATACGTTCGTTTATACCCGAAGACAAAATTAACAACTTTATGTCCATGTGCCCCCCCCCCCCCCCCCCTAACTTGCCTGCCATTTTGCTTTACGACACGAACAACGGGGTCGTAAGATTTGCTTAGAAATCGAATGATTATCAATGAACGCAGCCTCCGCTACGATTTACATTTTTTTTCTACGAAACTCTCATTTTCCCAATGTCTCGTTTTTACAAAATTCAACGAAATATTCCAATTTTTTTTTACTCCTCGCACGATTTTTATTT
This sequence comes from Campopleginae sp. 14b, assembly GCA_030522525.1. Taxonomy (NCBI): domain Eukaryota; kingdom Metazoa; phylum Arthropoda; class Insecta; order Hymenoptera; family Ichneumonidae; species Campopleginae sp. 14b. The sequence goes on from JAPYYS010000083.1 coordinate 169,639, forward strand.
TAAAAACCGCTCAATTTGGTGGCCGCATTAGAAAAACATGCCCTTGAGCTCGGGAGGGACGTGGACCCTCGAAAAACTTTCGAATGTGCGATTGTGAGTGCAGGAAAATGAAAAATGCACCGACGTCCAGTCCACGAGACTCGAGACGCGGTTGCCAATTTCCACGAGATCTCTCTGGACGTTCCGGGTCTCAGGGACCCAATGAGAACTGTGGACACAAAGTTTCGCGATCCTCGGGGTCACAGCGACTGTTTCTAAGCTGGAAGAAGGGAAAAGAAGAGAGTGAGTCGAGTCGAGGTGTGAACGAAGAACCGCAAGTGCTTTCCCGAGCGCGTGAGGGATCGACCTCGGTAACCCAATCTCCCTTTTGTAGGCGCGGAGCTCGTACATGAATACGCGGAGCACATTGAGAGTTTTTGTATTTATGCACAAAGTTCAGTTCGCAGTGATGGGCGTCGGTGAGTCGCGGTGCGTTAACCTGGCACCCGGACGGGTGAGTGAGCTCACAGCGTTCGCGTGCACCGAAAAATAAATTTTGTCAAAAAAACGTCGATATTTTGTTGAAACTACATTTTTTTAAAATAATTTTCGAATTTTCGTTATTTCGACGAAGTTTTCATTTATAACGAGCTTGTCGGCCAGATTTACCATTGGGGTAACAAAAATTTACTTTCCAAAGAAACTTTCTTCGATATTTCGCGCTACAATCACAAAATTTTGGACATTTTTCAAAACAAAACAAAAAAAACGTCTAGTCGAACGTATCCAACAAAATATCCATCTTCTAATTTACTACTTCAATTAAATTAATACCTAATATTGTTAATATTAATAATAATAATAACTCATTAATTAAATGATTTTTTGTTATTCGGTTTTGAAATAAAAGAAGATTTAACTCTCAATTATTCGATAAGAAAAATAATTGGTAAATTAATAATTTTAATAATAATAACAATTAATTAATTGAATCAACATTTTTGTTTATTTAATTATTAAATAAAAAGAAGATTCATCTCTGAATTATTCGATAGCCATGGTGGTGAAAAATTTGGAAAAAATTCTTGTTCGTGTAATTGATGCCGAAGGATGATGTCACGAAATGAAATAAAATTCGTATTATTTTGGTTTCGCGATCCAACCTCCCTTAATCAGTCGCGAGACTGAACGGTCGATCGAGCTTGTGCTGCGAAGAAAAAAAAAGGTGGCAGCGTTTTGACAGCGCACTTGTGAAGTTTGATCGATCGATCGTGGACACTGCGTCCAACTTCCATTAGTTTCAGATTCCGCGATCGTTCAACAGTCCCTCGCCTCGCAGTCACTATAAGCAACTGCGAGAAGCTCAAGTTCCACGAAAAACTTTCACAGTCTCAACGTAAAATTCTCCTCGTAGAGATTGCGAGCATCCCCACGAGATTCTCCTTTAATTTCGCGGTCTCGATGATCAGTCATGCGCGAATCACGCGTTGCGGTTCGTCCGGGTGTCTCGAATGACGCGTCGCGAAAACTCGCTTTGAAAAAGCTCTCAATCCTTTTACGAGATTGATAACTGTGCAGGAAGTTTCCTTACTTCCTGGTATCACATTTAAAGCCAACACACGAGTCTTCGACGTCGCAGCCATCAGCAACGCGTTCACCGCAGAAACGAAAACCTACACCTTAATATCCTAAAGTGTATTCGCTCTCGAGAAGAGCGCTTTTGGTTGACTCTCCATTCTCTCACAACGAGTTTCCTCCTCGAACATTGTCGTCATCCTGTCCCGACACCCGGTCCGCATTTTCGCGGTTCGAATGTCCTTAAGCTTCTCCCTCCGCGGCTGATCCAGTCCGCCATCAAAACCTGGAAGACGTTGAAATCCGAGGGCTGACGAGCCTTCGGATCTTTAGCGTCGAGTGCGCGCTCGAGAAACAAGAACGTTCGCTACATACGAACAAAATGATAAGAATTTAATAAAATTTTATCTTTCTTCAACCATTTTCGAAATTGATCGTTCGGCAGAGACTCGAGACTCGCGATTTCCCACGATGCGCAAGTTTGCTCCGTTGAAATCCAACGAAATTCCTTTTTTTTCTTTACCTGATCTCACGATTTTTATTCAATATTTAGTTGAGCCAATAAAACGACGTTTTATCAAGATCTAAAAAGAATATCGATACGAAAAACGTCATGATTTTTTAAGGAGGTTGACTACATACAAAAATATGATGAGAATTTCATAAAATTCGGTCATTCTATAATATTAAGTACGAATTTTATTAATTTTGGTGAGTCTTCAGCGTTAAATACGATGACACAATTTTTTTTAAAAATTTTTGTCTACGCATACTTGTCGGATAATTCGAATCCACAATATGCAAAATATACACCTATATTTTTTATGTTTGTACATAAATATTTAATACTAAAAAGTGTGCACAGGAAATTTCATAAAATTGTAATAATTTTGAGTTTTCCTGGGCTTTCAAAATGGCAAGCATTGTTGTGTGCAGCCGCAGAGTCCTTAAGATGGCTCAGTATTCTCGAAGCCATGAGGTTTCTGCAGGGAAAAATAGGACGATCGGATTCTGAGAGACTTAATAATCTTGGAATTTGTGGAATGAAGAGAAATCAGTGAAAATTGATAAGCAGGAATATGGAAAAATGTGTGATGCGAGGAGGAGGCTGCGGCTGTGTCATAATCTGTGGAGAATCTCGAAGAGGCCGATAACAAGAGTCTGGATGATGAGCCGGGGGGAGTAACACGCGGAGGAGTGCCAGAGACTTAATCCAGGAGGTCGTCTCGTAGGCAGCAGCGACGTCGCGTCGCAGCTTATGATTAACGATTATGGTCACGGAAGAAGGAATGGAAAATAAAAAATCGTATGGCATGATATACGAATGAAGGAGAGAAGGAGAGAGAGAGAAAGAGTCGAGACTGAATTCTCCGAATAATTTCTACTCGAGGCTATTAAATTTCATGCAAAATATATATATTTTTTTTTTATTAATTGAGCAAAAAAAAATCGATGCTGGTTGAGAAAAAGATTGGTCGTGCCATTTTTTCATCAAAATCTTTTAAATATCGCGCGATAGAATGGCACAAATGTTGTGTACGAATAAATCAGATTGGAGCGCGCGTACGGAGAGCCCAGTGGGAAGGACACGATCGTGACAGCGGGTGGCAACCGAGAAATATGTCGCGAGAGTCCATTTTGAATTTATGCTAAAGTTGCGACGACGTTGACTGTTGAGCGGACTCCCTGACAAAGGCCCGAGGATAAGAAAAGGCAAGAGAAAAGAGAGGAAACAGCGTTTGTTTCGTTGCATCCGTGCCAGAAGCAACACTTTCCATCTCCCACTTTAAATTCGCCTCTCCCTCCTTGGCTTATGCACGACGATTCACCATAACGATTAACCAGACCTCACCACTCGTTCCTTCCATCCATATCGCCTACCTGACTCTCCCTCGCACCAACAACACGCGTATACCAGTTCCCAGTTTCATTTCGAGATACCAATCTTAATTTATGTTATGGCGAGTGCCACTTGAGCTCCCAAAAGATGAAACGACTATCGAGTCCTTCAAAACAAAAAGTAAATATCATTTTTTACTGAACCAACTAAACTCAGTGGTTTACATTCCTTCCCGCAGGTCCTAGAAGTCCTTTCTCCAGAACATGACGGCCACCTTTTACTTGATAAACATTGAAGCAGTCCAGTAACTCGATACTCAATAATAATTATGCGCGATCTCCAAGAATTCCTCGTCCAAGTCCAAAAACGACCGAATTTCATGAAAAAAAAAACAAAAATTGAATTGAAATATTTTTCATATTCGAAAGCCAAGGACGATGTCCAATGGAATCGAAAAAAGTAAAGAAAAAGTACAAACTTTTTGAGTACAAAATTTTTGAGATTTTTCATGAATGAAAAATTTATCGAATAGTGAGATTTTTTCGACTATGTGAGGAGCTTTGACTCCGAAAACCGTTGTAGATGATAAAGACCATCTAACGCTATGCAATGCTGAAGAGTTCTGGTCCCTAGAACTTTTTCATTTATCATTTTTATTTATCAATAAAAATTATAATCATTTAAAAATTAAATTATAATTATAATAATTATGTCAATTTTCTTTTTTTTTCCTCAAAAATCTTCGAAAAAGTGATAGCCGATTGTCCTGAGGAAAGTTTTGGTTGTGAAAACGGTTCCAGATATGACCAACATGTCGCGCTTTAAAATGGTGAAGAGTTCCGCGATCTTTTGCGCGAATAATTGCACAAAATTGAAAATTTTCATCCTCCTGAAACTGCGAGCGGAAAATTATTTTTTTTAGTGAAAAAAAACAACGTCAGGCTGATCGTATTCAACAAAACAACTCAAGTCTGCCATACCAACAATGTTTTTTCGGGCGGGGTCTCTATTACGCCACTAGGGGGTCAGTAAGTCACAATTAAGAAATATCCAATTTTTCTGTTTAATTTGACGAAAGATCGATCGTGGAACGCCCTGGGAGGCAGTACGATCGATAAAAACCGTAAATTCGTGTTGTTGATTTTATTTTTCTCGTCTAGGGCAGTCACGGACATTATTATAGTTTGAAGCATGATGCACAAAACGAAAGGACGAGGAGTAATCAATCGAAAGCACCAACTTTACGCAGAGCTCGTGCAGGTGGCCGAATGAATAAGCTCTGAAAGGAAGAGAACAAATTCATTATGCCAAGAGGGAGAGATTTGCATTCCTTGGTAGAGCAGGGAACACGAGAAGCAAATGTAAAAGGTAAAAAAATGAAGAAATGCTGTGCAAAGCCCGAAACGTTGGGAGAAAGGGAGAGACGACGAAAAGGGAAGGAGGTGGAGGGTACGGAAGAAGGAAAAATAGCGATATTGCTGAAGGGGAATTGGCAAGGAGGCCGTAAAATTCCACCCCATTAAATTGCATTGCCATTTGGCCAAGTGCGCTACGACTCTTTCGAGTCCTTTCCGCGTGTGTTCGAATGTATGTCGTGAGGTTAAGTGCTTGGCCGATGAGCAAATTCTCAAGAGGACACGACCAGACGCGAGGACCCGAAAATATAGTGGACGAAAAAAAAATTCAAAAAAACGGGAGTCTCGTTAGTTTTTTTTTTTTAATTCAGCTGAAAAATAATTTCGAAAAATTTGAGAGCCACTGATGCTCCGATCAGGCGTCATAAGTCACTCAGCGTGTGGCGTTCGTTACGTGGAACATGGGTCCCCTTGCGTAGGACCCACGGGGTCTAGCACCGCAGGCTCCTCGCCAACTCATGCTCTCTCTCTCTCTCTCTCTCTCTCTGTACTAACGAATCCACTACCTCCCGGCATAGTTTCTAGTTGAAATGTAAAAAATGACAAACTTACTAAAATCAAAGACTTCCTGCTTGGCCAGTTCGCCAACAAGTAGAACGCCCCGAGCTTTATTTTCGATTTTACGGTGATAATCGAGTTTCTTAGAATAACAAAAATCGAGATTGTCGATAAATTTCGTCAAAATATTTTTTTATAATTCCCCAAAATTTTCCTTCATTTGGCAATATTTTTTTTTTTTACGACAAAGATAAATTTACCATTTACTTTCCAAATGAACTTTCTTCAGTATTTGGCGCTGCGATGATTTTTGTGATTTTTTAAAAAAACGTTTAGTCCGACGTAACGAACAAAATATCGATCTTTTGGAACAAAATGTTCTTTTCGGTCCGCGGAGCATCGATGCGTGGATCCCATAAAAAAAACTATTTCATTCGAGATTTTTGAATGAATAAATAAATAAATTGATTAATTAATTGGTTTTCCTTCAGGTCGACAATAAATTGGCGTTGGCTGAGGTTTCGGAAATAATTCGCTTGATAAATAAAAATGAAACGGTTCGAGAAAGCTTTGGATCGTTAAATATGTTGCTGAGCATTTGGCATGGAAGTGAAACGTTTTTTTTCAATGTTGTTGAGCAAAAGGCGATCCGCCGTAAATCGAAGATTGTCCGGCGGTGAATTCGAGCGCACGGATCTCAAATTTCCGTTTCTCTCGGGGTTTTCCTTGAAAAGGTGAAAAGAGAGGGGGCAGGGGAGAGGTTGAGAGAGATGCTGCGAAGGGCCCGATGTAAAGGGACGAATATGTACCGGAGACGAGAATAAATAATAATAAGAATGTCAAAAATAAATTGAAGAAAAAAAATAGAAGCTCGTTTCTCGAGTACGAGCGACTCGAGACGCGCGTAGTATCGCGTAACAGTTTATTCGCGTCTCGTGTTTCCCCGTCGGGAATATATTTAATCGATCCTTTCCACCTCACGCCTTGCCAAGTGCTCGGGGTCTGGTCATGCACGCAGAAACGACGGGGAGTCCGAACCTGCACCCTCTCCCTTCCCCTCCTTTTCCTCTTGTGCTTAAAAAAAAATATCTGGCGTTTAAAACTGCGAAGGAGAATTTTATAACCGTCGCCATTAGCCACATAATGCCACTGGCATAGAAATTCACGAGACTCACGGACGAAGAGCCTGCAGCCTCCGATTCTCGTAGTTAACGATTTTTTTTTTTCGAGCTCTGATTTGTTTTTAAATCTCGTAACTTTTCCACTATTCGTGTGGCTTTTTCAAAATTCTTTCCTTTCGCTAATTCATTCCTTTTGAAAAAGGACCATTTTTTTATCTCAATTTTCCGATTATTGAGGATTTTTTCAAGTTTTGACGAGTCTGAAAAAATTGAAAGTAAATGTGAGCCTGTCCCTCGGGACTGGCCAACTTTTCACGCCCTATTTTGGGACCTCGGACCAACAATTGTGCACAAGGATTGTTCATCAGGTTACCATCGTAAATCCCTTTTCTGCTGGTTCGTAAGAATCGAAGTTCTTTCTGCCCGAGCGAACGAAAAAGGTCCCCTGGGCGTTTTTTTTCTCTCTTCTTTTATTTTTCGTTCTTCTTAGTTCGCCTCCGGTATCGCGTGGGTGAAGATCGTTATGGCGACGTACAGACAAGATGTGAAACTGCGATGGGACATTTTCGCAATGGTACCTCTCGACGTATATACGAGACATCTGGCGAATCGATCGGGCTTCGTGTGACCGATACGAAAAAACGAAAACCTCAAAGGCAGGTCAGCTAAGGGGACAAGAGTGCGGGGGAGGGGGATGCACGAATGCGTGGGTCGAACGAAGTAACTGAACAGGCTGATGCTCCAACAAGACCATGAAATTCTTGATATTTTTACCGAGACAACGAAAGATATAGAGTTTCGTGTGCCAAACATAATATATTTTATCAATTTCTCTCTCTCTCTCTCTCTGTCTCGATTTTTTTTTACTTCTTTTCCGTTTTGTACATTATTGCTTCCTCATTGAGGAAGCTAGGAAACGGTGAAATTATATTTTCCCAGTCTTCAATGTCAATGAGCTTAAAATGTCCCCAAACATCGAAAAATCGTATCTACAAAAAATGTCCAGATGCGTGAGTGTGTATGTTATGGCACTGGAAAATTCAAACGTTCATAACTCGAGAACGGTTTGAGCTACAGGGCTCCCGTTTTGCACAAATGTTACTCCATACGAGCTCTTCATTCTCTGAGAATTTGGTTGCAATTGTTAGAAAAATACAAATTGTACAGCATTTTTTAATTTTCAAAAAAAGTTTGTCGACCCTCTAATTTCCGCAAATTTTCAGATTCATTGCTAATTGTTTTTTTTATAAATAGAGTATGATAATAGGAAGCTTGGTATTAAATTTGGGGACTATCGGTCGAACGGTTTGAATTTAAAGATTTTTCGAATTTTACAAAAATCCGAAATTCTCGAAAAATCATGAAAATTTTGGAAAATATCGAGTATAACTTTTTTCTTTACTTTCTAGTTTTTCTCTCGATCTCCGTATCTTTTTTTTCATATTTTTCTCGGCATCTTTATCGCTCGTTATTTTTTCTTCAGTCTCTTACTTTCTAATCCGATTTATCCGTGGCTCGTTCTCGTATTTGTCTTTTCGATCAGTCTCCCTCTGTGGGAACGAGGTATCTGGTGAAATAAGTGAAAAAAAAGCGAGATATTGCTGTCATGTTGTACGGATCCTGGGACGGAAATGCGGAGAGGAAAGGAGTGAGCTGCGGCGAAGAGGAAAAGGCGAAGAGAGAAACGCGGGAATCAAGAGAGAGAGAGAGAGAGAGAGAGAGAGCTCAGAGGGAAGCTGGAGAGCTCGAGAGACACAGACCAGAGAAAAAGAGACCAAGACCACAAGACAGAGAGAAAAGGACATAAAAGTCCGACAATATATCACAGTGCGAAGTCTCGAGTACACAGACACGCTCTTATACAAAGACCAAACCAATGGACGATCGAAAAATGTCTTGACGCCTTGTTCCTCCTTTCTTTTTGAGCTCAGGCTCTCTCCCTCCCCAAACGCTCCTGTCCAAACAAGCCGAAAGATATTACCGAAATACTGAGCCATCCCAAATTCTCTGATATCAAACACGCGTTAAATAAATAATAAAAATGTTCCTTGACGAGCAGCAACCGATTAATTATTCATTCGATATTCATCGTACATTAAATCCTGTCAATATACAATATCAATTATTTTACGAAAATAATAATAGCTCGCGACCAAAATAAACATTCAGTTTGTTCAACGAGGACGTCCTCGAATTGAATGATTTCTTTTTTCGCCTCTCACGCGGCGGCCTAATGGTGGGACTCCGCGTACGTTTTTCTTTCAAACAAATTATTTTCTCCATTTTTATATTTTCATGTTTCCCCTCAATTAGCAATCTTGCTCATTAGCTTGTTACGACAAAAAATACAAGTTTAAAAAAAAAGGTGAGTGTGTTTTTTTTTCGTCACTCCCATGCCATGGATCGCTGTGGACGCCACGAAATTCTATTATTATTTTTTATAATTACTCGTAAAAGTTGGCCGTTTACAAAGTAACACGATTTCGGGAAAAAATAAGTTTTTTCTTGAGCAGAGCTCGTTATTATTATCCAATATTTAGCCTGGACAGTATGAAACGATCCTCTTTTGCTCTCCAAAAACAAAATCGACACACAAAGTTGTCATAATTTTCAAATTTTTTAATTTAATTAATAATTAATGGCAAAAAAATTTTTCGTTGAATCTCAACGTTGCAAACTCCAGAATCATTCGATTGCTGGAGAATTTGGAAAAATTTAGAAGATCCTTCATTTTTTGATACATTTAATATTAATTTAATTTAATATCAATAAATAGATAATAATTAATTCAATATTTATAAAATATAATGATAAATATAAATTTGTATAAATTTAAAAAAAGATATAAAAATGTCCTCACCCGGTCGCTCGTAAATTCTCACGAAAATGTGTCAACCATAGGAATGAATATTTTTTAAAAACCAAATGGCATGGCTAATTATACGATAATAATAATTGAAATAATGATGAAATAAAAATTTCATGAGAACGCGTTGGAGAGAGCCGGACGCAAGGATGATCGTGACTCGTAATCGAATTTTTTCAATGGCCATTGAATAGCGAGTGCATAAGAAATATTTACCCAAGCCTCAATGATCGAGTCGAGCAAGATCCGAGGCTTCGAGCGAAACTTTATATAAATAATATATATTTGAGGAGGCACCTCGTTCTCCGAACATTTGAATATGAAAATGTGAGTCGTGGCGATCAAGAATTAAAATAACAGTGCTCATGGTTCTCGACTGGCGCGTAAAGCCGATGAATTATTCAAAAAGAAAACCCGCCTCGTGTGGCGTACTTGGGCGAGGTCTTGTGAGCAGACTCTCTCGCTCGAGACGCTACACAACCTTAAGGGTATCTGTCGAGCGAGTATTGTACAGATCCGTGCGAGTTGCCGAGGCGTTTGCGTTACTTTTTTCATTTGGAAAAAGCCTCGTCGCATAAATACGTGACGCTCTGAACGATCGATCGTGAGAAAAAATGTCGATCGATCACGTTTCACATTTTTTTTTCCTTTTTTATTTTCGGACCAAAATTCCCCATTTTTAGGTTCACCATTTTTTTACAATCGCCGCCAATTTTTATGGGAATACGATTTTTCCAGAAGCGCTCCGCGGCTGCTTCGTAGAGAACGCCGGAATTTTTTAAAAGCAACAATTAGCGCGTTTTCATTTTCTATTTCGTCGCAGCGTCTCGGCGTTACGTTTCGGGAACGAAATTAAAAAAAAACACACACAAAGGGAAAATGGGAGGGGGGGGGGGGAGTAACGTAAATGGATGTGAGTGACGCGTCGGTTCGGTTCGATCAAGTTGACAGGACGCAGCTGAGATGTCGTGTCGTCGTTTGACACCCAAGACGATGCGCTTTGCCGTTTAATCCTGGAACGTCGCGACGCCGAGAACCTCCACCATCTGTGTCACCAATTAAGGTCTCTTGTACGTTCCAATAGATCAACACAATTATCTTCACCTATGGAACCCTCCGAGAGGAGGATTAATCGAGGCTTCCAGACATTTTCGATCCCTCAAACTCTTTATCTCGCTTAACATAGTTTTTTTTACCTTCGATTCGTTTGGAAGAACTGTGAGACCGTGGCACTCGATGTTTTGAGACTTAAACTCCATTTCCTCAAGCCCTCGATCCCCTCGACCAGTTTTTGACAGCGGATAATCTTCGGGAATTAAAAAAAATTAAAACAAATTTTTTATTTTTTTTTATTTGAGAGCCTGTAAAATAATATTTTGGAAAAAAAAGAGAAGGAGCAGCACGTTAAGTGGGAACGGTTAAACGATCGTCAGGGACGATTTAACGTAATATTTATAGACGTCGACGTTGCGAGCCTCAATTTCGAGCTAACCGCGACAACAACGACATTTTATTTCTTTTTCTTCGGGAATATTTAGTTTTGCGCAAATAGTACGTAATTGCATTGACCAAGTTAGGAAAATGGCCAGGTAGAAGATAATAAAAAAGGCATGAGCGAGCTGAAGCAACTTGGAAGTTGAGCATAACCTGTAAAATAAATAAATAAATAAACAAACGAGTCTCTGGGCCGGGAGTTCGGAAGGCCCGAGACTTTTCTTATGACACGAATATCTATTCGCTCATTATATGCATTCGAATCCGCAATTCCATCCTCGCACGCGAGAGAACATCGATAAATTTTCATACTCGTTACGAGACGCTAACCGAGTGGAATATATTTTTATAGATATTTCTACAGGCCGGTTCAAAAATGATTGTTTATTTATTTTTTTCGAAAAATATCGCGATCGGACGTCGATGCGAATTTTTTTTCTCCGAGGGAAAGGAAAATGAATTTTTTTTCTTCTTTTCCCCACAAAAGCCTCCGTAACGGCAGCGTCCCGGGACTCGCCCAAGTTTTTCCAATCTTTTTTCGCACAAAGAGAAAGTTTGGAGCAAATAAACTTTGCTCTCCAGCCTGAAAAATGTTCCAGGGGATCCACCTTCTCAGGCCAAACCCGTATCGTGGAAATATATTTGGCATTTTTTAAGTCAGCCTGTAAAGAGCGTATGGCGCGAGCTCGTGGTCCCTGAGATGGAACGAGACTGAGTGTGAGTTGGCGCGCATATAATATTGTGTCGAATTTACGAGGTAACAAAAAGCCAGTCTACAACTTTATTATTCCGGAGTTGTTTCAACTTGCCCTAGAGATTGTTTTTCTTCGAAGTTGATGTTGGAAACAAGTTAGCTCGACGTGTACTGTTATCGTATTACGCCTTTCATGATCTCATTTTATCCGCATCGAGCAAGAGGCACGTCGAGAAAAATCAAATAAATGTGAATCAACATTTTTCGGGATATTTTTATGAAAAATTGGATTTTTTTCATTCGTCGACGAAGATCCGACAGAAAAAAAACGGTTTGGGAGAGCCTGTGCATTTTTCTTCAGACGTAAACTGTCGAGTTTTTTTTTCCTTCGGAATCAAGCACGACGCTCGAAATATTTGTATGCACTGTGTTCTGTAAATTAGGGAAGGAAAGGGCCCGGCTGAGAGTCGGAGGGTCTTGGCAGATACACATCTAACGAGAGATCAACGGACGAAGGGAGGTTGTGAGATATTTATCGAAAAATGTTCTGGACGAGATGATAAGGCGGGGGGGGGGGCGACACGATGGAAAAATATACACACGAAAATACAGGCGCCATTTGTTTTTCCTAACTCTCTCCAGACGTCGTCTGGCTCAAACGTAAAACTATAACCATTATGGAAGAGCAATTTGGAGAATCGTCTCCCAACGAGCTCTGCTAAATGGCCCCGAGCCAAACTCAACTTATGCGAAATTTCTTCTCATAAAAATTGAGTTATCGACGAAAAACACGTCTTTGGGGCCCCCTGAACGTTGCAGTCTATGGAAAACCCATGAAAAACACGAACCCACATGGAAAAATACTTTACCCCAAAATTTTTTTTTAAATTACGTCTTTATTTGATATTTAAATGATATTTAAATATTCTATTGAAATTAAATGGATTAATAATGAATAATATATTTAAAATGTAATAATAATTAATATAAAAAATTATATGAATTTAAATATTTAATAGAAATGAAAAATATCAAGCAAATGATATATAAACTTGTATAAATTGAAATATTTAAAAAAAATAATAAATTTTGAAAATTTTCGAAGATAATTATTTAATTAAATATTAAAGTGATATTTTAGATGCGTATTATATATCCTGAATGCATTTTTGATGCATGTAAAATATATAAAATATATACACATACATTTTTCGACAAAATATATTCCGAATGCTGAAAAATATATTTCCCGATGTATTTTATTTCCATGTGGGCTTGCTATTCCGTTGTACGAGAAAAACGACGATTATTCTGATCCCTTGAGACGACTTTTGATATTCTTTGAGCCGAGCGAGACGGCGGAGCAAATAAAATTTGGAAAATATATTTAAAAAAAAAAGGCATGAAATTCGGGAGTCAAATTTCCGAATAGTCGGATGCAGGAAGCATGACCGATGTTTGCAAACTCGAGTAAAACGTCGTGGGCATGGAGGATCAAAAACGTGAGTTTCACGGTCCAATATGGCGGACAATGAGGAGGGGGGGAGAATTTTTTTTGTGGGGCCTTGAGCCACGTGGTTCGAGTTAGGAGGGAAAAAAATAGGGAACAGAAAGGTTCGGAGCTGCGGGAGGGAGCAGAAAGGAAGGAAAAGTCTTGGGGAAATGTTTAAGGGCTGTAAAAGCATCCGCGTCGAGTTCAAACGATCCCGAAACATCGGAATCGTTCGGGAGGCAACAATGGACCTTTTTGCCTTTGTAACTCCCGGGGATAACCTGCCGCGAGTCTTTCCAGTCACCATAACAGTTCCTACTCACTCTAAAACTCCATGACCCCGACCCTCATGTCCTTTTCGAGTTTTCCAAAGGCCCCAAATGGCACATGAAAAAAAAAACATTGCTTTCACGTTTATTAAGAAATTTGGGCTCCGGAAAGCTCCGGGATTGCTCTATGACGACGAATTACTTGCCCCGTTAAACGGCACCATCTGTTTTGACGTTACAACCGAGAAAAATATTTTCGGCCTCAAAATAACCGGCAAATTAAATAAATAAACGAAACTCCGGAAATCTGCAGGTTCATTATTCAGTTTTATTCTCCAACTTGGCCTCCCCGTCGATGGCCATCTGGTCGGTCAAGAAAAACGTCTTTTCACGAAATTAATTCGAACAAAAAATAAAATTTGCGTCTCGAAAAAAAAAAAAGTTCGAGATCGATGGAAATTTTATTTCGAAATTCGATCAAATCTCGAGACAAACATCTCGACAGGTGTCGATTCACCCCGGAAATGTTTGGTCCATCTCGGGCAGGATGGGCGCGAGTGGAAAAAAAAATTCTTCGCGTGTCAGTAAACACATGCTCGTGAAGCTTTATTTTCATTCTCAATGCCCGCGGAATGATGCACAACATTGTGAAGAGCCAAGGGGACGATCGACGGGATTCCACGAGTTTTGGGAGTCGCGATTTTTATACCGAAGGCCAATCGTTCCTGACTCAACAATCTTCTCCCACCCTTCCCTTTTTTTCGTCTCTCCCTGAGCAGCCCTCGTAGGATGCTCAGCTATGCGTGATGCTGCTGAGCTAAACGAACACGCGACTACCGTATAAACGCATAGTCCGCTCGCCTGTAATCTCCCAATTTTTCACGTTTCATTTCTTTACCCGAACTAGATCGGCTGGCATGAAAATTGCGACGATAAATACTCGCCGAACAATGTTGTTTTTTTTTTTTTTTTTTGCAAATATAAACCAAGTGATTGCCAAATCTATTTATAAAAAAAAAATAATTAGCAATAAATGTGAAAATTTGCGGAAATTGGAGCGTCGAAACTTTTTTTCTCAAAATTTCAAAATGCTGTACGATTGGTATTTTTCTAGCAATTCCAACCAAATTCTCAGAGAATGAAGAGCTCGTATTAATTAACATTTGTGCTAAACGGGAGCCCTGTAGCTCGAACCGTTCTCGAGTTATGAACGTTTGAATTTTTCAGTGTCATAACATACACACTCACACATCCGGACATTTTTTGTAGATACGATTTTTCGATGTTCGGGGACATTTTAAGCACATTGAGATTGAAATGTAAAAAAAAAAAATGACAGCTTCCTCTATGCAGTAAGAAAAGGAAAATTAATTGAGCCCAATAGAAAAAGCGGAATCACAGGTGCGGTTAAAGTAACGATCAATAATTGGCTGAGCCGGGAAAAGCTTAACGGCTGACCCGAGCCCCCTGGCTCTGTTCTGGTGGCGAGTTCCTCCTGGAGGTCCCCGGAACCAGGGGCCTGTGCATAGCAGGGCGCGTCAAAGTTAATTTAGCATCGAATAAAGCAAAAGCTTGTGAATGCGCGTCTCGCGCTTACACACGTTCACCTCGACGCCTCGCGTCTTTTGCCCCCTCCCTTATCCCATCGGGGAGCAAGGGCGAAGAGAGTAAGAAAGAAAATAGTAAATCCGGTTACTGTTTCCTATAGAAAGACGTTGGGGTCTACCTCATCTCATTTCGGTTCCTTGTAGCGAGCGCTTTAAAGACGAATTGCTTTTGGATGCAATTTCTAAAGCAGATCCCACTGGGGGCTCCTCCGGTAGCTCGAGCCAAAGGGACAGGAAGCGAGAGGATTAAGGGCGCGACTCATGTGCCACATTGCTCGTAGCGCGAGCAGAGGGCTTTTCTCTTTTGTCAACTGTCCTAGAAGCCTTGCCATTAAGGGAGAGCCTGTCGGGTTGTCACTGCCTGCGAGCCGACAATGCTTGCTGCTGGGCAAAGACGTTGCCAGAGCTGGTTCGTTTTTTTCTTCGCACCGAGAGACGCGAGGGGACTATTTGTCTGTGACGACGTGTCGCATGGCTTCTCAACATGCTCCCCCGGCCTGGAATGTCTTTTTCCTTTTCGCATCTTTCCCGCTGTTCAGACTCGAAGAGACGAAACGACCAAATTTTCTCGACAGACTCTCAGCTAGTTTCGCTGAACCGAAGATTCTGCGTCAGCGGCGGTCCCGGAAGAGATCCCGATCATCGGCCGTCAGATCGGTTCGTATAAAATCGATAATCGAAGAGCCTGGGACTCGGCATTTTCCTATGACAATTACAAGAGCCCGAAAAGTTTATTCACGACTTTCTCGGATTGTGTCCAACATCTTAATTATAACAAAGATCTCGGGGAAAAGTTTAAGCGAGTTTTCAATGAGCAAACGAAATAGGGACGACGCAGCTGCACTGCGGCTCTGCGAAAACTCCGCAAGCACGAGATTCCAATTGAGTTCTCAGCTCGCAGAGCTCTCTCTCTCTCTCTCTCTTTTTCCTCTCGGAGTATTTTCTACAATAGCAGTCTCGCACATCGTCCGCACAACCGGAGCTTAAAAAAATCTTTACGTTGAGCTTCCAGTGCTTTTATGAAGTTTAACTCGGTCCTCGAGAAAGTCACGAGATTCCTGTGCGCGCTTGTCGACCATGGCGCCTCTCCAAACTTCCCAATCGATAAGCAAATTATTATTCCTTTCGTATATATGAACCTCCAGGCCTAGAGAGCTCTTTGCTAAAGTCTTAACTTCTTCGTTATGCACTGACTAAATGTTGAAACTACCGCGTGGCTTAACTCATTGAGCAAACTTGGCTCTCGCTTCTGGGGAAGTCTCCTTTGCGGGCTAGCGCCACTGAACTTTGACATTTGTGATTCGATGTCGACACATCGAGAGGAAAAATGAAATTTGGTCAAAAAACTAGGATATTTTGTTGAAAACGGGCAACTTGATATTTTTATTTCATTATTTAAAAATTTCCTGGTATTTCGACAATATTTTTCATTTATAACGAAACTGTTGGATAAATTTACGATTGGGAGGACAAAAATTTACTTACGAAGGATTAATTTGGAGAATCGTTGGGGAAAGATCTGGGGATGCTGTTGGGACATTAAAACTGAGGCTGGTTTGACAGCGTCGATCAGAAACGTCGTGGCTTTCTGTGCTGGCGAGTAAACTGTGAGGAATGAAAAGTGACCGAGTGGCTCGAGAGATCGTTAAGGGAGCGGGCGACAAGTTGGATATAAAATCCATTGGCAGTCGAATTGAGTGGAAAAAATGAAAGAGGCTGGAGAGGCAAAATGTTGGAAAACTCGAAGAGGCTCCGAGCGCAGCAGAAAATAAACGGATCCATCGATCATAGCAATTATTATTGATTGCTGGTGAGCGAGCCAGCAGCCACTCGGAGATTGTAGACAAGAGTTAAGAAAAAACAAGATGGCCGTGTGTACGAGGATAAGAACGTCGCCTCTCCGCGTCCGACTCGATCTTCTTGACGTTTTTTTCTTTTTTTCTCCTCCATCAACAAGTTCGAGCGAACAAACTTGAGATGAAAATCGGAATCTTGCCTCGGTCGTTCGTCGTCCCAGCTACCGAACGACCATCTTTCCTTCCTCTCGTCTTCTCTCCTCTCCGACTCTTATACCTCCGATTCCATACACTTTGCTACTCTTCCCACCAATTCAGACCTTAATTCATTGTTAATTGAGTTTGCTTCCTCATCATAGACGAAACTATGTGATGGTGACATTTTTTTTTCCACATTTCAATGACGATGTGCTTGAAGTTTCAATTTAATTTTTTAAAGTAAATACAAATTTTTATGAATTAAATTAAAATAGAAAAAAAAAATTGAATCAAATTTTTTTTAAATGAAATTGATATTAAAAAAATTGAATAAAATTTTATCGAAAAAATGTTAAAAAATATATAAATTGATAATAAAAAAAATAAAATGAAATTCGAATGAAGAAATTAAAAAAACAATTAAAGAATGGAAAAAAAAAGAATTAAAAAATTGACAAACCCTCTTGATTCTCTGAGAATTTTGTTGGAATTTCTAGAATTTCCGACTATTTTCAGATTCATTGCTCATTATTTTTTATAAATAGAGTATCATAATTATTGAATTTTTAAATTCAATCTCATGCCTTATTTTCACAATTAATTTATACCTCGGCGGGTTTGATTGATAACTCGAAATTCGCTAATCCAACGTAATTGTAAATCAAGTAGAAAATCGTTTCCTTCTTGTTCTCTCTCGCTGTCTCTCTCGGGCACAAAGTTTGAGAAAGGCAAACGTTGGTAAAAGAAACGATGCCCTCGGGGAGATTGAAAGTGGCGCTATTGGGAGACGGTTGTTGCGAGAAAAGGTCGGTGTACGAAAGGAACTTGCGGACAACGATGACGAATGTGCATACGTCGTAGGCTTAGCCGAACGACAGCATGCAGCAGGCTGCAATTACGAGGAATCCCATTTCGTACTGACGACTCGCTCCCGCAGTCACCGAACATGTGACTGGCATGTTTTTAAAGCTTTCTTTTTGTCACGGATTTTCACTCAAGACCATCCGGCTACTCGCTCCTTCGATCGCCTTCAACACACTTTTTCCTTTACCTTCATTATTGCTTCTCCATTTCGCGACGATGCATTCAGTTTTTAATATTCATACAACAATTTCCATCGGTCTCGTATCCAACCAACTCTCATCCGTTATTTCCAAATGATTTTGACGCTTTTTGTTTTTCTCGATGCTAGAAAAATATGAATCGCATAGCATTTTGAAATTTTGAAAAAAAAGTCACGACGCTCTAAGCTCCTCAAATTTTTCACATTTATTGCTCATTTTTTTTTTTTATATAAATAGAGTCTCATAATAGGAAGGTTGACCTTGAATTTCGGGAATATCGATTGAAAATTTCAAATTTAATGATTTTTCCAATTTTCCGAAAATCTGAGATTTTTGAAAAATCGTCCAAGCGCATTCATTTTTGCAAATTTTGCTTAAATATTGTGTACAAGTTTGTACTTGCTCTTTACTTTCTCGAAAAGTTGTCAAAATCGTATAATTTTCATGCAAATAGGAAAAAAAACTGCAAATTGAAATTTGCTTTTTTTTTTCTCTCGATTTTCATAAACTTCAAAAAATGGCAACATTTGGTTGAGTATTAATTTTTGGAAAAAAAAAAAAAGAGTCGTGTGTTCTACACACGTTGGGTGGACAAGAGCGATGTCTATCGGGTCTGAGATTAATGAGAAGGTGGTGATGTCGAGAGACTATCGGACTGTTCGGTGGAATATTTTATTTGGATGGATTGTCGTAGCGAAAAGTGTGTGTTGAACGGAGGGGGAGGGTTGTCGAGGTTGCGTCCTATTTCGATGGCGATGAGCTCAAGCTGTTAGGGGACAATCTCGATGGTCCGATCGTCGTCGACCTGGGACCAAACACGAAGTTGCGACTGGCTCTTTGGAGGATATATCTATAGGCTTACGAAGGACGGGGGGGAGGGGGGAGGGGGGGGGGGGGAGGAGTCGAGTTCTGGGACTTTGGCTGGACCGATCTCGGTCTTTCGATCTCGTGGGGGAGAATCGAAGGGAACCGGTCACGCTCGTACGCGACGGTCACGACTCTCGGAGGAGCTTCGATCCCGAGGCCGGAAAAATCATTTAGGAAAAATTTGAATTGTTCGAAAATTCATATTTCGGTTCTCTGGGGCGGAAAAAATTTGGAGGGGGAAAGTGAAAATTTGATTTTTGATGCACGAACGATCCCAGGGGCAGAAAAAAATCTCGCAGCCTATTTAGGCGTCGTCTTCGTGAGTAAATCCGTGCACCCACGGTCAAAAGGGCTTCTGGTCGATTCTCATCGAGATTATGCTCTCACGGCAAAGACTCGGGTCTCCTAACCTCCTCGCTGTTGATCCAAACCCTTAACCCTTTTTCCATCTTCTCCTCAGAGTCGTTTCGTGTGCTGCAGTGTGCATAAGAGAATGTACAAAACAAACACAAAGGGACATCAAAGGAGGACGAGAGTAACGAGGAATCGAAGGGCTTGCCCTTCCCCTTTCTCGACTTATCTTTTCTCATTCTTCCCCTTCGCTTCTTCCTCTCCTTCTTTGATTAACGAACCACCGTACGCCACGAAAGGCCAACGAACAACCGATACAGCCAAATTAAAGGCAGAGCATTGAAAAAATTTAAAAAAACAAGGGAAAACCATTATAAAGATCGAGAGTCACGAAGCAGTCTCGATAATTAGCGGTCGGAGCGAGTAATAAGAAGACACAAATGGCCACCGACATGACTCCTCTACCTATGGCTTGCTCGTTATTTCCCTCTTTGATGAAAACTAATCTCCCGATTATTGACATTTCGCGATTCGTCCGCGCACGGAGAAAAACAAAAACATGGGAAAATTTGCGGAAATTAGAGAATCGACGAGTTTTTTTTTTGAAAATTTCAAAATTCCGTGGAATCCGGATTTTTCTAGCAATTCCAACGAAATACCAACCTTCCCATTATCATAGTCTATTTATTAAAAAAAAAATTAGCAATGAATCTGACAATTTGCGGGAATTCGGAGCGTCGAAACTTTTTTTTCAAAATTTCAAAATACTGTACAATTCGTATTTTCCTAGCAATTCCAACCAAATTCTCAGAGAATGAAGAGCTTGGATGGATTAACGTCTGTGCAAAACGGGAGCCCTGTAGCTCAAACCGTTCTCGAGTTATGAACGTTTGAATTTTACGGTGCCACAAGCTACACACACACATCCGGATATTTTTTCTAGATACGATTCTTCGATGTTTTGGGAAATTTTAATTACATTGACATTGAAAGATGGAAAGAAAAATTTGTCGAGGCGGATACGAAATCGTGAGAATCAACGTTTTTCGTCATAATTTTTGCATTGTTTTATTTTTTATTTTTATTTATTTTTATTTTTTATCGAGAAATAATTCGGACGTGGGTTCATTCCCGAAACGAGAAAAAAAATGTCGACAGTGATGCTGATTGTGAGTAATGTAAGGGACACGTGCTCGGGTTCGTACACCCACGCAGTGCTGATTCAAGAGCGTAGTGGGGAGACGAGACTGACTCGGCCACGTGTGTGTACCGAGGATTCGGGATACGTACGTACGAGTTTGTTAGAAATACTTGTTACGAAGAAGAGAAAGAAAAAGAAAGACGAGAGATGCGCGGCTTTCGGAACGCTCCGAGGGCATCGGTTCCGAGCGAACAACAACAACAAGATCGACGACGAAGGGGAGGAACGCGATGGACGATCGAGACACGGGGGTACAGTACGCTCGTACGGATACAGCGAAAGTGAGATGGAAAAAGGCGGGCGAGAAGGAACGATAGAAAAAGGGATCGTCCCCTCCATCTGAGAGATGACCGCTTCGACTTACGGTGACGCTGTGCAATGTACACAACATAGACGAAAGCATACGTTCATCAGATTGGGGGAAACGAAGAGAGAACGCCGCGATTGTCGAGAGCGAAAGAAAAACAATGGTAGGGTGCGCGCGCAGCACGTTTCCACCGAGCAGGAGGGAGCGAGAAGGAACGCGAACGACTCCACTCGAAAGACAGAAAAAAAAAGTACGAACTACTAGGAATTGGTAGGATAAGTGTCAGAGAAAAGGAGAAGAAAAAATTGCGCCTAGGAGAGCAAATAAAAATAATAGGAACAAGCAGTAGCGAGTAGTAATGAAAGAAAAAGAAATGATGCGGGAGTAACTGCGAATAGATGTGCGTAGGAGCAGTATGTGCTGGCGCAAGGGCAAATAGAAACGAGAAAAAGAAAATCTCGCGTCGAATACACTCTCACACGCACTCGTCGACGACACGAAGTAAACAGGAGAAAGATACATGTGCACACAGACACAAGGAAACACTCGCAACACTCTATTCGCTTGTATAGTTTGTCCTATAGAGCGCGCCTCACTGCCTACACGAACGAGACGCCGTGACAAGGAGCGGCGCGCGCAGCCTGGCAGACTCGCGTCTCGCTCGCCAGCCGCTCCGAGCCGCCGCCACAACCGCTGTCCGCTTCTGCTGCTCTGCCGCTGGATACATCTTCGAAAAGCTCTCCGAGGCTTCTCCTTCTCCGAACAAACCCGAGCGTCACGCAACGCAAACCGTTTAGTGCGCGTTCGGCGATCGTCGGGCAAGGATCGTTGAATGTTGCTCGATTACGTTCACACGTGTCTCTCGCGCCACTCGCCAGCGTTATCGTTCTCGTGAAAACGTATTTATAAACCCCGCAAGCCTTACCCGAACGTTGTTCACATTTCCTTCTCACTGACACTACGTCGTACCTTTTCAAACTCCATAAACCTTCAAGGTTCTCACTATTCAACGCGTCAAAAACGATTTTCCCATGAATGCGAACGTAAAAAATACAATTCAGCCACAGTGTGTGATTCTTTTCAAATGCAACGAGACACGCTCTTTTGTATTTTCGTGAACAACTTCCACAAATCGCCACTGCGCTGGTAGTTACATTTTCTTGGAAAATCCAGCGCGGTTTTTATAAAAATAAAGAGAATCAATAGTGCGATTCGTTTGCGCGACGAGAGGTTACAGCGGGAGAGATTGTGAGGCGAAAATACAAAGTGTCGAGTTTCGTAGAATCGTGAGCGTAACGCGAACTCTCGCGAGGTGACCACGAGGTTCTTTATTATCTCGATAATCGTCGAGTGTGTGAGATAATCGTATATCGGAGTGATAATGGATTAATTTGGTGTCTGTGCATCTGGAATAAAAAGAGAGAGCAAACGCGAAATCCTATTTTTTCGAAGTGCTTCGGAATGAGGTGAGAAATAGTCGATAATTTATGTTGATCCGATTGGGCGGGCTGTTGGCACGAAGCGGTGCAAAAAAAAACACCCAATTCGAACGTTTATTCGCATCTTTGTCACGTTGACCCGTGAATGGAAATATTTCGATTCCCAAGACAAACGCGCGACCTAATCGAGTATCGGACCTCGAGAAAGTTGCAACCTTATACGGAGAAACTCAATCTTATTTTTTTTCTGGTCTACGACGTAGATCGAGATATCGAGAGAATCGCTCTCGAAAAATATGTATTTGGCAATGCTGACCTCGATCTCTCGAGGATTGTTGCGTATCCGTCTCCAATGGGGTTTATCGTAATAATTCAACGACTCAAATAAATATATCGCTGGATTAAACATCGGGACCGGTTTTTTGAGCTGTCGTTTCAACCGCGGAGGAAAATCAAGGAAACCAAACATTTCACACTCTAAAAATCATTGCGGCTCCAAAGAATTTGATTAATAAGTTAAGAGCGTCGAGAGTTATCTTTCTAAAAAAAAAAACAGCCTCGTCTGTCTCTCTCGCTCGCTCTTTTTCTTTACATTTTTTTAAATATCAAAGGGAACCGCTTCTTCTTACCCGTTTTTCTTATCGCGCTAGAGAAACTCACACGAGAGCACACTCCCTTTCGGAAGTCTTTTTCCCTTCGGAGACCCAAGTAAACGCGTACACTGTCGTTCACACCAACGTGTGTGGGTGCGGGTGTGTGTCTACACAAGTCGTGCGCGGTCCTTTTTCGAGATATATGGCAGTCGGGAATATATCTCTCTACCGGCACATTCAAAAGTAACTTTTCGACTCGGAATTATCGATTTATTTATACGGGAGACCGATTACACGAGTTCGACACTGGTAAATAAAAATTCCATTCAACACGACGTTTATAATGACTCTGAAGTTATCAACGTTCAGATTCAACGAGAAATGCAATTCCCCTTAATCATTTACTGAATTTTGGAATTTGGGGCTATTTTTCGTGTCTATTTCGTTTTTCGGTCGCGAGAGAGATATTGGAATATTAATTTCGAGTTCTGCTCAAGAAAAAACCGAATTTTGTTGCATCCCAATGATGCAAACTTCAACATGATCGTTTCTAATTAATTTCGCATGACTTTATCGAGTTTTTACGTGGTCAAAGATGCCGGCCTTAATTCCAATTACAAAAATTATCACTTTTCCTCTAGATTGACACGAAAAATGGCCATAATTTTTAAAATTCAGTAAATAATTGATGGAAAAAGTCTTTTTCGTCGACTCTCAACGTAGCAAACTCATATTTTCGTCGTGTTGTGAATAAAGCAGTATCTATATGAAAATTCGTGGACATATATCGTGCTGACGATGGAAAGGAGCCGGCCGGCTTTCGTGAGGCTCGTTGGTTAGGTCTGGGCTCCTCGAAAGTAGAGAGCCTCGCCGCCGCTCCAGAGGGACTCTCCGCGAGTAGATATATAAGCCCGGGCTTGTCAAGGGACAGGAGGCCAAGGGGAGGGACTCACACAAGAGATAGAGAGAAAGCAAGAATGTTAAGGAGTTGGAAAGAAAAGGAAGATTTTTTGAACGCTTGCGCGAGAAAGGGAGATAGCAAAGGGAACGTATAACGCATGCACCAACGCGCTGCTCACCCTCCTTCTTTATACCCCAACATTCGTAAGCCGAATACCAAACGAGAACAGCACAACTGTGGCCTCCCCCCTCTCTCTCTCTCTCTCTCTCTCTCTCTCATTCTCTCTCTTTATATTCGGACGCCCGCTGTGCGCGTGTGTTTTCTTAGCGTTTTATTTTTTTTCCTCATTTTTAACTTTCTCTCCCTCTCTGTTTTTATGTTTTCCACTCTTTCTCGCTGTTCCTTGCTTCTCATTCACATTTGACGTCGTCTCCGTTGCCTAAAATTCGATGCCGTTTATATGAATATATATGTATCGGTTCCACGCGATACATACATCGTCAATTTCTCGCAGTCGACTCGAGGCGATCAAAATTCTGAGAAATGGCTCGCTCGCTCCGCTTCATTTCGCGGGAAAACGCCTGCCTTCCGAGAAAATTATGCTTCTCCGAAACGGACCGGGCTTCCGACTCAAAATACGTTCTCGTATCGGTGCACGAAACTTTCGCGAGAATAACAAATCGCATTTTTGTAGTCGCACCAATTTTCTCGGAAGCTCCAAGTTTAATTCTTCGAGCTTCGATACTGGTACAAATTTTCTTTGTTAATATAGTGACATCAAATTTTTTTGCTGCTCCAACAAAAGTTTTATGTCAAATGTGATCTGCTGCAGGAGCAAAGAACTGTTGCTCCCGTAGCATGCACACAAATGTTCCTCNCATTTGTTGGACGAGCAAACGCATTTGCTGGACGAGCAAATCATATTTGCTGGACGAACAAATTATTTTTGCTCCAGCGACACGGCATTTGCTACTCCGTAAAAATTTGGCGTCGATTCGCATTTTTCGTTCTTGTAGCAAATATTATTTTGCTACTATAAGGAAAATTATGCTACGGGTTCTTAAGGCTTTGCTGTTGTAACTAAAAGACGATTAGCAAAACATCTTTTGCTGTTACAACATTCCCATTCCTCTCCGTGTGTGCGAGTGGATATCACATTTTTAAACGGTGAACAAAGAGCTCGGTTATCAGATTTATCGCTCAAAACGGCAGTCTTATAAAAAAAAAAAGGTTCGCGGCCTCTTCCACCGGAAGTCTCAACCCCCTATACCGGAAGTCATTATAATCCGATGGTTGGCGGGAATACAAAAATGTGAAAAATAAGGAAAATGAAATAGGACCAAAAAATATTGGAAATTAAGGACAATCAACATCATCTGAAGTTGGCATCGTTGTAATGCAACGAAAAATGCTTTTTCTATAAATTATTTATTAAATTTCGGAAATTATGGCCAATTTTTGGGTCGCAAGAAAAAATCGTTTTCCATGAATTATTTATTGAATTTGGAAATTCTGGCCAATTCTCGTGTCGATTTAGTTTTTGGGTCGCAAGAAAAAATCGTTTTCCATTGATTATTTATTAAATTTGGAAATTATGGCCAATTTTCGTGTCGATTTGATTTTTGGGTCGCAAAAGAGAATCGTTCTATTGTCCAGACCAAATATTGCAAAATAATAACGAGCTCTGTTAAAGAAAAAACAGGATGAGAAGGATGAAAACTTGGACATGACACGAGATGAGAAAATTGCGATTATCGGACAATAGCCACGAACTCGTTGTACCAAAAACCCTTTTTTTCTCATTGCGACATCATAAGAGAATGAGAGGGCGAGGGAGAAGTTGTTATTCTCGTTAAATGAATAATTTCTATTTTATTTTTTTTCCTTTTTTTTAATGAGCCGCGCATTATTCCCCAGCAGGACAATAAAGTCCACACCGTCTATGGTAGAAAGTTAAAGGACGCAGCGGTGGCGGCGAGTGAGGTGAGAGATCGGGAAAGCGGCAACGAGGACGTAAACGCGCGTCGGGGATCGTTAGAACGAGAGGCGCTCGGTAACGCGCGCGCGCCCGGCCCTTTTTTTTTCCTCTCCGGAGCTTTAGTGAATTCATTTTGCGATTGTAGCCTCGCGAGTGTGTTTGTGCGCGTGTAAGCCAAGCGGAAAAATGTATGAAGGCGCGGGGGGCGCGGAGTCGCTCCGCGCAATCAGAAACATGCAAAGAAAAGCTTTTTGCAAATTTACACGGAGACGCGGTGAGAACGTGGCTCTTGGCAACGATGCAACTTTAACACAAAAATCGCCTTTCCATTCCCTTGGACTCGATCCCCCCCCTCTCGCTCTGTGTTTGCTACCCGATGCGCTTTTGTTTCGGTACAACTTTTGTAATGGCGACGTCGTCGTCATTCCTGCCGTGGATTAAACATCCCGCGTTGATGGAAATCTCCGACCCTTTTCTTCACGCCCCCGCCTGACGAATTTTCTATTGCATTCAACGGCGACGGCGTTTCTACGGTTCTTTCTAACTCGCTCGCGTTCAGAGCCACGCGAATGACGCTTTGACGAAGTCCACGGGAATTGCCTTTTTATTTAAGGGCCGAGACATTGTCTCGACCTCGTGCGCTTGTCAAACAAGTCATTGGTCCTTAATTATCTCGTGGATTATAATTAACAACCCATTGTCGACGAAACACTGGTCCGGTGACCTTCCCACTTACCGGGGACGCTGCTCCGGGGTCCGGGAACATTTGCTTGTTTTTTTTGGCATAGCAGGATCTCGAGGAAAATTTGAAGGAGACTCTGAAGCTTGCCAGGCGTTGAGATTGGGGGAAATAATTTTTCCGTTCATTATTTATTGAAATTTGAAAATTGTCGCCATTTTTTGGGTCGATTTTGCTTTTGGAAACCAAGCGAAAAGAGTTTTATAGGCCGAACCGAATATTGGAAAATAATAACGAGCTCTGCTAAAGAAAAAACAAAATTTCGTGAATTTTATTTTTTAAGCAGAGAAAATTCCAAATTTTCTTGACTCCCAAAAACTTCAACGAAAATTTGTGTGTGTGTGTGTTTTTTTCTATTAATTTTTCTTCGATTAAAAAAATCATGACATTTTTCGCATCGTTTTTGGTTTGGGATCTTAATAAAACGTCGTTTTATTGCCTGGACTAAATATTTAATAAGAATCTAGAGACCTGGTCAAGAAAAAACAGAATTTCGTCGATAACTCTTTGGTCATCAACTTCTTGTCTCGTCGTATTCTGTGGACAACGTCCCTCCCTCTCAGTTTTCCCACACACGCTCCAACATTTTCCTGTCAACGTTTTTCCCAAAATCACGAGAAAACCCGAACATGACGAACCAAAAATGTCGGAATAGTCTCGCGCCGTAACAATCGCGTTGTTAATACACGAAAAGCTGGAAACCGTGGAGAAGTTAATTGACAAATGAAACCTTTCGCGATCGTCGGGCTGTGCCTAGTCATTTGGCCCTCGAAAAATAAGCTTCCGGCTATTATCCCTTCCTCTCAGTCCGCGTGCTTGCTCGTTCGTCGACGTTCTTGTATATTCGCCGTGGCTCATTTGGTCGCCACCAGGCATCTCGCTAATCGGTCAACCAGGATGTATTCGCTCTCTCTCTCTCTCTCTTCTCTTCTCTTCTCCCAGCCCACGCGCCGACTCGTGCTACGACGTTCCACCATTCAATTGACCACCGCCGCTGCCGCCTCCTGCGCGCTTCACTTCTCTCCCAATAAAAACACTTACTCCTGACGCTTTAAACGACTCGGGAATTTATCGTATCTCACGATTTTTTATCAAGACATCAACCGCTCCAATCCACAACGTGTGGGCACCTTTCCCTTCCTCCGCGATTAACAACATTTTCTTCGCGGACATTAGTCTCTCGCTCTTATCTCACTCGATTACGGGAGCTTCGCGGTAAAGCATGTTCAAGTTTGCATCGATGGAATGCAACGAAATTCTGTTTTTTCTTGAGCAAAACTCGTTATTATTTTTCAATATTTAGTCTTAACAATAAAACGATCCTCTCTGGCTGCCCAAAAACAAAACCGACACGAAAAATTGCCATAATTTAGAAAATTCAATAAATCATTAATGGAAAAAAGATTTTTTGGTGAATCTCAACGTTGAAAACTTGAGAGTCATTGAAACTTCTAGCGATAAGCAAATCGTCAATTTTTCAATAATCTCGATCCTCTATCCTCCTCCGAATCAATATAAATCGTTGGAATGCAACGAAATTCTGTTTTTTTTCTTCAATGGAGCTCATAATTATTTGCAATATTCGATCTGAACAATAAAACGATCCTCTCTGGCTGCCCAAAAACAAAATCGACACGAAAAATGGCCATAATTTACAAAATTCAATAAATAATAAATGGGAAAAAGGTTTTTCGTTGAATCTGGAAGCTCGTCGTTACAGAAGAATTTATTGAACGATGAGAATTGTCATAGAAATATTAATCGTTGATTAAACCTTTTGCGAGATGGATTCAGTTATGTTTGAAAATTGTCACTGCCTAGTATGTGGTCGAAGCTGTGAAGGAAGAGAATAGTCAGAAAGCAGACATGGTAGTTAGTTGGGTATGAATATAAATGTGGAGGACGTGCATGTGGATCGAGTGAAAAAGGCTCGACGAGCTTTGGCTAGAAGCGAGGCAGCACTTAATTTTCTCTCTTTGCTATATTCTCATTCTCTCATTCGAGATTTTGTGCTCTTTCTCTCCTCCAACCAGTTTCCATTGAGGTGCATGCAGCAGCAGCAGCAGCAGCAGCAGCAGCTTCGTAGCACTCTAGGCCCTTGTGGCTCGTTATAGCCACAGGTAACACTCCGTGAGGTGGGTGGACGAGTTTTCGTCAACCCTTCGCAGCCTCATTAACGTCGTATTCTTCGCTGGATTAAAAATTGCCTCTCCAAATATCTCTTTCGTTTTCATCTTATTCGTTTCCTTGCCATTGTCCAGGCTCGAAGTTTCCGAATCATGTTCAAGTTTGCGTCGTTCCGATGCAACGGAATTCCTTTTTTTGTTTGTTTCTTGAAAAGAGCTCGTAACTATTTTGTAATATTTCGTCCGGACAATAAAACGATTCTCTCTTTCGACCCAAAAAAAAACTAAATAGAGACGAAAAATGGCCACGAGAGTCAAAAATACAGGCGAGTGTGCGAAAGTTCGGAGCTTGGACGTTGGGCAAGTTAGCGGCTTTATCGCGAAGCCATAAAACTAGTTCGTGCACTCAACTCGACAGTAATTAACTCGCGGTTTATCGGGAGTTGTTGAAACGTTCTTTTTAAGGCGTTATAGCTGAGACGATGCGATCGGAGTGGGAAAAAAACTTGAAGGCTTCTCGCATATGGGGTCGTCGGCGATGGAACGAACGCCGTAAGTCAGTTCTGGCCCGAGACTCGAGTGAGTTTATCCACCAAGCGACGAGCTCACTCTCCGCGTATTTGTCTCCACGTTTTTTCTTCAATTATATGAATCGCGAGAAACGCATTCCGATACGTGGAAGTGGCTCCCGAAGTGGCAAGAAGTTTCGGAATATTCCTTTCATTTTATTTCATTTTTATATTTTATATTTATCATTTATTTTCTTTTATTTTTATATCTTATTATTTACTGACAAGCTGAAGGACGTTCGATGATTTTGGATCGAACGTTAAAAAATTATGAAATCGATTCTTGCGAGTATTTTTTTTCCATTTATTCGAAACGGTCGTTTAAGTTTTTCGAGAGAGAGAGAGAGAGAAAAATGTATTTAAATGGTATAAATCAGTGAGACTATGGTTGGAGTAACGCACACGATGGAAGCTTATGATTAAAGGGACCGCCTCGGGGGAGCAGGCATCAAATGCGTGTGCCAAGAGTCCGAAGGTATATTGGGAATTGCATAAGGATCGTTGTAGTAGGTCGCGATGTTTATCTCTCGGACGAATCGAGGTGGAGTCACGTGCGGTAAATTTCCTGTAACTCGTGGAGGAAGGACTCGATTGTCCCGGCGGTGCCCTAAAAGTTAGTCAATTCGAGGCTCTGACAGTTATGGAAGCATCAAGTTTTTTCCATCTGCCCTTGCGAGAGCGCTCGGAGAAGACGAGGCGAAGGGAGAAACGGTTATTGTGCTCTCGGGGCAAGAAATTTCAATGGCACCATCAGAACCGGAAGAGATATTTTTACCAGCTCACCTAACCCGAACCGCGATCGATTTCCTCTCGACCATTAATCGCGATTCGCTCTCCATCGGACTCGAATTAATCGTAATGATAAAAAACAAAAGAACAGACACGCGAAAAGCTTCGGAAACTTCGGACTCTGAAGTTTGCAACGATGAGATTCAACGAAAAATCCA
This sequence comes from Campopleginae sp. 14b, assembly GCA_030522525.1. Taxonomy (NCBI): domain Eukaryota; kingdom Metazoa; phylum Arthropoda; class Insecta; order Hymenoptera; family Ichneumonidae; species Campopleginae sp. 14b. The sequence goes on from JAPYYS010000083.1 coordinate 199,565, forward strand.
TTTTTCATTGAATTTTTTAAATTTTCTTGAGCTCTGCTCAAGAAAAAACAGAATTTCCTTGCATTCGATCGATGCAAACTCGAACATGATAAAAACAATCGAATCCACGTCGATGAAGTAGAAAAAAAAGTTGAGAATGAAAAAACTGAGTTGTGTCTGCGTTTGGTGGGGTTGCCAGGAAACTGGGGGCGCGTTTAAAATCGTATGGAACTTAATCTTTAGTAAATATTTGACGACGATGCCCGGTAGTTGATGTGCCTCTGGTATCGTTCGTTGGTTCAGACGCTTATCGATACACGGACGGCTGTTTGCAGTGGCGTTCGAAGGTTTGAGTACACAAGAACGTAGTCTCTCGTCCCTCGAGCAGTTTGACGATATCTTCGAGTGCAACTGTCGAAAAAAAGGTCGATCGGACTTACGGGAGGAGGGTCCCAGAGACCCCGGGAAATGAAAAATCGGGAAAAAAATGAATTTCCCCAGTTGGATCGATCGTCTCGTTACTTTCGATTCTTCTCTTCGACGATGATCGTCGCTTGAATAACGATCGCGGCGTTGCCACATTAGGACGAGAAAGGCTATAGAGAGCGCAGAGGCGCGAAGAGACAAACGAATCGTCTCCAATTAACCGAGGCAAGCCCCGAGGCACGTCTTATTAACTCGGAGACCTCCGCACCAACGCAAATCCATAATTCATTCGTAATTAATTAGCGGGGATGGGCTGTGCTCGGGATCCTGAACGTAACAGAAATTATTTGCGCGCATGTCCATCGTAATGTGCAGATAAAAAAAGAAAAAGACGATTTACAGAGACGAAACTTTCGATCGCCGATCATTCCGATGCTCCAGACACGAGACTCCCTCGGCTAATTAATTCCACGAGTCACAGAATCAATCGAATCGTTAATTCATCATCGTAAACGTCTGCGAATTATTTTAATCATGGAATATTTATGTTTATGTCTGAACGATCGCTCGCTCCTTGATAAAAAACGAATTACGAGACTGCCACGAACGTTTGATCGGTAAATCATTATAACTGTGTAGGCTTTGACCTCGTCGTACTAACCACTACGACTTGAACCATCGAGGGCTTGCAACGGTACACTCGTTCGTGTCCTCGAGACAAGTCCCCCGTCACACTTGGCTTCACACAAATTTCATCATTTTTTTTCATTCTTATAACATTTGGCAAAAAAAAACATTTTTATATTTTCACTTCCTAAAGGTATTAATTACGAATCAACATATTTTCTCGCATTTATTCATTTGAGCCCCGAACGATATCGAAAAAAAATGGAAATTACACTGGCGCACGGTGTCGGAAAGCCACGTGGCATACCCACGAAGTTTCTGCTCCATTGCCTCGTAATTTTCGGTTCAATTCACTCGAACAATGCTGCTAACAATCCTGAGGAAAAATATTGAATTATTTTAAAATGTTTAGTCGGTGCTCCGCAGCACCTTTTATAGATATAGCCAGAGGAATGTCTTCTCTCTACTTTCTACACTGCGCTCACTCACTCTCTCTCTCTCTCTCTCTCTCTCTCTCTCTCTCTCTCTCTCTCTGTAATCTTTCGACCGGCCATTTTAAATCCGGATAGATACCAACTGGCCGCGTACATGCTGCAGCCCGAGCCAGACACCGGGAGAAGCGGATAGAGATTAAGAGTGAGAAAACAAGAGATATAAAGTGACCAACACGGATTTCTATTCACCCAGGTGGTGACGTGCTTACCCAGTTATCGACCACAACTCTCCTCGCTACGACGTGCAAACGTCCCAAAAAAAAGTTATCGTGACGTCCTTATAGTCGCGTGATCGCGAATTTATTTCGAGAAGTTTGCCATTTTTTAATATTTAATGACAAACAAAAATCTTTTGGATGGTCAAAATACTTATGGATTTTTGAAAAAACACAACAAAGATCCGGAGGTTGTAAACAAAAAAAATTGACGTGACGTCGTTCTCGTCGGGCGATTACCGATTTATTTCGATCGGGCCCAAAAAAAACGGCGATAACTTTTCAATTTTTTCAATTTTCCGAGCCAATAACTAAATGGACGCGAAAAATTGGCATAATTTTCAAAATTCATAAAATAATTAATGGAAAAAGCATTTTTCGTTGAATCTCGACGTTGCGAACTTCAGAGTCGTTTAAAAAGTAACGGGGCAAATAATCGACATGTGGTGACCGGAGTTTTTACATTTTCACATAGAAATCGAACCGCCGGGGGACTTTTTTTCTCTATTTTTATGGGAAAAAGACCGAGGGAGTATGAGCTCCGTGTTGGAAAAGCTTCGTGAATAGCCCACCATAGAAACCCCATTGTTTTTTTATTCTCGCTGACCACCCTACACGGTTTTTTTATTTTCCTGTAGATTTTTGTTTGTGTTTTTTTGTGCACTCGTCTCTGTACGCGCGCAAGTTTGATCGGAGCTCGCCCTCGCTGGCTGACAATGGCTCTCACTCTCGTGAGCCCCCGTTGTACAATCGCGGCGTCAAAATGCCGCTCAATGACGGGAAGAGATGCGAACGTGTACGAGGCGCGAAAGTAGACACCCGAGGGCTCTAATAAATAGTTCCGGTTATCGGGTCCGTTCGCGGCCATGCTCCATCCTCGTTCCTCACCCACGTACACAATAACGCACTCATGCGTTCACCACATAAATAATCGTGACGTAATCGCAATATTATACGAAAGCAGCAAATGGTGGTAATTCGATTCGAACGCTTGCGAGCTTCGTCGGCGCGATCCACTTGCGAGCAAAAGAATCTCCAGCGCTGCAACCGATCGATACGATTTTCTGCTCAAAATTCTCCTCGATTTTCCTTTGGACACGCCTCCGCCCTAGCCTTTGTGAAATAAATGAGAAAATGTTGAAGTTTCGATTCCATACTTTGGGGGGGGGGGGGGGTTATTCATGAAAATGTATCGCTCTGAAGTTTGCAACGTTGAGATTCAAGGGAAAATGATTTTTCTATTAATTATTTATTGAATTTTGGTAATTATGGCCATTTTTCGTGTCGATTTTTTTTTTAAGAGCTCTACTCAAGGAAAAATGGAATTTCGTTGCATCCCAAAGATGCAAACTTGAACATGAACATTAATAATTAATTGAATTTTAGAAATGATGGCGATGGAACGCCGAAGAGAATCGTTTTTATCGTTTAAACGAAATATATCACGATACTGAAGTTTGGATCGTCGGAATAGAACGAAATTCTGTTTTCCCTTGACCAGATCTAACGATTTTTATTTAATATTGAGTCAAGAAAATGAATGCATTTTTTTTGCACATCCAAAGACAAAATCGATACGAAAATAGTCGTGATTTATTAAATTTAGCAGAATATAAATTGGAAATTTTATTTTTCGTTGGTGCCCAACGTTGCGAACTTCAATCTCGTAATATTGCAGGATAATTAATAGTTGCATTCCAACGATGCAAACTGCAGCATGATTGAAAATTTGGATGAACGAAGTTAATTCAGCGATTTTATGATTAACCTTTAAGGCTGAGTCGAGTTAATAATTTAGCGAGTATCGTTTTCTCTCGTAGTGTAAATAGTAATAAGCTTCCTTGAGCGGCTGTATAAAATAGTGCGTAGGGATTATCGCACGGGCAGCAGCAGAGAGGAGAGGCTGAAGAACGCGGAGACATCGCGGCACGGGCGTCTTAATGAGCTCCTTTCTTTTCGTTATTGTTTTTTTCTCGATCTACTGGGTGCTCGACGCGCGCGCGGCACACGACCAACTTGCTCGCTTCCGAAGATCCCTTTTTATCGTGATATCGTGACAATAAGAAAAATAATCATGAGAGTGAGCGAAGCGAGAGAAATAATTATAATGGAGAAGAAAGTCGTGTCGCTGGCCGTTGCCCAAGCTATTAAATATTATTTACTGCCTCCAAATTGTTTTATATTGTTTAGGCTCCGGGCTCACCAGAGGGCGCTTCATAATTTTAATTTTTTCTCTCGACCTTTCCTCCTCATATGCATAAAGCGCTTCGCGCCAGGATATTTCATCTACGTCGGGGATTCTGATTAAAAGAGTAACCCAATCGACTTTGATCAACGATCGACCTTTCATTCTCCGATGTCTCTCTTTCCTTTTGCTTCTTCTCCTTTCTCTCGGATCTTGAGACTCCAGCGACCCGGGGGTGTCCAACCAAAAAGCCTCATAAATAAAAGAACAGATGTATATTTTTATGTATGGCTTTCGCGGTGAAAACTTGATCGTGTCAAACCCGAATATGCGGGTTGAGACATTTTTTTATCATCGCCATCGCTTACCGACTTAATTTCTCGCTCTCTCTCCCTCTTGCTGCCGTTTCGTAGGGACATTCTGATCGACTATCTCAACCAGAAAGCACTTTCGGCCTGCTGTAACTTTAAGAAATGCTCGTTTATTCAAAACAACCGATTTATTATTATTATTCATTACGATTAAGTTCCTTGTCGTATCATTTATCACTTTCAATATAAATAAACGGTTTTTTGGTCAGAACCTTCCGAGAGCCTGGCCAATAAGGTTCCTCGGGAATTACGGATTATTCTCAAGTTTGCAGCGATGAGATTCAACGATAAATGCTTTTTCTATTAATTTTTTATTCAATTTTGAAAATTATCGACATTTTTCGGGTATGTTTAGTTTTTCAGTCGCGAGAGACGATCTTTTTATTGTCCAGACGAAATATTGCAAAATAATGACGAGCTCTCTGTTAAAGAAAAAACAGAATTCCGATTTTTTCAGAATTCTGCTTATTTTTTTTTTTTTTTCTTCAGCAGGGTTCATCATTATTTTTTAATATTTCTTCTGGACAATATAAAGATCCTTCGGGTTAATAGAAATGCAAGGACTTGCAATAAAAATGTATAGTCAATATTGGAGTTTGTTTAGAAACAAAGTTGCAGGGTGAAAAAAAAATGGCAACGATGTTTCGCTCGGGAGAGTTTAACAAATATTTACTCGATCGTGAAAAAAATTTTTTTTTATTAAAAAATAGTTGATTAATTATGATGTTAAAAAATGGCGAGCAGTAGTGCCTGGAGAGAGAATATTTTATCCGCCAAGAGACGAGGACGAGCACGTTTCCTCTTCTTCTCGAGTCCCTTTCCTCTCTCTCTCTCTCTCTCTCTCTCTCTCTCATTGGAAGTAACTCGAGGCTCTCTGACGTTGCAGTGATTCTCAAACTTGCCTCTCTCGCCGTTCAATCGATCAAATCGACCGAAATAAAAAAAAATACCGTTTTTTTCGAGTCAACGTTGTCTTTGGAGAAAAAAGAAATCCATTTGCCTCAAATTAACGATAAAAAAAAAGTGCTCGAAAAAAAAGTATTCCTCGTGAGTAAAAGTTGGATGGAGCTTCTCCCAGTTGGCCGAAAATATATCGGATACACGTTTGTATCGTTGCTCCATAAATCAGTATTGAATATCCAGCCCACGAGCCACAAACCGATGAAAAAAGATTAAGAACCCCATGCTGGAGCGTCACCTAACGAGAGACCGAGCACACTCACCATTTTTTGTCCTATCATCATTCATCTTTGCCATAAATTATGAGCAGATGCCGAGAGCCCACAAAATTTGTGTAAATTTCAATAATAATATTTTCTTACGATAAAAAGCAACGATTCGATGTCCAGCCCCAAAAAAAACGAGTATCAAGTTACAGAAACGTAAAAATTGGAGAAAAAAAACGTGACGTCGCGTCACGTCAAGTTGCTCATAACGTCTCGAGCTCATGGTCCGTCGCTGAGATCGAATAAATAATACAAAAATGACTTTGGCAGTGGCGCGTGAGCCTCAGATCCTTATCCTTAATTGCTCAGGTAACAAAGTATCATTTCGAGACTCAAGACAGACCGAGAGACTCAACGAGCCGTCTCCTACTTGAATTCTCCTCTGCAGGCTCCTCGTAAGGGCTCAGACTCACTTTCCCAACGTCTTGGCCACTCGTGCGCATGTACAGGACGTCGTAAAACCGAATCCGCAGTTTGCACGACTCATGAATCGTAATCTGCTCGAGAGTCAAGTTCACAGAGTTTTCTTTCGACGCACCAACTTCGAGGAGACATTTAAAAAATAAACGGCCATGTCAGGAGACGATTCGGTCGGTCGTTAACTCGCCAACAATTTTTGGAACATCTTGTACATTGCCAACGTATTATTCACTCGCATTCGCTGAGTAAATCTCGCAGCTTGTCGTAGCAAAGGAATTGAAGGGAAAAGAGAGAGGAGGGGGGGTGAGGAGCGAGAAAAAACTCAAGTGAGACTCCGACAAGGATAACACGAGGCCAAGGATCGTATATATGTGCATTGTTAAAGGATGTAAGGACCAAGAGGCATCGCAAAGAATAGCCTCAGGCAGGGATAGGGAAAAGAGCAGAAACTGAGAGGAGGGAGAGAGCCAAAGAGAAAAGAGTGAGAAACGCGAGGGTCGTGACTTGATACGCCACAGGGATATCGCGCCTACCTGTAGTTTATTTAACAGACTCCGCGGGATGCCTTCTCATTCTTTTGGCTCTTTCAAAACCAACCAACGAGATAAACAGAGCTACAGTCTCCCGTACGTGTGCGCATTAATAGTCAACATGTGCTTGAGCTACGTCGCTTATTCATAAGTTCGTATATACCTCATCGGTTTATCCCTGTCTGCTTCGTCTTCTACAGGAACAGCGGGAGCTGGCTAGCTCCATCCCACTAGTCCGAGTTGCGAATTTACCTCACCACACTCTGTAAACTGATTTTCAATCATTTTCACGTTTGCATTCATGCAATTCAACGAAATTCTGTTTTTCTTTAGGAGAGCTCGTTATTATTTTGCAATATTTGGTCTGGCCAATAAAACGATTCTTTCTTGTGACCCAAAAACAAAATAAACACGAAAAATTGCCAGAATTTAGAAAATTCAATAAATAATTAATGGAAAAACCATGTTTGCATCGATGGAATGCAACGAAATTCTGTTTCGTCTTGAACAGAGCTCGTTATTATTTTGCAATATTTGGTCTGGACAATGAAACGATCGTTTATCGCGACCAAAAAACTAGATCGACACGAGAAATGGCCATAATTAAAAAAATTCAATAAATAATCAATGGAAAATGAATTTTTCGTTGAATCTCAAGGTTGCAAACTTAAAAATCATGATTTTCGATTTGTTTTCAAATCCATCAGTTCGCAATGAATTCGCAATGTTTGGATCGCTTCGTTTTCTCAAATCGTTTTTCACCCTCTTTCCGGTTTGCTCCGTGTCTTCAGGTTTTATTGGCCACATTTTTAGTCGAAAAGCGTCGTTCGTGTCTTGACGATTCACAAAGTACAAGTAATACTTCGAAGCAGCAGGCCTCAGCTAGTCTGGAGGAGGGTTGATGGATTCAATTGTCCTGGAAAAAGGGGAGGGGTGGCTCAAAAAGATGGCAAAAGCAAGGGTAAATTGTAGAGGAATAACGGACGTAAAGAAATAAGAGAAGGACTGGCTTCGTCGAAATGGTAATTTATGCAAAAAAAAGGTAGAGAGACGCCGCGCGATGTAACGGCAGAGAGGGCAGGCTCGAATTTATATTCTCTGGTTCGAGAGGGTCTCCTCGTTCTATCGAGAGAGAGAGAGAGAGAGAGAGAGCGAGAGATAAATAATCTCTTTCTCATTTTGCTTGGTTCTGTGATGCTGCTGCTGATACTGCTGCCCAATTAGCAAAGTTGATCCTTCAGCATTGCCAACAGAAGAAGAACGAGGAGGAGGCTCGACCAGAGGTTGCAGAATCGAGGTAGGCCGGGTTCTGCAGAATACTCAATTTTATACAAAATTACTTCGAGTTACCAGTCTAGCAACAAGATCTTCAATTTGCACCTCTTATGCAACGGTAAAATGACCCCGGCCGCGAGAGCGACTGAGAAGCAGCAGCAACAACAACAACAACGACAACAACAACAACAAGACACGCAAGCCCGAACGGAATGAGAGAAAAAAAGAGAAACGCGATACAAGAGGGTGAAAATGAGGAACCTCCGGGCCAACAAAGACGAGTTACTATTTATTCTACATGGAAAATTGCACGAGTGCAGTTTCACTCGACAATTTCGTTGCTGTTTTTCATCAGCTAGAAATACTAAATGCTGAGATGAAGAAAAATTTTGCCACAATATTCTAGTTTTTCTATTACACTCATTTGATGGATGACAAACATACCCCCGTGGTTGCTCAAACCACGATCTTAGATGACTCTGAAGTTTGCAACCTTGAGATTCAACGAAAAATACTTTTTCCATTAATTATTTATTCGTCATTTTTCGTGTCGATTTTCTTTTTCACTCGCAAGAAAGTTTCACGTCCAAACAAAATATTGGAAAATAATTACGAGCTCTGCTGCTGACGAAAAAAAGAGAATTTCTTTGGATTCGAACGATGCAAACATGATGAATCTTAGGGGCTGCTCTAGATCCTCTTCGACAAGTAATGCTCTTTTAGATGCGAGTCTCGTGGAAAGAGAATCGAAAAGAATAGAGCAGACGTTCGGTGATGCTCTAAAAGGCTGTGCACTAGGAAAAAACGAGAAAATCCGCTGAAAAGCAAAGCAAACATGGAAGAGGAAAAAGGGAAGAGAACAGAGGATGAGAAAAAGGGAGAAGAAGATGGGATTTAAAAGTGTACAGATCTTTTAGAACCGGAACTTGCAGGAGGAGCCACTATATCGTAAGACTAACAGGCCTACACGAGAGAAAACGTTTCTCTTCTCCTTTCCGTTGCTACGTCCACCATTCCATACCTATATATAAATACATACATCGAGTTCTAATACTGGTTCTTGTGCCTCGGTGTCTGGCCCCTCGGTGCATCACGACCAACTCGTCCGACGTGTTGTTTACACTAAGATTTATGGTGCCACTCGTTCGACAACAGGAAGATCATTTTTCCTGATAAACTACGTGTGAATAAAACATTCAATAAAGACTCTCCTCCGTATCCTCGAGCTTCTAGCAAAAAGAGAAAAATATCATGTTGAAGTTTGCATCGCTGAGATGTGCAACGAAATTCCCTTTTTTCTTCAGCACAATTCGAAATTATTTTCCAATATTTCGTTTCGACGATAAGAAGATTTTTTCTCGTGACCCAAAAAGTAAATGGACACGAAAAATTGCCATTATTTTCGAAATTCAATAAATAATTGATGCAAAAATCATTTTTCCTTTAATCTCAACCTTCTCGAGTATATTTTTTTCATTTAATATTCCAGTTTCATTTTTTACATTTGATTCTCTCTCTCCAGATTTCCTTACATGGGCAAGAGACAGCGTTATGCTTGTAAGAAGTATCGAAAATTCTCAACGTCACTGTATTTGTTGTTCTCTTCTTGCCGACGCGTCTCAGGATGACTGTCCGAATTCTCGAAACTCTATTCGGTTTGTTGCTCGATCCATCGAACGCGATCTCAAGTTCCAAGACTCGTACAAGTACTCTAAGACGATTCGACATTCGAGTGGATGCTTCGAATAAGCGTTTGGTCATTCCGCAACGTCTTCGTGCCTGCGAGAAAAGTTGTAGAGTCAATTGAAAGTCTGAGCTAAGGAGCACGCCTTCAGACATCTCCAGGCTGCTTCTCCAAAGAAAAAAAAAACAAATGACTCTTCTCACACCGAGTTTCTCCGACGCCGTAACGTCGCAAGGCAAAAATGAATAACTCACAAATCCTTGGAACAACGTAGTGGACAATTGCACCAAACTTTACACCAAAAACAAAGTTTACATCGTTGGAATGTAACAAAATTAATGAATCTCGACGCTGCAAACTTCAGAGTAATCGAAACTTTGGCGATAAGCAAATGGCCAATTTTTCAAGAATCTCGAACCTTTTTCCCCCCTCCAAATCAAAATAAAGATTTTTCATCATTTCATATAACGTTGGCGAAAAAAAAAACGATGTCAATTATTTATTGAATTTTACAAATTATAGCAATTTTCAAATTAATTAATTTAAATAAAAATAATAAAAAAAATAGCAAATTTGTTTTCCTTCGGGACATTGTCTTCGTGGATAAACTTTGAAGCTAGAATGATTTTTCCTTCAATTATTTATTGAATTTTGAGAATTGTGACAATTTTTCTTGTCAATTTTGTGTTTGGGAGGCAAAAAAGAGAATTTCGTTGGATGCCAACGATGCAAACTTGAACACGATGCTTTTGCGACATCCTGTATATAACTCGTATACTCTCGAGCGAGCCTGCCGACTCGGGTGTATACGCATTATCCAAAAATAGTTTGGATTCGATGCTGGGGGTGATGGAAAATGAGAGTGAGCGAGAGAGGGCAGTTAACAAACGTTAAAACTAACACAGGACATCGCGGTAGAATAACATTTCGCCTCGGTCACGTGTATTTCGTTGTGAACGTTGAAAGCCTATTATAAGATCGGAACACTGAGCTTTCTCCAGTTTGAACGGATGGGGCGGAGTAGCGCGGGGGTTGGTTTACCCAAGAGAGTGGCACAGGGAGTCTCTGTCCTCGATATCTCCAGGAGAAACATACGCGAATATGCAAAGAGTGAAATCTCGTCCGGATATGCGATGTGACGGTTCGTCGCGCGTTGGTATTTCTTCGAGTCTGAGAAAAGATGTTTGGCCAGATGTATGAATCGGGATTCGATAGTTACGCGACCGAAATAGTTACTGTGTACGAGGCGCCTGCCAAATATTCCGATCCCCTGAAATATTAAAGCGAAAGGCATTGCGTTCGTGTATTAGCACAAGCCGGTGGATGGAGAGCAGCGAATCCTCAACCGGATGAGTAAGAAATACAGGCTCGAATGTCTGAGAAGATCGAGCCCAGTTTTGCTTACTCATAGAGAAAGCCATGTGACATTTTTTCCAGATTTCAATGTCAATCTGCTTGAAATGTCCCAAAATGATGACACTGAAGTTTGCAACGTTGAGATTCAACGAGAAATGCTTTATCTATTAATTATTTATTGAATTTTTAAAATTATGGCTATTTTACGTGTCGATATAGTTTTTGGGTCGCGAGCGAGAATCGTTTTATCTTCCGGGCCAAATATTGCAAAAATTATTTGTTTTTTTTTTGCAGTCTGGATGAACCAGCAGACTCGAAGCTCCTCCATTAAACGCATTGTTAGAATATGCAAGCTTCTGATTGCCGCTGTTCTTGCGACTAATTGATAAATGGCTTTTCCAGGATTAATTTTATGCTTTGGCGTTGTCTGATCAAAGATGGTTTTGTGGCTTGATTACAGATTGGAGTGATGCAATCAAGGAAGGAATAAAGTAATTGAATGAGGTCCTCAAGGATGAGACTGGCTGGGAGGGTGTGTGGCTGCGGGAGAATGGCGGCCACAATGTCGATATTGATTCTGGTGGTGATGAGCTCGTGTCTGGTGACGAAGGTGGTGGGAAACGTGCGATCGGATTCAGCGATAGGACCAGCGAACAGTGTGGGAGCGTTGTCGAGTGGCGGGGGCGGTTCATCGGTGGGGTCTTCGTCTTCGTCAGCGTCTTCGTCGTCCTCGGCGGCGTCGTCATCGCCATCTTCGTCGTCTTCGGCGATCGGAGCTGTGGCCGGAGGTCCCGGTGGGTCCGGGAACCTCGGGAGCGGGAGCGGGAGCGGAAGCGGTCTAAACGGCGGGGGAAGCGGACACTCGGTTATGGGCAGCTCGATGATGGGGAGCAACAGCCGGTGCGAAGATATAAAAATCCCGATGTGCCATGGCATCGGATACAACCTTACGGCTATGCCGAACGAGCTTAATCACGATACGCAGGACGAAGCAGGGCTTGAGGTGCATCAGTTTTGGCCACTGGTAGAAATTAAGTGCTCGCCAGATCTAAAGTTCTTTCTTTGCTCGATGTACACGCCGATCTGCTTGCCCGAATACAGCAAACCTCTGCCGGCCTGTCGAAGCGTTTGCGAACGCGCACGCGCCGGCTGCGCCCCTCTAATGAGACAATATGGCTTCTCGTGGCCTGAGCGCATGGCCTGCGAGCGTCTACCGGTTCAAGGTGACCCCGAGAACCTCTGCATGGAACAAGACAACCATTCATCGAACAACGGGGCTGCAGGAAACAGTGGTAACGGTGGAGCCGCGAGCAGCCCTCCTCTGCCAGGACCCGGACCACCTCGCGCGACTCGACCTCCAAAAGCATCGCTGCCGGCGCGCTGCAAGCCCGGCAAGAATCAAAAAAACTGCCAGCATCCCCCAGGGGAAAGGACGAGGGACTGCGCCTGCAGGTGCAGAGCACCCCTCGTGCCTCTGGGGGCGGTAGGAAACGGGCACGGGGGCACTCTCGGGGGCATGCAAGTAGTCGGGGTTCATGGGGTAGCGGTACAGCCGGGACTGGCAGGAATCGCACCCAGCCAGGACATTGCCGGGGTACCGGATTGCGCCCTACCTTGCCACGGGGCATTCCTCACCGCAGAAGAACGAGGCTTCGTGGCCGTATGGCTGGCGATGTGGAGCGGCCTGTGCGCCGCAAGCACTCTCACAACCGTCACCACCTTCCTCATCGACACCCAGCGTTTCAAATATCCTGAGAGACCGATAGTCTTCCTTTCGGCTTGTTACTTCGTCGTTTCTCTGGGTTACCTAGCCCGGAGCGTCCTCGGCCACGAGGAAATCGCTTGCGAAGGTCCAGCCTTGCGATCGGGAGCTCAGGGACCAGGCACATGCGTCACAGTATTCCTCATGATTTATTTCTTCGGTATGGCTTCCTCCGTATGGTGGGTAATCCTCGCATTCACGTGGTTCCTCGCGGCCGGACTGAAATGGGGCAACGAAGCGATAGCCTCGTATTCCCAGTATTTCCATTTAGCCGCCTGGTTGGCTCCGACTGCTCAAACAGTTTGGGCCCTCTTAGCCGGCGGAGTAGCCGGCGATCCTGTTGCCGGAGTGTGTACAGTCGCTCCCGAAGGAGTACGGACTTTCATTCTCGTTCCTTTGCTCGTTTATCTTCTGTTAGGAACGAGCTTCTTGCTCGCCGGGTTCGTAAGTCTCTTCAGGATACGCTCCGTGATAAAACGCCAACCTGGAGCCAAAGCGGACAAACTGGAAAAGCTAATGATACGGATAGGAGTATTTTCCGTACTGTACACCGTGCCAGCGAGCGCGGTACTTGGCTGTCATCTCTACGAATCGACCCTCAGGGAGGAGTGGCTTGGGTCCCTCGCTTGCCCATGCCGACCCCGATCCCGGCCTCTCTACTCCATTCTCATGCTCAAGTACTTCATGGCGCTCGCCGTTGGCATCACCTCCGGCGTATGGATCTGGAGCGGCAAGACCCTCGACTCATGGCGAAGACTTTGGAGACGTCTATTCGGCGGAGGCGTCGCCGCCGCCGGTGGAAATGGCGCCGGTATGGCTGGAGTGACCGGCGTCAGCGGAATCGGAAGCGCAAGCATCAAGGGAGTCGTCGGACGTGCCGTCATGCCTCAATATCAAACTCCATCCGGACCTGGTAGCGCCCTCCTCCCTCCCGGTAGCGTCGCCAGCGCTTCCCAACATCATCTTCATCATCATGTACTCAAACAACCTCCCCTCTCGCATGTATGACGTCACCAGTCGGCCGGTGGCGACATGAGCACCGCTGGTTGCGACGGGCAGCAACAGCAATCTCAGCTGCAACAAGAAAGACCCTCGGCCCTCAGCAACTACGGGCCCATTTAGCCCTTCGCCTCGGCCTCCCGTAGGCACACCCCACACACTGCGCCTCATACACCCCATTCAGCTGCTACCATCTACTCCAGACGCTCTTTGGCTTCGACCACTGGACCGTTGACACCGGCCCATGGCCTAGCACCGTCCTATACCCAGGCCACTGACGTATGAGATCGTCAAACATTCACCAGCCAACAAAACGCCATCCCCTCATCGGACAACAACATTTTATGGGCTCTCGAACTCTCTGACAAATCCCAATTCATCGGGGTCGGTTGACGTCACGATAAACAGCGGTACGACCTTGAAAAATTTCATTTAATCATGGCAGACGATACTCTGCGTATTTCCAAGGATCTTGGCGAGGGATGCTTCAGCTTTTTTTCCAAAAACTTCGACCCGGTTGTCGCTACACTTCGCCCAGATACTGGCGAAATCATTTTTGCACAAACTTTGGGCAGTCTTGAGATGAGAAGTTCGCGACCATATGGGATCCGACGAAAAATACGATTTTCCATGAATTTTTTGTGAAATTTTTTAAATCATGTCATTTTTCGTATCGATTTTGTCTTTGAATCTCAAAAAATATCGTTTCATCATCTTGATGAAATATTTCACGAGAATCGCGAGATTTGGTTTAGAAAAACGGAATTTTGTTGCATCCCAAGGATGCAAACTTCGGCATCGTGTTTTAAAACGAAATGCCAAGTTCGAGTACCGAATGGAACCAGGGTACTCGAACGCTGAACAGACTGCCGCAAACGAACTCCAGGATTTCGATTCGTTTCTTATCGCTCGCCGTGCCCGATGCTCTCCAACGAAGAAAAATCATGTCCGAGAACTTTGGGTCCGATTGAGATGCGCTGGTGTATTTATTGGCCAACGTGAACGCTACTGAGCCCGCAACGGTGCCACGTACCAAATAAATTTCATCCGATCGACCGAATATACGTATTTCACAAAAAAAACAAAAATATCGTAAAAATAATGTAAAAAAGACATTGGGAGAAATGAGGAAAAAAGCGTATGAGCTTCCGCGTCGCTGTGACCGAAATGCTTAATCGGCAATTTTGCTTTTGCCCTTTCTCGGTCGATTAAACCGACGCGCGTGTGAAAAACAATACCCGGAGGGTTGTGTTTTCAAACTTTCACCGTCCGTGAATGACTAGAAGCTCCGTGTGCGTGTGTGCAAAGCGCCAGTGTGAATATCCGATTCTCAGAGTCTCTACAGACTCTTTTGGCTATTGCGAGTTTATAAAACTCTCTAACGTATGTTTGTGTGTGTGTTTTCTGTACGGGTCGAACGTGCAATTGTACCAGTGTGCGTGTCATTGACGAAGGACGAAAAGAAAGACGTTAAAAATAATAAGTAACGTGAGCGACGAACTTTTTTCATCATTTCATTAACAGTCAATCGTTGATCGATTATCGAATCGCGACGCATCTCAATACAGGGAATTTTCGAAGAGTCGTCGTAAACTTTTCTTCCACTAAAAATTTCACTTCATCCCTCTCTTTCGCGATCTTTCCCATTTTCCTGGCAATCTTTTTGCTCCACCCCTGCGGATTCGACGTTACCATGGAATTTGCACGTTTTTTCTGATGCGTACCCTCGTGCCTGTGAGCTCGCAGGGTCCAGCGATTTTTTTCCCGCAAAAAAACGACGATTTAACAAATTTTATGGATAAAAAAAAAATTCCACAATTTTTCTTATTTTCAACGAGAAAACAACAAGTTTCTTGCCCAAAGAAAAAACCAACAATGCTCGTTCATTAATTTTCATACTTGTCGACAAGTAACTTGACGTTAAAACGCGAGACCCTCGATATCGCAGAACGTGACGTGAGCCACGCTGAGAAAAAAACGTCTAAAGAAGAGAAAAAATAAACGAAAAATATAAATGATAAGCCGACGACTAATCGTTCTGTAAATATAAACGAAAAAGTATAATACGATTTAGAAGGTATATAGTTTATCGGTGTAAATAAGAATGTCGTGGGTGAGTGTTGGCGCAGAAAAGTCGTCAGATCGGAGAGAAAAAAAGTTGAAATAATAAGAAGAGAGAAAAAGAGAAGAAAAGAAGACGAAAGATTGCTGGTCGAATGTATATTTAAGTGGGAAAGCGAGTGTACAGAATTTCCTCAATCGTATATCAATCATGACCGATCATAATTGTTTGTTATTTTTATTTTTTGTTCCATCCGTACGGAGAAAAAAAACGGCGGGCCGGAGAGGGGCGTGATCTTGCCACGAGACGAACTGCAAAAAAAGTGAGACCCAGAGGCACGTGTGAGAATAAACTCTGTCCAGAAATTGACGGAAGAAAAAAAAATGCATTTAATTTTTGCAAATTTCGTTTGTACATTTTTTAACTTCGTTTTTTTTGTTATTTCTCTCGAAAAAAAAGAAGTTTTTTATACCGCAAAGCGAGTAGAGAGTAACGCACGTACTTTCGTATTCCGTAGGAGTCGATCGTAGTATCCAGTGTAATTCGTCGTAAGAAAAGTTAGACGATCATTCATTATCAAAGTACGAATGGGATCGGCGTACACATGTTTATGTATGTGTGTAAGCCCGTGTATAAACGCGTGGAATCGTGAGACGGGTGTCTCGCAAAATATGGCGCGAAGGATCGAGAGGAATATGAAAAAATAACTGGAAAATAAAAAAACACACGAAAAAAAATACATTTTTCAAAATAATAGTTATAATAATAATAATTACGATAAAGTCACGATATCCCGTGTTCCGAAACCGCCCAGTCGAAAGTAGCTCCGTAGAATCACCCGTGGATATCTCTAAACGAAAATCCGCATGAATACGTAACTTCAAGCACACCCAACGGGTTTTCCACTCCATTTGACAAGCAAAATATTTTTATGCCTCATTTCCTTCATTTTTGTGAAAAAAAAGAATGGAAAACAAAGGGAACGATTCGCGAAAGATTTTTTGGAAATTCTTCCACGACGAAATATTTTTTTTCGTGACTCCTGAGTCAAAATCCATTTTTTAGTATTTTTTTTTTTTTTTTTAGAAACGTTTCTCAGTGGAATGTTGAAAATGTGCAAATCCAAAAAACCGCCATTAAAGTAATATTTACTGCCTCAAAAAACCACTGCCATTTGGTAGTTTTGTTGCATGAAAATTTGCCACGCAAATCCCCATGGAAAATCGCTAGCCATGTGCATATGTGAAAAACACGAAGAACCACGAAAAAGTGTGAAGAAAAATAAAACGTGCGAAATTGTAACATAGTAGACTGCCGAAAACATTTTCTTTTTAGTCGTTTTTTCTCTTTCACATATCACGTAATGTCGTAAAATGAAAATGATGAAAATAAATAAAAAAACAACGTAACCAAGACATATTGACGAAACGAACAAATTAATAGTAGTGAAAAAAAAAAAACAACATAATGTTTAAAGAAATTGGTTTGTACCGCATGGATGAATGAATGACGAGTGAATAAACGGAAACGAAACATTTAGTAGCGCCGTTGAAATAAATTAATTAATTGGAAAAAAAAAACTAAAATAAAAGTTGGAGGAGAAATGAGGAATTTATATACGAAATAGTTTTAAGCCACTTTTTGTCACGATGATTGTCAATAAAAAGTAAAAGTATCCGTAAAGCTATAAGTAGCGTGATGTATAACCCGAAGAAAATATTTTCTTTTTTATTGTCGCGTCGTTGTTTTCTTCGTTCCGGACTGTACATTACACGATATATCTATATACGTATGGTTACACGGACGGGAGGTAGCAGGGCTCAAAATTTCGATCCCTCCGCCCTTCCCTACTTCCGAACTATCGCCTTGACCCAATTCGGTTCGTCTTTGTAGTCTTAAAAGATCGTTCCGAAAATAAGGATCGTGGAAAATGGAAAAATTGAGCGAGACTCGAGAAAAGCTTAATTTTATTTATTAATAAACTCGAAACACTCGTTGCACATGACTAAAACGATGAAAAAAAAATTTTAATACGGAAATCAAAATTGTATACGATTTTTTAATACACTTTATTATAATTATTATTATTTAATTGAAAAGCGTTTTGTTTATTTATCCACAAACACCTCACTCCTACTCTGACGTTCGTCACTGATTTTGTATGCTCTTTTCACGATTTATTGATTTTTTTTCCGATCTGATACTCGAAATTTCAGTCAATTTCTTCGAACTAGAAAAATGGACAAACGCGCGAGAAAAGTTCAAGGTCAAACGCTGCTAATCGTGCTCAAGTCCAATTCCAAACTCTTGAAAAATTCCTAACCTCCGCAACGCGACGACGTTTACTCGAAACGAAGAAAAAAAGCTCGTGAATCGTTGCGCACCGGGCAATGACTGTTACCCTTTGTTCTAAGCGGAACCCATTACCCATAATCCTATGCTCTCGTATAAATCCATCCGAGGACTACGCGAGGGAGAAATTCTCTGTGAAATAGCCAGGCCCGGGGACTCCCGAATATTTATGGGTCTCCGGAACACAAGGAGGATGGGTGCCTAGCTCTTTCACTCGCTCTGTGTTTCGTTCGTATCACCGCCATAAACAACCGGTACGTCGGGCCAACGAGAAACATTCACCATGTACCTATACTGCGGGGGCCTCTTTCACGAGAGATAAGTATCTCTTAGTCATTCTTATACCACCGTTCGTTAAACCAACTCGTTTTGTACTCGGCGCAACGTCCAAGTATTTTTCTCCGAGCCTTTCAAGACTCCGTACTATCTTTTCGTTGCCGCAAACGACTCAATTACTGATTCATTGATATCAAATTAATTATGTGCTGAGAACCACCGCGGAGCATGCGATTTTTCGCATTTATTTACGAGCAAAAAGTTCGCGAATTTCACAAAATAAATCGATGAATTAATCAGTTGTCGGTAAAGTAGATCGCGCTGCAACAATCATTGGCCATGTTGCCCCCAATCGCCGCAGCATCATTAGCGACACATCCACAGACAGGAAGATACTGCGTGGGCTCAACCGGGTAAACATACGCGAGTACGTACTGTCAGAGACGGGTAAACGTACGCGAGTGACATCGTAAAAACTCACACAATCGCGTATTGCGGGCTCGCTGCTAATTAGTATTCACACACGATGAAAGATCTCTGCTCCCAGAGCAAATATGCTTCGGGGGCTACTTACAGCAAAACAAAACAAAAGACCAACGAAAAAGGAATTTTTTACAAACCGGCACAGCGCGGATGGCGGAAGACATTCATGGCGCATCCATCATGGCTGCCATGTATGCGTAACCCGCAACCTTTACATCATTCTCCACTCGCATCGCCACCTTTCGAGATCAAAGTCTTGTATTCATCACAGTTTCGTATTTTTTTTTGTGTTTACACAACCTCGAAAAGTTTACATAATCTCGTCGATATAATTTCGAAATTTGTGAAAACCACAGAATCCAAGAGATTTCTCCTAAAAATCGCGAACTTAATGCAAAATTCGTAAATCTGAGGAAATCGATGGCAAAAATCACCGTTTTGTTGTGCAGACATAAATCGAATAACAAAACCAATGCTCGTACATGGCTGTGGAGAAAAAACAATGTTATTGGGTTGCTGGCGAGGCCACGTGATCACAAAAGTCGCGGATCAGCTTGAAATAATATCGTACTGATTCGTAAATTATATACGAAGACGTTGCTGTTGGCTTGAAAAAATATTTTCACAAGCGATCCCAGATGCCTCTAAAAAACTATGTACCAAGCCCCAATTGCCTCTTCATATATATATATATATGTATAACATTCCACGTCGAATCGACAGGGCTCTGGACCGCCGCCTCGTCGCCATCTGGGATTTCATTCGATTTTTTTTACTCATTTTTATCGAAAGGCCACGAAAATATTTTGGACAATGATTCTGCTCCAAATTTAGGTTCATCGTGAACGTAACGATGGGAAGAAACTTATCACGCATTTTTGAAACGAATTATTAAAAAAAATTGGTGAACTAGACTGTACACAAGTCGTTTCGAGGAAAACGCGCACGAACAAAAGTTACGAACTCTGTCTGCGAGGAAAAGAATCAAATCGCAGTTTTATTTTGCAGCGGCGCAATTTCGTGCCTCGTGAACGTACGTGGATGATTTCCTCTCACATTGCACTCTTGTCGTGACTAACAGAGGAGAAGGGTAGGGTCGTTTTCCCATTAGTGTCACGCCCCCGTCGAACTCGTCTCCAGTCATGTGTCTCGACGCGCGTTTCTCACTCTCGAGGATTCTCGTTTTACATACCGCATATGTGAATACATTTGCGTTGTTACGTGCGATAGCGAATTCAGTCATTTTCATCTCGAACCACGTCAATCACGAGAAAACGAGATCGGGCCTCCATTTCTTTCTTGACAAATGTTCAATTCGTTGGAATATACAACAGCGAATCATGCAACTCGCCCGCAGGGTGGGGGGAGTACCGTTCGTCGGAATTGTTTGATGTTGTTGTTTAGGGTTATGAGGGTCAGAGCTAAGTTTCTACGATAAAGCAAGCGGATCAGATTATTTGAGCAAACTTTCGAAAACGTATAAGCGAACTTTGTCTTTGACTCTGAAAATTGAGTCCCCACCTCCGCCACTTCTCTCGTCGACATCCGCAAACAGGGAATTTGGTGCATCAGGCAGGCGAGATATTGGAAAAAATCCTCATTTTCGGTTAAAACAAAAATAGCATCGGAATACTTTGCTTGGACCTGCGCGAAAGAGTTGGCAAACCTAACCTCACGCGTTCGTGACTCCCGAGCAGTGGAATGGAAAATTTGAATATACGATCGACAATCGCAATAGCTCAGGTAATTTTTTTATTTACCGAAAGGTTGCTGAGGCGGTGGGAAAGTTAACGAGCATTGTTTGATGATTAATTAATAGTATGAGGTCGCGAAAAATGACATTATTTGTTTCCCATCAATTTTGTTTCCGTGGGGCGACAAGTCCGAGCGAACCACGATCATAGATATTCATTGGGATGCCCTGCTCCCATCTGCTCTCGTCAATCATTATACGCCAACGCCATGCCTCCCTTGCAATACTGGCATCTTCTGGGCTCTCTTGTCAGAACCAGTAGCTAGATGGATTGCCAGGCTTATAAAGTTTCACGAGGGGTGGACGATCGATGGGAGAAGTGAGGAAAGCGTTCGAATAGCTTTTCGATGAGGAATATGAGCTTTTTCGTTTTTCTAATGGCGGTTTCATTATGAGAACGCGGAAAATTGCCGGAGATATTTTTATTTCCAGCCATCGTCCTCAAAATCTCGGGAAGACTTTATTTTTT
This sequence comes from Campopleginae sp. 14b, assembly GCA_030522525.1. Taxonomy (NCBI): domain Eukaryota; kingdom Metazoa; phylum Arthropoda; class Insecta; order Hymenoptera; family Ichneumonidae; species Campopleginae sp. 14b. The sequence continues at coordinate 220,509 of JAPYYS010000083.1, forward strand.
TGTAATTACCGATCGAAATCGGACCGAGCTCGTACGAGGCTGCGCTAGAAAAACATGAGAAATAATTTTAAAAATCTTGAGACTCGTTGGACGAGTATTTTTATTTGCACGGAATATAATAAAGCGGCTTGATTGTTGTATCGATTTTCTTTGCATCTCCTCATCAGCCCTCGATATAGCGACGAACGACCCAATTTCTTTGTCTTTCTATTCATCGCGACTGACTCTGCACACGCTCGCCCCTTATGTGCACACAGAGTGTTCCACGGAGATGAGAATCTGCGGTTTCGAACTGCGGTCAATTAACTGTGCGATCTTTTCGCACCCTCTCTCGGCCGGGACGAGCGTTCGCGCGGGAATGGGGGAGGGGGAACTATATGAATTGTAGACCCTTCTTCGTTCTTCCTGATCCCGCACACTCGGGTCTCAGGGGGAAACGCCATCCCCGGGCGTATTGTCCGAAAGCTGAGCCTCGTCACCTTTTCGCATACACATGAGCCGGCAATTTTGCTATTCTCTTAATCACCAGCGCGTATTCCACACGTACACTCGCCACGAACAAAGCTTCAATAAACAACCGACTGCGATAGGACGAGGAGAACGATAGAAAAGAAACGCGAGACACGAAAATAATCCGGGACTCGCGTCGAGCTTCGCCACGCGGTTTAAGCCCATCCATGCGCACGCACACTAACCGCTTCAACACACACAAACCCACGATCACACTTCCCAGCAGCACATCTTATCCACACCTCGTACAGTTAATCCACCTCAATTTTCTCGCTCAACGTGCAGTTGTTCGGCTCGATAGAAAGCAGTTTATCGTGGAGCTTCGATTTATCGAACTTTTGAACTATTTTCGTTCCTAACCTCATACTTTCTTTGCCTAACGCGAAACGCCGATACTATTTACGTGTTACGGGCTGCCGGAAGACTCTTCGGATTATGTTGAGGTTTGGATCGTTGGAATGTATCGAAAATCTGTTTTTTCTCGAATTTCCAAAACTCAATAAATAATTGATGAAACAAGCATTTTTCATTCGATCTCAACGTTGCAAACTGCAGAGTCATCTTCCGTCTCTCAGCTGTCAGTAATAATCCTGCTACGCATTCGCTTCCGACACTGTCAAGTTTTCGAAAGCAATAAATAAGTTTCAATCTGTTTTCTTGTGAATCGAATAATCTGCGAGCGTCTCCCTTGACCCTATCCTATAGCACTCGTAACAACAAATCTAATCTGAGCCGGACCTGAAATATTGTGTTTCGAGCGTGTTGCCGTTGATTTCATTATCTGAAATAAATGAAGCCATTCCGGCTGGAAGTTTCATTTGCAGCGTTCGCTTTCTGTGTTTTGTCTCCGAGCTCCCCTCTTCTGCTCGAACGCGCGTTCGTGTTTTCATTTACTCGGTGTTTTACGATCCACGCGTGGTTACGGTCTTCGAAACTCGTATATACATACGCTCGTGCATGATCGATGCACTTATATGCACTATTCATACGAGAATTTCCGCGTACAAGACTCAAGCTCTCGTCAAACTGCTGCGGAAGTCTCGCGGAGAAATATGAGATCGCGCTGCGTCGTGGCGAGAGCGTGTACCGAAAGGCTATGTACGTGCGAATTGGCGAAAGTTCATTTTTCGCAACAACTCCTAATCCCGTCGTACTCAAAACAGTTCAATTTCGTTCTCTCTCTCTCTCAAAACACTTTTTTAAACTCGAAGGAATATGTTTCCATTTTTATGTCCCGATGTTTTCTCGAGCGCCCCGAATTGTTGATCGTAAACGGTTGACAAAACCTCAAAAGAAAAAGTGGCGCGCGCATCGCTCAGCGAAAGCGCGTCCGTCAGAGGACCGCTGTATGGCCAGAGGTCATCGTTGTTTTGATTCGCACGTCGTAGCGCAAATATTCATTATTAAATTCCGGATAAACGACTAAAACGTGAACTTTGTGGAAAATAAAATACGCCAACAGGTTAGAGATTATTCGTATGAAATATTTATTATCGTTCATACGCCTTGCGTGTGTTTTTTATTTACACAAGTAAACAGCTGGCTCTCAAATATTCGACGATGCATTTTTCTCATTATTTACAAGATTTTTTAACGCGGTGAAGTAATTCGCGTTACTTTACAACAATCGCTAGTCGAGTCAAAAAGCTATTGAACTTCAATGCTAATGTAATTCTCTCAAAATCGATTTTTTCACTCGAAACTTCGAATCTTTTCTCTCCTCAATTGCTGGGCCTCGTACTCATGTTTTTTCTTTCAAATTATGAAGTCCAAGCGGTTTGTAAATATGAATAACAAACGAAGAGAGCCTTTTCGTACGAATAATACAAATCTATAAAAAACCAATTCATCTTTGTACTAGCTTTTCTATTTTACCAGAAAAAGATCATCCATAGCTATTGCTATGCCAATATTTTCCCACAATTTTACAGCAAATACAATTATTATCCATCGCCAACACAAAATCCAAAATTCATCGCATTTTTTTGGTTTTACAAACCAACAAATATTCGCGACTGTACGAAATACTGAATACGACGCTTATTCCTGTGTCGTGTGTATACAAATCACGTTCTGGGGTCGATCCCCGCTCCAAAACGTCTGCATGTTTCTTAAGCCTCTTAGGGATTCAAGATTTCTTCAAAAATGTTTGTAATATTTGGGGAAGGGGGCGGGGGAGGAGGAAAAATCCTCCGTAAAAAAGGTGCAAATTCCGGGCTCAACAATTTAGTGATTTTCTGTTAGAGGTTAAATACCAGGAGTGTGCAAATTTGACGAAACACGTGACTTAGATCGAATTCACGAAGAACATCGAAAAATTGAGCATTTTATGCCATCGATTTTGTTTTTCTCTGGTCAAAAAGTGCAGCTGTGAAAATGTCACTATTATAAATTATTTATTTCTTATTATTTGAATATTTTTATGTTGCCTATCACAGATAGGTTAATAAATTATTATTATTTTATTATGATTATTATTTTATTATTATTATTATTATTCATATTTTTTCACAATAATTGTACTCAATTATATCCCGAGCTACGAACCTTCTGTCGTTCTATAAATAAAATGCCTTTACTTTATTATTAAAGCCGAACCGGACAAGAAAATATTGAAAAAAATTGAATTTTGTCCATTACAAACGCGAATTTTTTATATCACACAATGAAAATTTTCATTTGATAAATAAAAACATAAAATTTATTATTTTTGCGAGTCACTCCCCGAAATCATTAACTTCCGGTGCTCGTTGCACGATTTTTCGTAAGATTTCATTGGAAATTGTGAAAATTAGAGATTTGCTCAGAAAAGTCGTATTGCTTTGGAATTCGACTGCCGGATCCTTCTTTGTTTTTTATTCGAAAATTATCTTAACATCCGTGTGTGTTTTGGGCGGAAATTTGTCTACATGTTCCGTGAACGCTTTGGAAGTTTGAGAATTTAGCAAGTGATTGTTGCTCCAGTTTCGCTCTCGTTGAATTTCATTTCTTTACTCACTGGCGGAATAAATTCTGTTTTGTAGGAAAAATGGAGTTTTCCGTGCACTTCCTTCTCGGGTTTTTACACGTTTCAATTTTTTTCACAATTTTTATTCCACGCTTTTACTCGATGGTCCTACTTTTTAGTGTGGTTTCCGAACCACAGGGAGTACAGCTTTTGAAAACACTTGGAAAAATTCCATTGGTGTCGGCGGAAATCGGAACCGGACTCGCTGCGGACGAGCCGGACACATTGCCACTGCCTTCCTCTTTTATTATAAATTCTCTTCATTTTATTCCCGATAAATGAATCTTTGGTAAATTTTTATAATCGTGGCTTTTGCGAAAAATTGCTCCGAATTTTTATTCCATTTTTCGTAAAAACCGCCATTGTAAATATTTACCGAATCTTTTTTGTTTTATATTTAAATTTAATATCAACTATTTTTTTATTTGCACTATAATTAAATCGTGCTATTCAAGCCGGGATGGAACATTGATAGTTTTCTTTCTAGTTTTGACGAGTGAACGTGATTTATTTCTTTGTCTTATTATTCGTCCATTTATTAGTGTTTTTTTAGGATAAATGTTTAACTATTTGTTTTTTTAGAGCTGTGGTATTCTAGTAGAATAACTGTAGACCATGATTCTCACTTTGAATAAAATTTCTCTAAAGAGAGACTCGAAGAACGTTGCAAAGAAATGAAAAAAATTTTTCCCGCGTATCGGAAAATTGTTGCGAGTGCGTTTCCGATTTTTGTCCCAGGACGAGGATTTTTTGTGAAGAAGAAATGATTTTTAGTTGAATTTTGGAAAATTAATTCGAATGGAATTTTCATACGTTGTGCGTATTGAGTCGTTGAGTACAATTTCAAACATTCAATGTCAGGGAATGCGAACTATTTCGAGAAAATGTAAAATCCATTAAGGTCCTATTATCGGCCATATTCTTAAGTTGCTATTTTGCTCATAAAAAATGCGACGACTTATTCGTACGTTGACTACAATGAGACTATGTGGTAAATGCTTTTTTTAATTTTTTCTTTAGCCTGCGAATAGAAGCGATTTCAGCGATTTTTTTTTGCCGTGTAAAAATAGAATCTACAGCTTTTTCGTCTTTTTTTTTTGGTTTCATTTTTCTCATCATCGCCGAGGAACGAAGTTAAGGAACCGTCGTCGTCGTCGTCTTCGTCGTCGTTGTCGTCGTCGTCGTCATCGTCGTGAAGCTGTATTCGAGTAAACTGTTTTCCACAGACTCACCAAAATTCGTATTTTATTGAGTTAGTCGATTTTTCTTTTTACTTTTTAAACCCGACAAATTTTTAGTATTTAATGCTTTGCGGAAATGCTTTCTATATGTAAATAACTCGTGAAGGATTCGTGGCGGAGTTTATTCATCTTTGCTCTGTTTATTATTCAACTCTTTTGTATTTTAAGCAATTTTTCTTTTTTTTTTAACGAGTTGGACAAAAATTATTGTCTATTTATGTTTAGTTTTATTTTTCTTCATTTTGGAAATGCATTGTTATTGTTACTCCGTTTGGCGAAATTATCTGCGAAATTAAAATCGTGGCTTCAATCGCTTTTTTTGTGTTTTTCATTTTTTATGGGAAATAAATTTCATTACGAAATCGAAATTGCTTCCAATCCACCGGGCATTTTACCCTCAGCGTGGATTTCACGAGTATTTTGGTCCGGTCATTTTTGATTCGCGATGTTTTAAGAAATTTCGAAGAAATTCGGTGTGCGGGATCGCGTTCCATATCGCTGAACATCGACAACACTCCTTATTCGTTCTTTACACCGAGGAAATGAAATTGGAGGAAAAAAATTGAGAAAAATATTTTTTTCTCAGGAATTTTGAATCCTGCGGCCAAAGAAGGGAATACAAATTTTCAACGGGATTACCGTTGGCCTATTTGCATGCCACTAAAAGTCACCACGTGGAAAAATGTCTTTGCTGACAAAATTTTTTTTTTTTAATGTAAATTAGCAAATAAATTTTTTTTTTCGATTTCGAATCGAAATAAATGTCTCTAAATTCCCAAAAGTTCGAAGTCATGTTCGAACCTAATTTTCGTACATCGTATCCTAGAAAGTGAAATAAAAATGTTGCTACAAAATTTCATTTATCAAAATTCGGGCTCAAACGTTCGAGTCCAATTTGTTGGTTGTTCACCGTATCGTTTCTTTTCGAGATTCTCGGCGATTCTCGTTGCGGAGGCATCTACTTTTTGTTTCCTTGACGAAACCTCGAGAATCTTTGGAAATTTTCAATCAACGATTCCGTCTTTGAGATCATCTTGGTAAAAAGACGATCGAGCACGCGTGCTCTGACCTCGAGAACCACGAACAACCGTCAGTTCTTGTTTTTTTTTTTTTTCAATTTTTTATCAATAAACGAGCAAAATTGTTCGTTCGAGATCTCGACGTTTTTTTTTCTTCAAAACACCACGTTGCGTCGTTCCTTCCCCTCGCAAAAACGCACGGGCGGTCTCGAGTTGTTTTTCTTTTTGGAAAACACGCGAAACAGCTTGAGATTTTCTTCCTTTTTTTTCGTCGAAAATGGGCGAGGAGCTTGACTTTTATAACTAACACACTGGGAAAAAGTTCCTTAGTGTGTTAGACGCCTGTTTCACATGGGGTCTTGACTGTTGACCGACTGCGAACTCCGGGAAGTCTTCCGGCTGACCGGCTCGAGGTAAGCTGCCGGTGCCCAGCCCTCGATCCCGCTCCCGATCAGCTTAACGAACCACCAGCCAGCGCAACCGACTTTTAATAACTCGAGGTTGTCACCCTCACGCATTGTCACTTCGGACTGACCGACCGCGCAATAATCCGCTAACGCCAAGTATCGTCCACCCTTCAACGAAATTCGGGACAAAATTAAATTGAGAATTTAATTATCGATAAATTATCGAAAATAATTGAATTCGATTATTTTAATAAATTAAATTAAAATAATAAATAAATTAAATTGATGATAAAATAGAAAATAAAATTTTACTGAATTTAAAAAATTTATTTCAATGAATTAAAAAAATATCGAGAATAATGAATTTAAATTGAAATATAATCAATTTAAAAAACTTTGACGATGAAATTTCATCGAAAAATAATAAGGGACTTACGGGCGCAGGTCCAGGATTTTCTCCGAAGGCGTCTTCGTCGTCGGTGTTGCTATTTTCCGAGCTCCAGGCGACGTCGTCTTCGGTAGAGACGGAAACGTCCGTAATGTGAGAAATAACGCTATTACCATCGACCGATAACGTGCGCAACGAGCCAGAGACGCTGCTTTGAGCTTCCCACGAAATTGTTTGTCGGAGCGGTCTGCAGAAACAAAATGAAGAAAAAAACGTCAATTTTTCGTTGAATTTGAGTCGCGGACATTGAGTTAAACGATCCTAAGTATAATGTACGTTTTCGAGACTAAAAAAAATGAATTCTCATAAAATATGAATATCAGTGAAAAATAATGAAATGTTTACCTTAATTTGGAACTTCAGTGTGGTTATTGTTAATAATTCATATTTTTATCATCGTTATTTATATGTTCTTGGCTGCTTGTTGAAAAATTATTTACGTACTTGTGATTGGATTTTCCGAGGGCAGTATTTTGTTTGCCCTTTAGTTCGGCCAATTGGGACATAAGAACCCCCTTTATTTGTCTCACCCAGGCTAGTTTGACGTCGTTGCTGGGTGCCTGGATCGTATGTACCTCGGCCCTACCTTGCAGCCAAATTTCGAATCGCCTCGTGTCGCCCTTGACCGATTCTGTTAGTCCAATTTGCGACATCTGTGGGCAAAGGTCTCATGATTTTTCCAAGGAGCTACACTTCCCATGGGGACGTGATTTCTCTAGGTGGATAATCGTTGAGGAAGACGATTCGAAAGGTCAGAGAAAAATATTTTTTGAATTCTTTATTTCATGAATTTTGAAAATTATGGCAATTTTTCGTGTCGATTTAGTTTTTAGCTCGCAAGAGACGATCGTTTTATTGTCCAGACCAAATATTGCAAAATAATAACGGGCTCTGCTCAAGAAAAAGAGAATTTCGTTGCATTCCCACGATCCAAACTTCAACATGATGAACTATTTAGATAAATGGATCAACTTACTTTGAGGTAACGCTTGAAATGATAAGTCGCTTTGTTGTGGGCCTGTGGTTTGCTGTGTTTGCAGAAAATCATGGATTTTTCGTAGAGAAAAATGTGACGTTGCGAGGGTTTGAGCCTCAGCAGGCGTTCTCGTTTGCTGCTCGACCAAACGCTGAAGGAGCCTTGCAGCAAAAGTTCACCTTGGGCTCCCAAGTCGCCCTGTAGAGAAACAAACATCATGAAAAACTGAAAATTAAAAAAAAAAACGCGAATTCGATGACATTTTTGTTCCAATGTTCAAAAAATCAGAGCAATGTGAGTTTGAGGAACGAACCCCGAAGCCAGTGATCGCGGTCTGATGCATACTGTCGTTGACACATTTAAGGACGACGAGCATACAATCCAAAGCTTCTTGCAACTCCGTGCAACAGGTCGGCTCGTCGCTATACTTGAGCAAATCCTTGAGCAGCAATTGATACTTTGTGATGCGTTGAACAGGCTTAAGCAAATATGCAGCCAGCGGCAACTTATGGCCAAGCTTTTGCTGACACGCGGCGAGAAACTGCGGCTCGCTCTGGATTTGTTCACGAAGTCGTTCTGATCGAGGTATATTTTGACAGTAATAACTGTACAGCCGGAAAAATGCTTCTCGCTGAGGAAAATTAGAAACAAAAATACTTTTTCAATTTTTTTTCATTTGAAAAATTGTTCGATTGAAAAACATTGAATAAACGAATTTTTGGACTTTTCCAACCGCACATGAGGCCGAGAATTCGATAATCATGGTAACGAGAACGAAATGTCTGTTTTTCATCTCACCCTCTGAACGAAGCAAAGAGCGACGAGTTCGGTATTGGAGATGCAGTTCTCGAGATCCCGTAAGAAGGTTTCTCCGTGGAACAAATATATTTCGTCGAGATTACCGAAGAGTACGTCGGACTTGCCGACGAGGGCGGCAGGCAAAAGGTGCGAGAGGGCATCGTTCGTCATTTCCATTTTGTAGCCTTTTATTATCGAGCCGAGCTCAGCAACGTAAACGCGTTCGGTCTCAACGAGCTCGGCCAGCACGTGGCCTCGCTTCAGACGCGTCGCTTCGACGTCGCGTGGTTCGCTCTCCGGTGACGAGGTATCGCCACCTTCGATCGGGCTCATTTCCATCTACAAAAATTGCCAAATAAGATAAATCGAATAAACTAAATTCAATAAATTTTCCCTAATCCCAGGTCTTTCGAGTTTTACTGAATGGACCTCCGGATTAGTGGGAATCTGGCGGTTCCGATTCATTACAATTAAAGCTCCGTAGACCTATTTGTTCCAAAGTTACAGAGTTACAAGAATTCCTTTTTTTTCCAATTATTGGTTTTTATGAAAAAATCATTTTTCGACGGAAATTTGAAACTTTTTTTTTTTTACTTTTTCATTATTTCATTACCTTTGGCATGGTATTGGCTTTTCTGAGAATTCTGCCAGGCTTGACTGTCTGCGGTGGATGAGGCATGGGCTTGGCAGGTTCCGGGGTGACCGTTTGCACGGGCCGCGCCGGTTTTAGTATTTGTTGTTTCAGAGCAATTATCCTCTTGTCGCACATCAACGAAACGTCCTCGATTCTTTGCAGAACCTATTGTTGACCCAGACGAGAAAATAACGAAGAAGCACAATGAAAATTCGATGCAAATGGAACGGATCGACGAGTGAGAGAATTTAAAAACAAAAATCGCACTACTTGGCTGAATATTCTTCTTTGATCATTAAATTCAATTAACCTGCGTAACGAGGGCCTTCGTTTCGGGCATGATCGAGTCCTGGAAGATGCATCTTGGATTATGAAATTCTTCGGCGGCCTCGATCAATTGCTGAAGCTCTTGAAGCGACTGATCGGGTGGAGTGGAATTGTTTTGGGCAGCCAGTAATTCGATTCCTCGTGTGCACCAAGTATTAGCCTGAATAAAATTAATCAAGAGTCTCATGGCCGATTTCCACAAAAACGTTAGTGCCGCTGTGCATTTTAACGAAAATCATAGTCGTTAACATTTTTTTTTCTATTTTTTCTACTATCACATTTTTCCCCAAATTTTTGGATCGTTTTCGTCCAATTTTCTTGATCGATGTTGGTAAAAAAATGAAATTACCTTGTCGATTCGTTCCATGAGTTCTCGGCATTTGGTGAGTGTGTGCAATCGCCTTTCTAAGCGTTGGCTCAAAATGGTGCAAACGCGTTGCAATTCGGCACATTTTGGTTCGACGACTTCGGTCGGGCATTGATGGCGACCGGATAACAATTGTTGTCCGGCGGTTATGACCTCTTCGGCTCGATCGATGTCCCCCTTGAAAATCCGGCCGAAAGAGAAAGAGAGAGAGAGAGAGAGAGAGGGAAGAAAGGAGAAAAAGAAACAAGAGCAATAATCAATATTTGTCAGAGTTCAATGAGCAGAAGAATTAATCGTAAACAATAAAAATAAATCCATCGAACATTCTATAAATTTGCAGCATTAATGACCATTTTTCTACCCGTCAATTATCACCGAAACGATCGTTTTTAAATAAAATTATGATATTTATTATTTACATATTCATGTTTCAAATTTATCGACAAATTTTCCATTTTTCTTTTCGGTCCATCGATTCCTTTCGCTATTTATACTCCATATGAATATGCATAAATAATAATTAACCATAACAATAATGAGGCGAAGAGTAAACCAGATTTGCATCCGAAAACTGTTTCAAAATAAATAAAAAATAAAAAATAAACATTCGTCCCGCAAATTATGCGATGGAAAATTGCGATAATTTTAGCCCCAAAGTTGCACAACTGATGTTTCTCACCCCCTCGTGTTTTTGTCACAACTTTCGTGCCAGGCATATCGACATTTTGCCATTTAAAAGCTGAACCAACTAGTTATATAAATCGTGCAGTGCTAAGTGCATAGAAAATTTTATACATATATAGAGAATATATATGTATATAATTGGCTGCCCTGAAAAATTGTATACCATGCTTTCGATGCGAATTGAATCCCTATCAGCGTCGTGGACTTTGGCAAAAAATTGTTCCTTACGATTGAAGAGGAAAAAAAAGTTTATCTTTGCTTGGATCAAGAAAATGAAGTTTTTCGGGGAATAGAGATTCAAATCGGTAGCAAACAACTTACAATTCAAGACTCTGTATCATTTATTGTGTTTTTTTCAAGATTAATGAAGATTCGAGTAATTAATGAATGAGAAAATGAAAAAATAGTGACAGATTTATCGTTTTTTTTTGTCAGTTCAATTCACATGAGCAAATACGACAAATTTATAGTCAAATTGGAAAAATAATAATTGTTTCTTTTCTTTCGGTTACTTCTAATACGCAATAATTAACGAAAATGTAGTTTTAAGAAAATTGTTGTTTGTTGATTTCGCTGCTTACCAAGACCCAAATCCACATGGTATGCAACAAATAGGACTATCGACAAAAATGTGGAAAAGCGGTGCAGAGGTGACGATTTTTTGTATTATTCGAAAAAAAATGATTTTTTTTCTATTTTTATTGTATCACGTGTGCGTGTTTGTCATTGAACTTTTGAAAAATGAAAAAAATCAATAAAAATAATCGAATGAGTCTGATTAAAAAAAAAATTTCACGTTTTTGAACAACAAATCGAAATTCGGCATTTTTGTGCTTTGATTTTTCCAATTTATCACTTTTTACTCGCATTTTTTTTTTTTTTACACGTCCATTTGAGTTTTCCCGGTCAATTATTTCTTTGGCTTTTTGTTGATTTGAATATGAAAAAAGTGATTCATTGGATCCACGATCGTTATTGAGTGGGTGTGTCCTTTTTTTTGTTTGGATTTTTTGGAATTTTTAAATGTATGAAAATTATTCGCGTTGCTTCTTGAAAAAAATGAAATAAAAAAAAAGATTTCGTGACCCTAAGTCAAATTATATATATATTTTTTTGTTTACGTACTCTGCAAATTCTCTGGAAGGCCGAAGTGTCGCGCAACAATTGTTCAACCCGTGAATGCGTCTCTCCGACCTCGGTCATTTCCTCTACCGTTTTCAAATGGTGATCCAAGCTCGTTTGCAACTCTCGAAAATCCTGCTCAAATTGTCTGAGCGCGAGGCAGTGTCGCAATCGCGAACTGTGATGAGACCAAAAAAGATCGAACGTCCGCTCCGTTTCTTCTAATTGGACCAGCAGTCTGAAATTTATTTTCCACATTAAAATATGGCCAAATTTGAAATTTCAGGGAGAAAGTTCGTGATAAGCATTTTCGAGATGCTAATGTGGGGTCAGGATCGACTCCGGACGAATTAAAATTCCGTGTGGCCGTGGCTACTCGTCCGGATATTTCGTACACTAAATACATGTCCGGACGAATAAGCAACCCTTATTCGTCCGGGTAAAGAGGGAAATTATTGAATAAAGCGTGTCCGGATTCTGTAGAAAAATGTTTGGAGGTTTGGGAAATACCTTTCGACGGCTGCGACGTTTCCTAATCGATCAGCGGTGCCTTTGCCGGTCAATTGTCTTACACTGTCGAGTAAGGCTTCGCCGTGTCTCGCGGCACTCAAAATTTCCTCCTTCAATTCATTATACTCGGCCTGCTGTTGATTCAGCAAAGTTGTCGTCGCAATAGCACTATTTGGGAATTCAACCTCAGCCAAACGTCTCGTGAACGAATCGAGCGCCAACGACACGTCTTGTGTCATGCACGAGAACTTTTCGAGGCTCTGTCAAAAAACAAATGACCGGGACACGTCAAATATTTGCGTTTTTTTTCCAAAATTCCAATTTTTTCGAAATTTTTTTTTACATAAACAAAAAAACGAATTAAAATTAATGAGAAAATAATGTTGAGCCTCACGATTCGATTTTGAATCCACGTTGGATGGCAATAGGGCAAATCACCGCCGAGTTGCTCAGTCAGCTGATCCTTGTCGATGAAATCGTAAAGTTCAGTGACATTCGCGAGCACGATGACGCGAAATTTAAAGTCTTCGCGAAAGAGCTTGTTCGAGACTTCCGAAATGGCTTTCTGCAGGAAACCGACTGGCCGTAAAACGTAAGCCACGTGCACGAGGCCGGGAAAGAAGGCCTGAAATGAAAATTTATTTCCTCGTCAGATCGAAGCAATTTCTTTCACTTTCATCGGGTTGACAAAAAATGATTTTCTTTCTATTTCGAGCGTCGATGTCGACGCTCTAATTTCCACAAATTTTCAGGATTATTTCTCTTCTTTTTATGAATAGAGTATCATGATAGGAAGGTTGGTATTGAATTTGGGGAATATCGGTCGAACGGTTTAAATTTAATGATCTATCGAATTTTACGAAAATCTAGGATTCTTGAAAAATCGTCCAACCGCATTAATTTCTGCAATTTTTATCAAATATTGTGTATAAGTTTATACGTCCTCTTTACTTTCCGGAGAAGTTGTCAACATTTTTCCTTCTATAATTTATCAAAGTACTTACGGATATTTTAAGGAGAACAGTTTTGACAGAATTCCACTTGTCAGTGCGGCGATCAATTATCAAATGGAATCCCAAGTCAGCTTCTTGCAAGCTGTAACGTCATTAAAAATCAAAAACTCAAATCCTGTTTATTTATTTTTTATTGTTATTTATATCCTGAGTTTCCGGACGTTTAATATTTCCACAGAGAAACGAAAATACAATGACTCCGAAGTTTGCAACGTTGAGATTCAACAAAAAATATTTTTTCCACTAATTTATTGAATTTTGCAAATTACGACAATTTTTCGTGTCGATTTAGTTTTTGGAAAAATATTGGAAAATAATAACAAGCTCTGCTCAAGAAAAAACCACAATTTCGTTGCATTCCAACGATGCGAACTTTATCATTATAAAATACATTGTACTTACGTTGGCACAGACGTGAGATACAACATGAGACGCTGATAGTCCAAATCCGTAACATTGTGGAAATTGCCATTGTCTGGAAATGTTATTATTGGACATCCTTCCCGAGTTTTTCCACCTGAATGAAAAATCATATGTACTTATTGTGTTTCCCTGACGGGGAAATGGAATCGACAAAATGGAAAGATGATAAATGATCCGATGATATTCGAATATTGAAAAATAAAAATTGAAAAAAACCAAAAATTACGACGTCGCAATTAAATTTGGTAAAAAAAAAATTCTGGGAATAAAAATGAGTTGTTCGGAATGAAAAATAATTGGCCGAATGTAGGCCAATGGCGAGACTCAAAAATTGGGTGCGGGTCAGAACTGCCCGAATCCATACGTATTTTTGGAGCAATTTAGTTTGGTTGTTTTTTGACTTAAGATCATAAATCAAAATTGCCGCGAACGAGCACATGAAAATTTTGATGGTGTCTCAACCGAGAAAGTACGAGTGCCGAAATAATCGGGGCACGGTCAAAAAGGAGCAGAGAGACGATTATCGAGAATTCTTTTACGGGCATTGAGTGGAAAACCGGTTTTAACGGAATTTTTATATATCATTTTTTTTTCTTTTATTTTAATGATATTTTTTCGTCCCGTTCTTTAATTCTGATCATTCGAGTCCATTGCAAGTATCTCGTGAGGGGGTTAATGTCAAAGAATGGCTGATTCAATCGACAATTTCGTGATAATTACTAGAAATGTAAATTTTTTCAATTTTCAAACAATTTTTTTGAAAACTTTATCGGATGCTCGACAATTCAGTTGAAAATAATTCACAAAGTGAATCCTACTCGTGTCGATGATTTTCACAAGTTAATTCCATTCGTTAATAAAGTTCATTCAATCATTTCGAAATGACTGGACTAAAGGATACTCGTACCTGTGATAATTGCATACTGCGGCTGGAGAAGGTCAGCAACGTCTCGAACTGCTAGATCCCCATTCTCAATCTCACCGGTCATACTCTCAACATCCTCTGCAATTAATTAAAAAAACAAACATCACCAAAATTAATTACCGGATAATTAATATTCATTTTTTTTTCTAATTCGATTGTGTAAGTTCGAACACTTTTATGATGCGATGGAGATTCGCACTTTTTTTAATTGACGCGCAAAAAATTGGTGACCGGAACAACGACGTCAATTTTTTTTTTAAATCATTCGAAATTTTGCTTTTCGGATTCGATTAAAAAACACAATTCAATTTTTGAAAACACTATTTTCCCGAATAAAATTCAGCATCGGGATGGATAAGCATTCAGGTCGATATTTATTGATAAGAATTTTTGAAAAATGCATTTCTTTGGATTTTTCGGAAATTCACGTTCGGGATCGTCGGCAAATTCTCGTCATTGTGTTTTTTGTTTCGATTTTTTCACTAGTCACGATAATTGGCCGAATTCTTTAATTTCGTGCGTCACCAAGGTCTCAGAATAATTGTTTATATATTTACCCTAAATAATTAAACGAACTGAGTAAAAAAAAGGGTTCCGATAAAAATGTAAATTTTTCTCAAATCTCGTTTTTCGCTTTGAATCTTTTTATTTTTCAATGCACACGAATTTCGTTGATGGAAAAAAGCGTGGCAAAAATGTTGAAAAAAAATGTCGCAACACACACTCGCGCACGTCTACGTTGTGTGTTTTGGCTAACACGCGGCTTGAACTCTCAACGAGGACTGGATATAAAGGTTTCTGGTCTGAGGTTGCACTCAAGTGACCTTGCTGATTTTTCTTCTTCCTCAAATAGTTTCCTACCTTACCCACAATATCGCTGATGTAACTGTAAAGCGTAGAGGCTCTCAATCCTCAATTTATTTCCCCGTTTCCTCCAACAATCCAACGTCTATTTATTTCTCTATCCTTAATTCCAAATTTCCCCAAATTTTTTTATTCGACCCATTTTCTTCACGAATTCCTATTTTTTTTTTCACTTGTCATTCTTGACGATCCCAATATTTTTAAATTTCAAGGAATCCAATTTCATTTTCAATTATTTTGCACAAAAAGTTCAAAAACTGTAAAAAATTTCATTACCATTTTCGGACTTTCTCTGGTGAATTGAAAAATTTGCGAATATTCAATACTTTCACTCATGGGATGAGGAAAATTGTCGAGAATATTTTTTAACTCTCGGGAATCGTCAGAACTTATTTTAATAAAAAAATAATTATAATTATATGACGAAACATCGATAGATCGGGGAACTTTGAAATTTGGTCAGAAAAATACGAAAAAAATAGACTTGGCAGTGGAGAAAAAAAAAAGATAATAATTGAAATGTTGATTAATAGCGATGGGATAATATTTGGGTGAAAAATATGAAACAAGGAGCTCTCGGAAACATGAGAATCACTGAATGCTAATTTAACCCTGTCGTTCCCCCCGTTCGGAGTTGCATGTCTGGTATCCCAGCAAATATGAGAATCGGCTGAACTCCTCCGCACGAGTGAGCGAGGCTCCTGACCTTTTCTCCACTCGAGAGAAAAATGTTTCATATTCCACAATGTTTAATTGTGCGAGAATAAAAATGGTGGCATTGTATAAATAGGAAAAAAAAACGTAATGAGTAACCGTATATTTTTCTTCGAGCTCATGACGACTTTTTATTTCGCTAATTAATTTTATTTACTCGGCTTGTTAGTTGTCATTGTGGGGGAAAATGGAACAGGTGAAAAAACTTTTACCAATAACGATAAATACTCTTAGTAATTTTTTTTTATTTCATAAAAATTATACAATTATGTACTCGCCGCCCTTTGTCAATTAATATCCAGCCGTTTCGGGCTCATTTTGAAAAACGCAATAACAATTATTCCCACGCACTTGGCAAAGAATAATTGCCATTAAAAAAGCTTCACGTTTCGCTTGTTTTTTCGAACGTAAATAAATCAGTCCCAGTTCGAAAAAGAGAAACGACGGTGAGAGTTAAATATCGGAATATATTAATATGAATAAATTATTATTTTCCTATTTTCACAAGATTCTTATAATTTCGTTAATTCGTGAAAAAAACAATAACAAATATTTCTCTGTAAATATTTATCTGCAATGAAGAAAAAAAAATGGTTCTCACATTTCCCCCAAAGGTTCGGGCACCGGGATTTTGGATTTTCGAATTCAGGTCCACGGAAAATTGACCAATTCCCGAAAATTGGTCGTGACGTCTCTTCGATGGAGATGCAAAAAGAAATGAACGAATGTACGCAACTTTTCTTGAGATCATCGCGGCATTTTTGAAAATATTTCAATAATCTCGATCACGTTCGAGTTTATGATTAACTTATAATTATAGTTTTCTATCTTAATGACTCATTTCCAAATTTGGAAAATACTCGATTTTTACACTGTAAAAAGGTAAAACAAAACGCATTTTTTAAATGACTCAATACTCAGCCTCTCGGCTGAGATTTTCAACTGGAAAATGCAGCAACTTTGGGTCCGAAATGTCGAATCGCTCAACTTTTAGGATTCTAGACGAAAAAATGAAACTTGAACGCGGATTAAGAGAAAAAAAAGATGACATTCTGAAAAATCTTGAAAAAATATGAGATTTTGAAAAATCTCGAAAAAAGATGAGATTTTGAAAAAAAAAAAATGATTTTGGGAAAAAAAATAGTTTTGAAAAAAGATGGGATTTTGGAATTGTTCAATGGAAACGAGTAGAGGAGATTCAACCAGGGAACGATATTTGTCGATTAAACAGAATGGAGACTGCTCAAGGTGACTGGTTGTCCAGTGGCGTTGACCAGGAGTCCATTCTCCGTGAGTGTGAAAGCAAGATCATCGGAGATTTTTTTGACAGGAGTTAAAAGGAAAGTGTCGTGTCGTGCGACAACGAGAGGGAACTGATTGGGGTTGTGTGTGAGGAAAGTAGAGTTTTTGGGTGAAATGAGAGGGTTGGGTTGTTTGTCAAAATCTCGTTTGTCGGTGTCTGGCTTGGCGGAATGTTGTCCGCGGAGAACAAATTCGAGTTTGGCGAATTTAACTTGAGGGAATTGGACCTTCATGAAGCGTCTAAAGGTGGAATATCCCATGACCTTGGAGGAGCTGTTTTCGCAAAATTCAGCGTACATTTCGTGCACGTTTTTGCGAGTTATTTCCGGGGGCAAATGGAGAGGCGAGTTTTTAGCAGTTTTCGTGCGTTGTTTGAGCTCTTGAGCGGCGATAAACTTTTTCAAGAAATCTGTAGCGATTTGATAAATGTCCAGGGAAAATGTATTGTGCGGCACTTTCCCATGGTTCCCATGGACTCGCGGACAAACCCCATGGGTTTGTAAATGCTTGCGGATCCGTTTGATCTGATAACGTGTGCAATTTTCAAGATAAAGGAAAGCGTCCAAACAAACCCTGCGACCTTGGTAAACGTAGCGCGCTCTGGACCTTCTGCGCTCTGTTCGTCGTGCCGTTTTCCCTGGATCCGTCAGACACGCCATCGTCACACCCATCAAATACATGTCGTGCTCCGCTTTGGTCAACTCGGCGATATTCAGCCTATGACGATAAACCGCGTCCGAAGTCAAACCCCCGAAACAACTGTCGTCTTGACATTCGCAGCCGCGTTGAAAACGCTCCGCAACTTGAGCCGGACTCTCCTCCAATCTGGTCCCCTCGTTGCTTCCTCGCCCGCCGTCCTCATCCTCCTCCTCCTCCTCGTGTTCGTGAGCGGCGGCTTTTACTTTCGTCTTCTTCCCTCCTCTCGGTTTCTTTGGCACAGACTTTCTCGATAAGTCAGCAACTTTTTGCACGACCGGTGGACCTGCCTGTGAATTTTGGTTCTGTAGTTTTTTCCTGTCGCACAGAGATCTCTCTGTCGGGTGTGAAAAAAATGAGACTGAAGTTTGCGGCGTTGGGCTCTGACGACAAATGTTTTTTATCAATTTTTTTCTTCAATTTTGAAAATTGAAACGTTTTTTGGATCGATTTTGTTTTTGGATGTTGATAAAACGTCGTTTTGTTGCGTCAACTGAGCATTCAATAAAAATCGTGAGATCTGGTCGCGAAAAAACAGAATTTCGTTGCGTTCCAACGATGCAAACCTCAGCGTCGTGTGAAAAAATGAGTGAACGTCAAATTACCACGAGGTCGGGGTTGTCGACTTCCTGGTCATTGGCTGATTCGCCATCGAGTTGTATTTTACTGCCAAGATGTGGGTTTGTAACGGATTGATTTTCATTCATTTTGCGTACGATTTGCAGTGTGATTTGTTGCTGGAATTGTTGTCAAAAATTTGTAAGAGAACGTTCTATTTTTTGCTTCGGACGATCACATCGTTCGTTTTTAAATTTTCTACGGGAGAACGATCGTAAGGAAAGAAAAATAGGGACGAAAACACGAGCCGGACATTTTCACATTAATTCGGTACCGAAATTGTTGGGATTGAAAAATATTCAACGAGGTTAGACAGCAAAAGAATCGATCAATGATTCCGGCGAGTGGGGAGGGAGCTATTGTTGTAAAAAACGATCACGTGACCAATTTTTGTTTTGGAGACGAATTCAACTATCGAAGGGACATGAAACTCTTGTCTAAAGTTTCGTCGACGACTTTTCTTGTCAGGACACGAGAAATTAGAAAAATTTTCTGAACTCGGACTCACGTGGACGATAAAAAAGAAAAAAACCGTAAAAAAGTAACGAAAAAGAAAACAAAAGGATGAACAGAGACGGTGATTATAGACACGTAATAATATAAGCAAATATAAGGTCGAAAATCGCTGGAACGCCCGAGAGTTTAACAATTTTCGACCGTAAAGCAAGAGAAAATTGATCGCAATAGACTTACCTTAAATCCGTGTCACAACGACGATTGTCTATAAATGTTGGGCAATTCTGTTGTAGGATCCCACGGGATAATCATTCAATAGTCATTCGATGCACAAGAGTGTATTTTTTTTATCAAAGACAATAAACATTCGGAGAAAAATTCTTCTGCGTCGAACGTTATGATCTCATGGCACATCGCACGAACAATTCTTGGAGCTTGCGCAGTAGCGCCACGACGGGGAAAGACCGAACCTGCGCCAAGGCTGTAGTAACTTAGGGCGCGTTCGCGATAAGGACTCCTTGTTCGCAAACGAAATTATTAGGCAAACAGAATTCTGAGATAAGAATTGACTACGAATTTCATTGTATTTTCCTGTCATGGGAATTTCTACTCGCAAAATCCAATTGCCATTCTTCGCGTCTTTTCTTTGGGTGTTCTCGATATTCAGCAATGTCGACGAGGCAGCAGCGATACGAAATTTTTTTTTCAATTCAAAAGAAATTTCGATGAATTCGCGAGCGAACTTTTAAATTTTTCGAAAAGTTAATTGAGCCATCGAAGAGTAATCAAAAGTATCAATTGATTTATGCGATTGAGTGAAAAATGAGATCAGGCTGGCTCCAAAGCCTTGACCTTGAACATTACAACGAAGGCCGCGTGTCTTTGGCACCGATCGAGTCTCGGAAATGACAAATAAACGAGGACATTTTATTTCTTCCGAAACTATTGAACAAGCGCGATGTATATTCATCCGGCAATTTTCGATACAGCTCTCGCGCTCGAGTGCCGCACAATGAAGATGGCAAACGTCCAATTGCTTTTGTATCGGAAACACTCGGCACGAATATAAGTTTGTATAGAAATTTGAGCTATTTACACCGACTGGATCAATAATGCTTAACGACTTCGAGTTTTTTTCCTGTTTACCGAGTCTGTAGACCGGAAGAATGAATTTTGTATATTTACATTCTGCATATTTGTTTTTCTTTTATTTATAAACACGAAATTATGTAACTTGCGAGAAACGCAAGAGAAAATGTGCAAACTCAACGAAAACCCGGGATGATTGTAATTTAATAAAATGGAAAGTTCACCTTAGGGTTTATCCGATTAAAAATATCGATTTCCGCGCTCACGCTTTTCACAACATACACGTATCGATCTATCGATACATCAACATAATAAACAAACACGGTAATGACTCCAGACCTTACGACAGAGTCGAAAATTGAGTGGAATTTTAGGTTAGAAAACGTTTTTTGTTTCGATTCTATCGTTTTTTCAAGTTTTCGGCATCAAATTTCCACCGAACGCGACTTTATCGTACACCATTCTCTTCGTTATGAAAAAACGAATAGATCGGTAAATAATTGAAAGTTAGTAGAGCCGTTGAGGAGCATTTTATGCTAAAGAGAGTATTGAGGTCGTTTTGGACGACGTTGCAACGTTCACGTTCCGATAAATTAATGGCAGGTCTGGGATTGATAGTAACAACGAAAAAAACATTGCCACGAAGCCCCGGGAACGAGCGTGTCGAATGTTGCCGTTGGCAAAAGAATTACGTCGGGAAAATGTAAAGCGATGCAAATTTCAACTTCATTTTCAAGCGAGAGCTTACGAAACGGAAAATTAGGAGTGTGTCTTGCATGTTTGAAGGTTATTGATTTATAGGATAGTCCGAGATACAGCCCCGAAGTGTTTTTTCAAAAAGAAGGTAGATGGCAGTGCTGTCGCCGGTGAAAAAAATTGAGAGCCAGGGAGCGCACGTGAGAACGTAAACAAACGTTCGAAAATGTGATTTGCTAAAATAAAAACTTAACGTCTTTGCAAAAACAAAGAAAATATTCGTTTGTCCTCACTTTTTCAAGTCTCGTATTTACACCATCTGAGCAGTAAGCTGTTGTGTCTGGCGAGCTATTAACCAATTATGTACAAAGTCTCGGGTTATTTACCTCAAATATACATATATACTGTGTGCGCGTTAGTAATTCGAGGAATTAATTGCCGAGCATTTAGGGAACATAATTCAGAGGTCAGACACTTGTGTTCAATTTACATGGCACATACGAAGTTGTCCAGAGTCTTGAGTCGCTTACATTGACAAAAATTATGATTCTAAAGTTTGCACAGAAATTATTTATTGAATTTTCCAAATATGGCGATTTATCGTGTCTATTTATATTTTGTTTCACGAGAGAGAATCGTTTTGTTGTCCAGACCAAATATTACAATAATAACGAGCTCTGGTCAAGAAAAAACAGAATTTCGTTGCATTCCAACGATGCAAATGTTTGCATTCCAAAAGTTTGCAAATGTTTCGACCATGATTACGGCAAAAGTAGATGTCCTTGAGAAGCCTAATTCAAAACTTGTACAGCATCGTGTCAATATTGTCAAATTGAGTCGTAAAGCAACGTTTTGGACCCGGACTTATTATGTATTGTCAAATTCGATGCTGTATGACGCGAAACCCTAATTTTTCGATCTCCAGTCGCCCTAACCTCAAAATCGGCACAATTGGAAGTTGCAAACCTGAATTTTGTCCAGCAAACTCAAAAGGAACACAATTTACAAATAACTTCGACGACAAAACATCGAATTTTCATTCGGTCTGTTGGAAAAGCGTTCCCTCAAATAAATTCTGTGAATCAGAGGCCTTCGAAGATTCGGTGACAGGTATTGTTGACTCGAGGGGCCGAGAGTTAAATGAACCGTGACGAGAGTATTGAATGGATAACATGTCAGGTCCAGATATGCCGAATCAATAAGCGTTGGTTATCGGGGAAACGTAAAATTTACTCGCGTTCATAAATATATCAAAAGTAATAGTGGTCGAGTACTGGCGTGTGGCGAAAGATTATTCTGGTATCGGGATCGTAAAAACGAACCGGCATTTTCCGTGACACATTCAAGGTACACGGAGGTCTGTGCGAATGTATACAACGCGGCATATTGACATAAACGTGAAAGACACAGATGCACGAATAAACGTATATGAAAAGTATATTAACGTACTGGAACCCGTGCACCTCGTTGAGCAATGCTGATGACACGGACAGTTGCAGTTGTGCAGAGATTTCCGGCGTAGTATCATTTTAATTTTTTTTTTACACCCACACTTTCGATATATTTAAAAAAACGAAAATTTTCTCAGAGGATTCGATTCTCAAAGTCTGTTTATTGTTTCTCGTACGTTTTTACACACTAAAAAGAAGTCCCGACACATTTTAAAACGAACCGGTTAAAACTAGACATTGTTTCGATGAAAAAACAAGTTTGTAGTCGTTTAGGCGCGAAGAAAGAAATGCATATGGCGAAAGTCCGTAGAGAACAAGGGGAACGTTTGGCAAGTGTCCATTTGATCGATAAAAAGCTTTGGCGCTAGCCGGCTCCGGTGGACGCGACTACGAGCAGCTGCATTATCGCGACACCTGCTACGGCTGCTCTGCTACTTCGGCAATGGCCTGAGGTTTTGTGAAGGCACGTCGGAGTTTCGAGTACGAATATTCCCACTGCAGTGCCTCTGTAGCTATGGACCTCTGGCGGTGTTTTGGAAGAACTACGCGTGGTCGTACGAAAGAGTTAACGCAACCGCGAGCAAGAAAGACGGAGCGAGAGGTGAAGTGGCACAATTTTGAGCAAGGAAAAACGTTGGGGTGGCGAAGGGCTGGCGGGTCAGCGAGCTATGAACCAGGTAGCGCAGGACTCCAGAGGGAAGCGAGAAAGAGAGCGAGAGAAACAATCGAACGTGAAGCGGGAGCTGAACTCCGTCGAGTGGCCACGAGTGAGAGAAAAGGAACGATGCGACAGCGCCAAGGAGGCGGATCGTAGAAGCTGCGGGAGGGGGGCGAGCGATGGGACGTTAAACGGAGAGGGGAAAGTCGTGGAGCCTATCGCAGCGATCTGAGGCTTCGTAGTGGGGCCACCGCACGTGACTTTACTGCAACCGCATCAAGTTTTTCTTTCTCTATTGACGACAACTGAGCATTACGACACCGCAGATTAAAGTCTCTATAGAAACAACACAAGCGGCGGTGGTCGTGTGTTGATATGAAAAAAAATTGCGGCTCACCAGATAAAGTTTCACGTCCCTCGAATCTTTTTTCCTTCCAGAAAATGTGGCGTTTCATTTTTTCGTATTTATCGGGAATTTTTAAATCATAGGTAGCGATGAAAAAAACCCCGTCCGTCTGAGCCATTTGCCAAAAGTCTGACAGATCGTGAGATACGCGTCCAACGTTTAACCCGCCCCTCGGTGCGGCCTACATATAAATTTGCCCGTAAGGGTTCCGAGGGCAATGTACCAGCCGACCTAACCTCACTCCGACAATGCCAAACACCCCCGATTTTAAATATTTCGAATTATTCGATCGTGAACGAAATTTTCAAACTACTATTTATAACCGCGGTCATTGCCTTTTCCAACGCGATCGCCTTATCACGTGTACGCGCAGGTATTTGAAAAAAACGTACCCGCATCGATTTTACCGGAGTTCGAAGTTGGGTGTTGACCCGATAAACTCTCTCAAAACAAACCACCCGCAAATCCCTTGACTAGCGACATCTCCAGTTATCCAAAGCGATAACTGTTTTTTTCTTCCACTTCGTCAACGATTTTTCTCCGCGACAAAAGCCCATTGTGCTTGACGACAAAAGAAACGACCTTGGACCTCATTTTCCGAGCTCATTGTCAACCCCTCGCCTAGCACGTTGTAAGCTTAGCGTTTTCATATACATGTACATATTGCCAACAAGTAAACGTGATACCAGCATCGAAAATAAAAAAAAAAAATCGTCTACGGCTGACAAAATATCCGTCAACAATCGAGCTCCTTCAAAATCAGGAAAATCATCGAATTATGAAGGTGTTAGTGGAGCTGCCATTTTTTGTCGGAAAAAAATCATTTGGTCGAAAATATTCGATACGCTAGTGCGATTCAGATCGGCCACCATCTTGAAAAACACGTTTCTAAAAATATTTCGAAAACAACGGGTCCTACGACAAAAAGTGTAGGGATTTTTCATACAGAACTTCTAATTCTCTACAACTTTCGTACAGGACATTTATCTCAAAAACTCCTAGTTTTCGAGTTACAGCCACTTAAAGTATACAAATTTTGAATTCTGTTGAATATCTCATCAACGATGAGATGCACGTAAAAAATGATAATAACCAAATTCATAGATAATCATATTCTCTGCAACTTCTATTGCAAATGTTTTTTCATAGAATCAATACTTCGCCAGTTATAGCGTCATAAACATTGTAAAAGCTTATGCGGGTCATCGTTTTCATAAATAATGAGGGCTCCAGCGCCATAGCAAAATATTTTTCCATAAGAATCTCATTTTCCGAGAACCCTCAAGTCAAAAAAGCAACGTAATCTTGTCTGGCGCCTCCACCTAAGGTGGCGCCAAAGTCAAAAGTCATCGAAGTTACAAGCTCACAGAACTCGATGGAAAATCAACGGTGCGATGATTGTTGGAGATGTAAGTGAAGTGTTTTCGAGTGGATTTACTCAACAGATGGCGTGAGGGTAAATCTAACTGTTTCTCGTATGAAAAATGAGGTTGAAGGGAAAAATATTGAAACTTACCGGCCTCCAAGACCTCGAGGTCGAGGTTGCCACTGCGACTTCTGCTGATGCTGCTACTCGCATTGTAACTCGATCTATGAGTGTCCTCCATGGCTCTCGAGGCACTTCTTTTGAATTGTTCCAAAAAGCTGTCGATTTGATTTTCAATGGTTGTCGGCGAAGTTGCCATTGCAAATTTTTTCTTTTTAAAATATTTTTTCTTTATTTTTGTCACCGCTTTCACATTAAAAGAAATTTTACATTATTCAACGCGGATAACCATTCCAATACATGAATACATATCAGTATTTAATAATGCATATATGTGTGTGAAACTCGACACGGAATCGTTAGACCTCGTGCACCCACAACGAACCTAGTTCTTATTTTTTCCGTACGTTTTTTAAGCCCCGCCCCCTTCGCTCTTCTGTTTATTTGTCGCTGTCCGTTGGGATATTAAAAAGCACGAGTAACGATATTATACACGGCGACCACGACGGGCCACACTGCGTTAATCCTGCTCAACTACATTTTACGATGAAGATTCGTCTCGGAATTATATATTTTCAATCGGTCTTGTATAGTTATTGTTATTGTTGGTGTTATTTGCGACGAGAGCCTCTCGGGCATCGTACGACTGAGTCCCGGTACGAGGCATGTTTATTGTGACGGAACCGTGCCCGGAACTGAGCGGACAACCCACTACCCAGAGAGAAGAGGGCACCATCTCGGATCTCGCAAAGAAGGACGCAGCGAGAAGCGCGCGCGCGCCCTACCATCGAGCCAACGTCAATGTCGTCCCGACCTTGCGGCAGGTGGCGCGATCTTACCGGAGTCGCGCCGCTGCTCTCCTATCAATCACGCGCAGACGCCCGGAGTCTGTTGTGCTCCGCTTGCTTTTTTGCTTTTTTATCTTTGCCGGAAAATGTCATCGAGCTCACGTGACCAGCTCGGAATGGAGGCTAGCGCCTCTAGCCGCGAAAAACATAACTTTCTTGCAACTCGACACTAGCGCTTATATTTCAACTAAATTGAAATATGTTTGCCGGCATAGTAGGGAAATGATTGTCGCAACTGGTAAATCATTATCTTACCTTTTGAGTTAACCCCCTCAAGTCGACCATATCAACTTTTTTTTTTTACACATCTTTTGAGGATCGTCGAGTGATTTATGGTGGCGTAATTGAATCGATCGTTAGTGAATGACTTTTTTAAAAAAATGGATTCGAAAATTCAGTCCCCGAATTGGCCTCCCTGCACGTCGACCGCATATCAATGTTTTCACGAAACCCTTATGTATACGCAGTGTAAACGGCGTATAAAATGAAATTACAAAAATTGCCTCGGTGTGAAATGGACTTCTCTACACTCAGCGGATACCCATATTTAAAATATTTTTTGTTTTCCGACGTTTGATCGAATAAATACTTTTTCTCGTTTCGTGGAGTGGACTGGCTACTAACAGTCCGGCCGCCCCGACTAAAATAGTTTGTCCCGAACGAGACAATTGTGATTTTCAAAATAACATGAAGTTTGATTGAAAAGTATCTCGATAAAATATTATAATTTGTTTCCAACGCCGATGAGAGTATTTTGGAATCTTTTTCTCTGCATGGGTCATATATATATCAGATCATCAGTTTTTTTTCATGCTATAATTAAGTTTCTCGTGGCACACTACTAAGTCTCGTTCGTTGTGGCGATCGATGAACGACTTTCCTTACACGGTCACGTCGTGTTCTTGTTATTTCTCAATTAATTATAATTTTATCGAGTGCCGCCGATCTCATATTCCTTTCTTCATCACCTGATGAAGATTCTGAGGGCAGTGCGTGCGACAAATCGAGCAAAAATATTACGCCGCAGGCGAGGTCTGACGCTGCAAGCAGCTAGCGACGTCGAAGCGGGTACGAGATGGAGCCACTGACCAGGGAAAGTGGCGAGGGAAGCGGCGAGACGGCGGCTCGACTGATTCGCCGGCTTGTCACTCGTGTCGCGACACTGACCGAGGTAACCCGCAGTTTCTTAGATTCGCGCCGTACTTTGTACCGTGCAGCACGTACGCTCGTTTCGTTCACTATCGTGTCTGTGTCTTTTCGAACTTTCATTCAAATAATCACAAGAAATCGAAACAATAGAAGCCCCGATTGTTATTAAACGAGACTCTTCAGTCATGGGTGGTAAGTTTTGATGAACTTTACTACGCTTTTACTTTTTTATTGTCAGTGTTTCATCAATCGCATCGTCCTCCACGCGCCTAAACGTTTCGATCGAAAAGTGCGAACAATCGATTGCCTGTTTTCCTTACATCACGAACTTGGATGTTTCCCTGTGCCGTTCACGATCGAAGGGCCACACGTGACGCTTCATTCGTGTCTTTAAACCTTCTGCGTTGTCCGAGCAACCGTTCGCCCCATCCCCGTAAATGACCTTCAAACGGTAACTGGTCCAATTCCATTTCTTATCACTCGGATTCGTCGTCACGCGTTATTGAACTTAAGAACTCATTTCCTCGGTGCATTACGCCCTCAATGCCGCTGTCATTGTTGACATAATTACAAGCAAACCTTCCAAATCCTACACCGAAATTTTGATTCATTACTCGATGGAGTTTGAAGCTTAAAAATACGTTTTGCGGTCCGTTCATCATTGGCACGTCTCGCTCATCACATACTGCGTGCGGTCTTTACGTATTTCTCTCCCCGCTCTCTCGATTTTTACGCGGCATGACCTTGAGTTTAGGGCGCGTGCGTTTCTCATGCGATCTCGATCGTATTTACTCGAATACCGTCGCGTAAATAAATCGACATATGCAATTATTTTCCCAAAAATTCGAACTTTGCGTAATTATTCGCCAAAAAAATGTAAAAATTTATAAAAACCTTATAAAATATAAAAAAACGAAACATTTCGGAACTGGAGATTTTGATGGCGAAAAAATATTCGAACTTGAAGAAAAAAATGTAAAATAAATTCGCAGACCTTTGGAAAAGGCCGTGGCGAATGCTCGGAGGTATTTTCGTATGTGATCTAGGCGAAGTGTTCTCCCCCAGAAATCCAGAGCGTGCATGAGCAACAAAATCCAGTCTCTGAGTGCGAGAAAGTTTCTCCCCTTTATCCGCCTCTCGCTATTTCGAGGGTTTATTCCTGGCTTCTTTGAGGGACAGACAGAAAAGTTCTTGTCTGCGAAAGATTTTTTGCAACGTTTTTCCATCGCATTACTACGTGGACGAGTCTAGAAAATATTTGCGTCTCGATCTCGAGGCTTTTCGAAGTTTTTTTCGAAATCGATCAAAAAATCAACTTTTTTTATTTCCAAAACATTTGAATGTTTTTTTTTCTTCGATTTTTACTTCGCAAACGACGACGAAAAATGAACGAAATTTCGTTTTTAATTCCAATGAATTTCCGCGCCCCACAACACGGCGTTTCAAACGTCGAGTGACTCCAGGCGCCCCGTACACATTTAGATATTAATGTTAATTTTAGACACCTATTCGTTGCAACCATTTGGAGCTAGGCTATGAGATTAGAGGGCGTTCAATCATATATACATATAATCAAGAACATAAAAACAGCTCGTACGACTCTAACGCGAATTAACTTTAGCCTCTCCCCCTCCTCCTGTCACTCTGGACGTTCTCTCTCTCTCGAGATAAATTGGACTATTTTTATGATTCATTTTTTTGTACGAGATTCGAAGGAGCTATAAGACGTTCCCAAAAACATCGAGTCAGTTGACTTTTGAGTTCTGCCATTTGTTTTCTTTCTCGAATCGAACATCCGACGAAACTTTTTTTTATTTTCACTAAACACGATGATCGAGTTTTCGGAAATAAGATCGAGGCCTCGAATTTCCGATAAATGATTTTCACCCCATTTTAAGGTCATGCTACCATTTCCGGTAGCGAAATGTGAGGATTGACAGAAATGACAAATTTTTTAGTCACTTTGGTAACGAAAATTTGTAAAAAAATTATTAAAAAATTGGTTTTTCGGAATTATCTTAAAAAAAAATCGTCACGTAATATCAAGTTAAAGAAAAAGAAAGAAAAATTGAAACATGTTCGAACGCAACGAAATTCTGGTTTTTCTTGAGGCAGAGCTCGTAATTATTGTGGAATATTTGGTCCGGACAATGAAACGATTTTCTCTTGCGATCCAAAAACTAAATAGACACGAAAAATTGCCATAATTTACAAAATTCAATAAATAAACGAGGGAAAACATTTTTCGTTGAATCTGAACGTTGCAAATTTAAGAATCACAAAGATTAATGGTTGACAGCTGCTCAAAATAGACAAACAAAAATTTGCTTATAGTCAATGTGAATATTTTCCTTCTACGAATCGTGGGCCTTCGTTGAAGGAAGCATGCGAATGAGGAGAGATAAAGAGAAAGAGAAAAAGGGCAGCCACGTAGACGCGTAAGCCTTGAGAACAATAAAGCTGTCTGGGCCGAGACAACCGAATAATAGGAAAAAGTCAAGATACTAGAGAGTCGAGCCTTGAAGTTCCGCGTGTGCATCTGTTGGCAATACTGTGCAAAAGAGGCTCGTTGCACCTACGTAAGATCACATTTCTCGTGCGTCCTAGCACCTCCAAGAGGTTCTCAATGTTCATTGTGACAAAAACCAACAAACCAGACGGAAATAAAATATTTAAAATCGATTTTTCATCAATCAAACGGAAAAAAAGCGAAAAAAATGTTCCTGTCCTTTCGAGAAAATTAAGAAATTGAATTAATTTAATTGAATTTAATTCAATTTGAATGAAATTTACTTGAATTGAATTTTATGAAATTAATTGAATTGAATTTAATTTAATTAAATGATTAGTTTGATAATTAATAATTTTATCAAATTAGATTTGTTTAATTATTTAATTGAATGATTAATTATTTGAAATTGTTAATGAAATTAATTGAATTTTTAATTTGATTTTTCAATTTAATCGATTGATCTAAATTGATTTAATTGAATCAAATTCATTCAATTCCGGAAAATGAATTTTTTCTTGAATTTTTACGTCAAAATTGAACGGAGTTTAGCTTTTTTGAAAAAAAAAAAGGAAAAAAAATTGAAATAATTCGATTTTTTTTCAAGCTCGACAAAAAAACTGTAAAATTTTGAGAATTTACGGACATGAAATTGTTCGTTTTTTCAAAATATTTGAGAGTCGCGGAGATCCCGTTTATTATGATACGGAGACACCGAAACTTGAGAGGGCTGTGTGCCGGCTGAGACCCCCCCCCCCTCCCCTCCTCTTCCCGCTACGCCTTCCCTTGCCGCCCACCGCGCCACAACCGTTTCCTCTCCCTCGCCCCCTATCATTTGAACCAACGCATAGTCCGACGGATTTATATTTATACACACGGTGTCGTCTCATTATAGGGTAGAGACGGAAAGACATTATAGTTAAGCCTCCGCGGACACTCTCATCTTCACGATCAAAGCACATTTTCAATGTGCGAAGAATACTTTGAGGACCTTGCCTTAGGTCAAGTACCGTTTTCCACGATCCGTCAAATTGCCTCGGCCAGTTACGATCTCCGAAATAAAATTTCGAAAATTATTCGCCCTGACTTTCATTCATTTTCGGAGAAACAAAACGTTTTCCTCGGAGCAATAAAAATATTTAATGTTCCTATTTTTATTTTCATTAACTTGCATTTCCGTGGGGGAATTTTTTCAAGAAAATTCCGAAAAATTCGTTTTTTAATGATTCGATGAAAAATTTACAAAAAGGTTTTTCCTCGTCATTGGAAGTTCACTAAAAAACTATTTTTTTCGGGCAGAATTGAAATTAAAATTGGTGGCGTGAAAAAAAATAGATTTTTGCGTGACACGCAGAGGTCACGTGGAACACGCAAATAAAGCTCTGGAAAAGGTTATCGACTTTTATCAGCGATAAGAGAAAATTATTCGGGAATAGAAATTTTGTCTCTTCTCCTTTCGTCCACTACGCTGGACAGCCGTTCTATTATTTTTGTCAATATGCTTCACAAAACATTGGAAAGGTCAGGTCTGCTTATAAAAAGCGAAATATAGACTTTCAGCCACAAATTACCACTGAAGAATTTACTCCTCGATTCAACTTGTATCGTTTTTCATTCATTTGCCTCTTTGTTATCAATCGTTACGAAACTTTGTAATATTTTTCCCTAACTAAGATTCGAATCACAATTATGCAATTGCAATCTCTCCCGATGTCAATATTCGCACAACGAGGAGCTTCATTTTTTGGACCAACTTGAATTTTTGCTGAATAAAAAAATCTCCAGCCAGAATTCTCTTTTTTTTATTTTGTTTTTGTTTTTTTTTTTAATTTTGACCTTGAAAATTTTATTTTTTGGTGCACAAGATTCTCGTCGGATCGAATGTTGATGACAATTTTTTTTTCTCTGATAATTAGAACTAATTACTTCATCCCATTAGCCCACCCATTCACGATGGATCATTTTGGTGACATAATTCGAATAACCCACTAATGCGCGTACTCAATTACGACGATAAAAATTTTTTTATGGTCCTCGATCGAAAAATTGTTAGCGAGCGCTATTTTTTTTATTTTTTATTTTCAACCTCGCTAAAAATTATCGCACTTGGCGAGAAAAAGATTATATAAAATGACAATCTGATGTGGACATACTCTGATATACACAGGCGCGAAATTATTTGCGAAATAAAAGCCACGTGTCTTTGAGAAACGCACGAAGAAAGTCGGTGTGAATTATTGCGATGAAAAAACCTCGTGCCAAGAGACGTCTGCGATTTCATAGAGTTATTTTTATTTATTTTATCATCGTTTGATTCCAAAATCTTTTTTGATCCATTTTTTTTTTCGAAAAATATAAATTTGTTGTTGTTTTTTTTTATTAATCGAGAATTGCAGTTTTTTTCAAGTGTTTTTGGAGGCGAATTTGATTTTTTAATCATTTGTATTTGATTCGTTTAATTTGAAAATATTTTTTCGAAAATTCTTACGTAAAAAACGTGTTTCTCGGGCCACACAATTTTTGTTCTTTTAATTTTGTAACATTTTTCAAAAATCGTTTCGGTCAATTAATTCATTTGGTTAGAAATTTAAAACGATTTTTTTTTTGCGTGTTTAACGCGCTCGAACTATTTTATCTTCGCAAGAGTGTCGAAGAGAAAAGACGCAAATTCAACATCGCGAAACTAAATTGGGAACTTTGGCGACTGGCCAAGATTCTCGAGAGCCATCTCTTTCACATTTCTATTCTTCATTTTGTTTTCACAATTTTTCTCCATTTCTATTACCTCCCATTCCCTTCTTTTCACATTCACATTATTTATTTAGTTTTTTTCATACCAATGTTGCACGACGAACCAATGTTCCCCATTATTTATTGAGAGATCGAAAAAATTCGTTCGAACCAGCGGAAATAAATTTTTTTACGCAGAAAATTCACTGATAATCAGTTTTTCACTTTTTGTTCGTGGAAAATTGCATTTTTTTCATTGAGAAATATTCCCATCATGGTTGAGAGAAAAAAAAAATAGTCGGAGGCTCTTCGACTGTGGGGTTTTTTGGATCTTACAATTGTGAATTTAATTGTGGTATTGGAAGTTATTTTAATTTTTGTTTTAAAGGCTTCGCTTGGGTTACGTTGGCGACAAACGACTCGTACTCTCTGGGCGCCCTCGTATTGGCACATTCATTGCGACGTGTCGGAACGAAACACGATCTCGCCGTTTTGGTGACTCCTGGGGTGACCGGTGCCATGAGGTAAATTTTATAATTCGATATCACAAGATCGGAATCTTACACATTCTCGAAATTTATATCTTTAGCCAATTTCCGTGCTTGGGATTCCAAGGAACGATCGGCACGTGGCCCATCGTTCCTTCAAATTGAATTCTTTCCTAAATCCAAGTTTCGTCCATCGGAAAGCTCAAGCCCCGTTATGTTTAGCTCGTACGAAAAGCTGAACGACAGCCAACCAGTACATCGCGAACTTGAACTTTATCTCAATGCGATTGCGTGTCATTGCCTGCCAACGAACTCGCACGTAAAAATAATTTACTCACCTGTTAAAGCGAGCAAAGAAAACATGAACGAGCAATCAAAAAAGCTCTAACGTGATGAGAGCCCGACGACTCTTTTGAGTCGAAAAAAAAATTGATTGGAAATAATCTTTTCGTAAATTCCCTCCAGATAAATTTTTTTCGGTTTTGTGCATTAAATTTTGGTCAATTTTTCATTTTTAACCCTTTAACAGAGAAAAATTGTCGTCGGTGTTCTCCCTGGTACAAGAGGTCAACGTTCTCGACTCCAAGGACGAAGCTAATTTGGCCCTTTTGGCGAGACCCGAGCTCGGAATCACATTCACCAAGCTCCATTGTTGGAGGCTCACTCAATATGAAAAATGTGTGTTCGTCGACGCCGACGCTCTGGTAAGTATCGCTTCATCAAATCCCATCATTCGATTAAATGGAATAAATTAATAAAGCATTTTTTCACGATACTGAAGTTTGGATCGTTGGAAAAAAGTGAAAAAATGATTTTTTAATCATTATTTTGATAGATAATCAACGTTTCGGATTTTTTTGAATAAACTCAGTTTTGGAATGTCAAAAAACGTCCGACCTACTATTTTTGATAAATATTTTCCGAAAGATTCGCCATGTACATAAAAAAAAATCACTTGTCGTTGCATTTCAATGATGCAAACTTCGAAATCATATTTTTTCTTTAATTTTTCTAAAAAGTGATGAAAAAGTGCGACGAACTGTTCGAACGCGAGGAACTCGCCTCATCAAATCTATTCATTCGATTGAATGGAATAAATGAATAATTTTTTCTTGAATTCCCTGAAAGGTGATTAAAAATTGCGACGAGTTGTTCGAACGCGAGGAACTCTCCGCAGCGCCCGATGTCGGCTGGCCCGATTGTTTCAATTCCGGTGTTTTCGTCTTCAAACCCTCTCAACAAACATTCGCCTCGTTAACTGCCTTCGCTGCTGCTAAGGGCTCCTTCGACGGAGGCGATCAAGGCCTCCTCAATCAATACTTTAGCGACTGGGCTCACAAAGACATATCGAAACATCTTCCCTTCATCTATAATATGTGCTCCACTGCCACTTATTCCTATTTACCTGCTTACAAACAGTGAGTTTCGTCCACTTTTCTTTCCACTCTATTTCTTACATTGTACTTAATTTTTTTTCCTTCCTCGCACACAAATTCTTTACTAAATATTGAACGAGAATCGTGAGATCCGGTCGAGAATAAGCATCGTACGGCATCGTAAAAAAATCCATTTTCTGTGCTCCGATTCGTCGAGGATCGAAAACGTTTTTCGATTCCCTGAATTTCGTTCGAGCTTCCGAGACAATCTTTTTTTTGTTGTATTTTTACATTTTTCCGGAGGGACGTGAGTGTTTTGTTGATATAAATGGATTTATGAAAAAATTTTAGGTTCGGGGACGATGCGAGGATCATTCATTTTATTGGAATAACGAAACCCTGGCTTCAGTACTTCGACACAGTCACGAGCCAGGTACAACCCGCTCCAGGCTCTCACCATTTATTACCGCTGCTCCAACTGTGGTGGAACATTTTCTGCGATAACGTTCATCCACAATTGTCCCCAGTAATGGTAAATATAATAAAGCCTCGACAAAACTTTGTGTCGTTGAATTTTGAGGAATTATTTTCTCCTGTTTTTGACGTGTGATTTTTGCTGAAACATTTTTTTTTCTTTTCTTACGAACTCAATTAATTTGTTACTCCAATATAACAATAATTATTTATTATTATTATCGTTACTCGGCTGATGATTGTAATGCTTATCACCCCTTTACTCATTCCGCAAGCTAAGCAATGAACAAAGGGATTCTAATTCGTCTTATCGCGAGGTAAGAATTTTCAAATTGTGCCACCGATCAAGCTTTTTTCTACTTTCATTTATTTTTCACTGTTTTTTCAAATTGTTTCAACTTTTGACATTTATTTTCCATTTTTGGAACTTGATCATTTTTCTTTTTCTATTTTTTCCATCAGCACAAAAATATTTATCATTTTCACTTACTCATTTGTTCGATTATTTTTTATTAAATTTTTAGAGATTTTGTTTGTTTGTTGAATTTGTAGTAATTCTGCACCGCACAATATGGCAGTTGCAAGCTTTTTCACGTAGCAGCAGCTTTCATGTGGCATGATTATATTTGACGCACAAATAAAACGTTCAAGTATTTTTGCACATGGTGACGAACGTTTTCATAAATTGGTAACACTTTTGGCACCTGATTACGTTTTTCTTTGGACGTGGATATTCTGTCGCGACGAAATGCTGCGCATTTTCGTCTCATAACTATTTTTATTCCTCCGATTAGTTAAATGTTTATTTTAATATAGTTTCCCTTTTTTTTCACCGGAATAAACGCGAATGAGTATTCCTTTGATTATTTCAATGTTTGCCCAACACGCTGTTAATTCGTTCAACTGAAAATCGCACTCGATTCGAAACTTTTAACATATTCTATGCATTTTTTGTATTTTCATTACTTCTTTTTTTTTTCTCTAATCGAGAGTCTTAACGTTATTTTGGCACGTACTTTGAACCTTCTCGTTCTTCCTAACTTTCCTGTTATTCTCGTTGTTCGCTCTTACGTCTTCATCGACTATTGCATTCTTGTTTTCTTTCACTCGTTTATCGTCTTTTATTAATCCTGGGGGTTCAAGGTATTTGTACAAATCGATGTTACTTTCGATTGGATAACTTCGTATTGAAAGCCGCATTGTGAATTAACGTTGCGAATAATTACGAACTTAATTAATTAACTATTAATCGAGGAAACTTTGAATTGAGGAAACTGAATAATAAAACAACACGGCTTTTAATACGCGTGTGTTTCGGCAGTGTCTATTTCCTTTGAGGTTTTCGATCGAGAGACAATTTAAAATTAAACAAAATTATTATTTTTCCTCATTTTCTGTGAAAATGAATAATTTTCTACATTTTTTCTGGATCGTGTAGTTTTTAGTTTTTTCGTTCAATTTTTTGGCAAAAAATTTGAAAAATTTGAATTTTGCTATTGAATTATCGAAATATGAGGAAATTTGGATTTCTTTAATAAATGTGAAGGCATTGAAAAATCTGATGATTGAACCAGAAAGTTTCGGGATTTTTGTACAACGAAAATTAATGGACACTGACGCGATCATCTACTGTGTAACTAACCCATTAATTAGCGTGCAATATTTTTCTGTTTTGGCATGGTTAATGCTTGCATAGGCCAGCAGCATTTTGGCACAACATTGGCACGAACAAAAATTCCCATCCGCCCAATCACACGATCCCAAAGAAGGATCTCCCCACTATGACACGAACGAAACGACAGCAGAGGAGTTTGTAAACGACCCGACGGATTTTTCCGAATTTCGCGATCCTTGGGAACATTTTCAATGCGTCCATGATACGGCCGCAGAATTAGAAAACGATCATAATTCGATTGAGTATGAAAACAATGAAAAAGATTTATCAAACGATCCACAACAATTCTCGGCTTTGAGTCAATCGACCGTGGGCATTTTACCAAATCTGACCGGTCATCTTTCCGAGTCGGATTCCTTCCGAGAAAATCACCAAAATTTTGCAGTATTAGAAAATTTTTCCGAAAATCATTCCTCCTTCCCTTTCCACATTAATTGCGAGTTCCAAGCCGAAGAATGGCATCTGTCCTTGGACGAATCTCGTCCGGAACGCGATGCTGAGGAAAATGACAAAAACGTAAATTTTGCGAGTCCGGAAAATGAATCAGAAAACACACAAAATTCTTGCGCAGTTGAGTTTCATGAAAATCTCGAGATTTCGCATCAAAACGACACAGAATCCAATTTTCATGTTCCACCTTTCTGTCATAACGAAAACGCCTCGACATCGGAACAAATTTACCATTTTAACGACGATAAATCCTATGGAAACGAACAAGACGAAATCACCCCACAAGATCAACACACAAGTGACCGAGACACTGGACACGAAGACATTATCTCAGCACCTTCTTGTCCTAGCCTTCCACTGTCCTGTACAAAGTCCGATAACGTAACAACGCAATCAGAAACGAACAATTCGAGCCAACTCGAAAGTAACGATGTAAGTAAATGTTTGTTGGTTTCATTTATTCGATTTTGTCATATCCGTTGGTCACGTCGATCGTATCGTTGCGTAGTTCTATTCTGCTGACGATTATTTACGTGACAAAAAGTGAGTTTTTCGTTTTTTAATCGTCTCGTGCTATTTTTTTTTCCAACTTCGTACGCTCTATTCGATTTTTTTGAGAAAAAAAACACGAATGTACGACGTTGCACTTTTCCCACATTGCGAAGAGACCAACTGCTCGAAAACCTAAATATACATGCTTTCGTAGATTCAACTGCACTTATCCGCCATATTGTGTGCACTTTGTGCTTCCTTTTGTGTGGAAAAGACAAAAAAAAGCTCGAGGAAGCTTCGCTGTTCTAGAAATGTAAATAATTATGCGTTTTAGTTGCGAACTTGATAATTTTGTCAATTCACAATTGCTTCTTATTTGTACGTTGCACTTTTTTTCTGGTCAAGGAATTCTGTCAGGAAAAAATTTTGATCGAATTTCTTCGAAGAAAAATTCACAGAGAAAGTTAACAGCTTCCAGGCGAAGTGAACTTTTTTAGAATCGGTAAAAAGAATAGCTGGAAATTGAAACGAAATGTTTTTCGGAATACCGAACAAGCTTCCTTTTATTTTGGCATTCTCGAGAAAATAAATTCAAAGCATGATCGCTAGTTGCCTCGCGGACATAGAAATATCGAGGAACGTCATGAAGCGCATAGCTTGTCAGTATTTTCTGAATAAATAACATAAAATTGTCTCTCCGTATTAGGCCGGTATCGCCGGAGCCTTGGCGAAAATAACGCTCGGCGAAGCGAGGAGTCAAGAACAAGTCGCCTTCGAAGAACACATGAGGAAACAAGGCTGGGAACAGGGACAGATTGATTACATGGGACGAGACAGTTTCGATAACATTTGGAAAAAGATCAGCGAAACTTTGAGCGTCCAACCGGAAAGCCAACCTTCGCCCCGTCAGGTTTGCACCAATTTACTCATTTCTATGGTTTTTCTATTCTTAGCTCATGGCATTTTCTTAGCTATTTCCCGTTCGAGAGACTCTTAGATGACCGACGAGGAATCTACTGAAAACCTTGCCCCGGAAACTAATTTTTTCTGCTTAAAATTTTTCAATGCAAAAATTTGTCTTATTTTTTTTTTTACATTCGACGAATTTCCATCGCAATTAATTCCGTTTTTCCTTAGGCCGTGCCACAACTTCCGAAGGTTGAAACTGAGAAGAAAGCTGCAGTCCTTCCTGTCGAAGAAAAACCGGCAGCAACAAAACCCGAAGCTGGTACGTGATTGAATTACATAATCGCAATAAGATCCGTTTACTTATCAATTATATTGTCCAAAATGTTATGTGGAAAAAAATCGAAATCTCAAACCTGTAAATTGATAAGAAGAGAAAACAGATGTGATGAGAGGCCCTTGAAAAACTGAGTACCTTTCTTGTCCTTTTTGATTCGTCGTAAAATTTTCTCAAAGCAACAAATAAAAATTGACAGTGCTCAAAAGTGGCAATTAACTTGCTTAGCGTTTTTGTTTGATTTTTATTTTTGACATTTTGTTTTTAGAAATGTCCGAAACTCAATCGAGACATTTTATTTTGTGACTCGAATTTAAAACGTGATTTAAAGATTGAGTGTTTGAAAACAGGAGCAGAGGAGAGCAACTAACAGACGCCATAGCATTGCCGCGTCTTGTAATGTCGTTTTGCTTGACTGGGGTAAATATTTTTAAGTGCTTACAACAACAATAACAACAATTGTAGAAAATGAGCTGCTTTTTTGTATTTTTCAGCATTTACAAAAAATCTCTCGATATTTAAAAAAATAATATAAAAAATACAAATTATTTTTTATCCTGGCAGAATTTTTGGTGTTTGATAATTTTCGTACGAGCATGTGGTTCGCGTGTCGCGTGTTTCAGTGCATTTATTGAATATCGAACGATTTTTTTTACGTTTCAAGAAATTTTGTGAAATTTGAAGAAAAACAAATTTCAGTTTCGATTAATTGCATCGGAAAGTTGTGTTTTTTTAAAATTATTTTCGAAATAACACGAGTTCTTCAGTAAAAAACTGAAAAGTTTTTACACAAGTTTTGATTTTTTCAACGCGTTAGTCATTTTTTTCTTACGGCGTCTGCAATCAATCACAGAAAAAACAGTCGCTCACCGTTGTCGTCCGCTACTTTTTGTTTTTGGTTGTCTTTTCGATGCTTGCGCTACAGCGACACTCTAAATCGAGGCTTCTCATTAACAACGTTGAGCCGTCATTTAAAATAACAACAACCGATCATTTATTCACTCCAGAAATACCGACAATATTTCCACCAAGGATATCAATACAAATATACAAAAATATACATGACTCTGAAGTTTGCTACGTTGAGATTCAACGGAAAATCCTTTTACCATTGATTATTTATTGAATTTTGGAAATTATGGCCATTTTTCGGGTCGATTTAGTTTTTGGGTTGCAGACCAAATGTCGAATAATATCGATGGACCCTGCTGTAGAAAGAAAAAAAATTTCGTTGCATTCCAACGATGCAAACTTCATAAATTACGACAGTATTTTCTAATCTTCATCGCCGTATTATTTATTCAGTATTGCACGTTGTTTTTCGTAAATTGTACTAAATCGATCTCTGTATTGATCGGATTTTTTCGGGCGGTCGAGGTTCAAGTTTAACTTGAAGAACAACATATTTTAAATTCGTACGAGACTCGAAATTGCTCTGAGAATGAGATTTTTCGTAAATTCTCTTATCGTCGTCGATTATCGACAGCTGGTCCGATTAATACCAGAAATCTGATCAATACGAGATATCGCCAAGTTTGCTCGGTCGACGAAAAATGACCTTGTTTTTGTTGTTAATTCAGCTGTGCTAGCGGAACTCCAACAAACAGACGAACAAGATGAACTGCTCGGTGAGGTTGCTCACGAGTTGAACGAATTAATATCGCCATTATGTGAATTAACGAGAGGAGGAACGAGCGAGTCAACGATTTTGACGGGACCGTCGTTGAGTGAAGCGGCCGAAAGTACGCTGGCTCCGTTAACGACGGCATCGCCATTGCTATCCGAAACGTTATCGACGCCCGTAGGAGTCGATTCGATTCCGCGAACATCTGGCGATGACAAAATTTTCGATCAAGGAAAATCGTCTGCATCCGATGACCTTGAAACCCCCGAGAAAATCGACGAGGACAAAGAAAAAACTGCCAATATTGAAATTCTTGCGGAAAGTCAAGTTCCCATCCAAGTCGCCGAGTCCGTCCTTGAAGCCGAGGTCAAGGAATCGGTCAGCGAGCATATAAAACCTGTCACCGAAGAAGCCTTCTCATCCATTTCCCTTCCTCCCCAAGAGTCCGTCCCTGCGGTCTTGGAAACTGCTATGGAAGCCGTTGATTCCATCGCCCCAAGACCCAACGGAACATCTCCCCTGGTTGGTAATGGAATTGACGCGCTTTGTTGTCCAGTCAACAGATTAGCTTCCGCAACGATCGCCGTCGTAGAAAGAGCTTCCGATCTTGTTGTCCAGCCCCCGCAATTCCAAGCTCCAAGGGATCCTGTTGTGTCGTCGGCCGCGTCTAGCGAACCCGAAAGAAATGCGCCTGTGGATGTTGTTCAACCGAGTCCATCCCCATCGACCGAAATCCCCGAAAAACCCGAAGAAGCTTCCCTCGCATCGGCGCCAAAAGTTGTTGACGATGTTTTGGCCAAATCAACGGAACTCCTGCCCGAGAAGTCTCCAACCGGAAGTCAAGAATCGACCGTCATTTCCGGAGAACCCAACGTCGTCTCGTCGACTGCAAATACTGCCTCGGCACCCCTCGAAGAAAGCCACCACCCTCCTGACGAGTCCGTTGCTAAAAAACAAGAAACGGCGGATCCGACGCCTCTGGACGTTTCTGCTGAGCCAACAAAGCCCAGGGGCTCGGAATTTCCGGTGAGCACCAAAGCGGATGAGCCCAAATTACCCGCCCCAGTTCCAACAGAAACTCCTCCAATGGGCTGTCCCGCAAAAGTCTCAAAAAAATTGGAAGAGTCACCAGAGTCTGCAGAAAAATCAAAATCCTCGTCGACCGTCTCAGAAAGTCTGCCCGAATCGACCACTTGCGAAGTTCCAAAAACGCGAGTCGACAAAGATGAAGAAAAGCTGAAAAAATCAATGAGTAACTATCCCAAGGAGCCTGCTAGCCCAGAAGCTTCCCCGGCGACGGGAGAGCCTTCCGACAAGTCGACTAGTAAGAAAGATGCCAAAGACACATGTTCGAAAAAAGTACCAAAAACGTTGGTAGAGAAAGATCCACTGAAGGTTTCGATCTCCAAGGAAATACCGAAAGTCTCGGCGGAGGAACAAGGGCCGGGAGAAACGATTGAAAAGTCAGAAACAAAAAAATCGACCTCACCGGAAGAGTCCTCTCCCGTTAGGCCGGCAAGAACGAAGGATCTTCAGATTCCTGACACACCGACGATAATCGAGGCGACACCACCGACCTCTCCGCCGATCGGGGGTGCCGAGAGCCTCGAGGAGCAGCAGCAACCGAGCAAAGTAGTGAAAAAAACGGTGAAAAAAGTTGTTAAAAAAACGAGCGAAGCCAAACCCGCGGAGGGTAACGAAGCAGAGGGAGAGAGTAAAAAGGTGACGAAAAAAATTGTGAAAAAAGTGGTGAAGAAAAAGGACGAAGAGGGTAATCCAGTGGTGGATGCTGCGAGTGCAACCGAAAAACCTAAAAAAATCGTCAAGGTCGTGAAAAAGACGACGAAAACTACTTCCCAAACTTTAGACGCCGAGGCTGTCGTGCTGGAAACTCCTCCGCCCGGACAACCGGAAGTTCCCG
Organism: Campopleginae sp. 14b; assembly: GCA_030522525.1. Taxonomy (NCBI): domain Eukaryota; kingdom Metazoa; phylum Arthropoda; class Insecta; order Hymenoptera; family Ichneumonidae; species Campopleginae sp. 14b. The sequence goes on from JAPYYS010000083.1 coordinate 262,335, forward strand.
TTCCACCTAAACGGAAAATTAAAACTACCACCAAAACGACTACCCTCAAGTCCGAATCCGAGCAATAAACCCCAAAACCCAACATTTCGATCCTTTCCCTTCATCCTTTCCATTCGAGCCACAGCCATCTAGTTTTTCTTCATTTCGTAACAAACCTCCACCCACTGGAATGGCGGCGCAACCTCCAGAATCGTTGATTCAAATTTTTTAGCTAAATTTTTTATCGTTTTTGGCGAATTTTGCAAAAAAAAGGTGAAAAAAAACTGTTCGTTTTTTGTCCAATTTATTTATACACTAATATATACAGACTTACGTTTATACCGCGTTTTTATCGTTGAAAAAAGAATCTTCTCGTTTAAGCTCGTGTTTTAGCAGCTTCTGGTTTTTTTTCTCCTCACCGCGTACACAAACCTTATCTTTCACTAATTATTGCGCAATGAGAATATTTTCTATTGATAAAATAATTTTTATGGATCATTTTACAGTAATGACTAGTTTTTCTCACGTTTTTCCCTAGTCTACAACTTTATGGCCCCTGTTCCCTTCCCTCAGTCATCCATGGATTTTACTTTGTATTATGAATTTATTTTTTATTAATTACTCATCGTAATTACTGTTCTTGTTAGTATTCTCATTACTTTACTGTCAAATATATATTAATTGTCCGTAACACATGCCAACTGATATTTTGCAATATGAAATTTACCACATACGAATAAAGATAATAAATAACATACGAAAGTATATTACTACGCGTTGTGTATGTTTCTCCAAAATGATGTGCAGGACGAACTTAATTCACGGCTGAGTTGTTGGCCATTGGGGAAGTTGAAAGAAAAAAAAACAACGTTTCAAGTTGGACGATTTTTTTTTTATACATAAAATTCTTAGATTTTTTGGAGCCCAAGATCGAAGAGTTTGTCGGCTTCAATTGAAACTCAAGTCTGTCGGGAAAAATCATGGTTCGGTGGCGCCATCGCTTTTATTTCTCAGAGCCTGAACTACGCAGAATTTTAACCTGAAACCTCGTCGCTTGGGTCGCTTCGTCGCTTGTACGTACGCGCAAATTATACCGGGGACCGGCACGCCGTTCCTTGAACACAAACGTTTATTTACGTTTTATATTTTTTCGAAAACACAGGTACGTTTGTCATACTCATCAATATCAATGAATTATTAACAAATTTTCATCAACCATTTCGACGATCTGTGTATCATTCGTCTCAACTTTTCGTAGGACAGAAATCCTAACCTCTAAATTCGATATTTTTGTTATTGACTCCCAAAGTATAAACACAAATCTTTCGATCATTAGCTATCAATTGTGACGTTGATCTACAGTCTTCGTGTTTGTTTTCCATACGTGCTCTCGAATTTACTCGGCAGAAACAAAACTTAACCTTAAAATTCTAATCTTTCGTTTACACACGTTAACCAAGTGCGTCAGGGACCCGAAAAAAATTCAGCATCCTCAACAATGACGAGAGGCAATGTAGATCATGAATAAAAATCACAAAATATTCACTAACAATTCGTCGCCCGACAGAAAACCTCACAACTCTGCAATGGCCGCGACGATGCCAATAAACCCCAAACCGTTCTTGAACGGTTTGACGGGGAAACCAGTGATGGTGAAACTGAAGTGGGGCCACGAGTACAAAGGTTACCTTGTATCGGTCGACGGGTACATGAACCTCCAGCTAGCCAACACGGAGGAACATGTCGAAGGCGTTTGTACGGGCAATCTCGGAGAAGTCCTGATCAGATGTAACAACGTCATGTACATAAGAGGAGTAGAAGAAGAGGACGAAGAGGGTGAAATGAAAGACTAAATTTTCCATCGATCCATTCCCATCTAAATTCTCTAATTACCGTGTAATTATAAAAATAAAATACTTGTAATTATAACTAAAGATAATTTATTCGTAATAAATAGTTTTTTATTGCGACAGAACGTTTATTCAGTTTCTTTGAAACGTTAAAATTATTTTCATGAAAATAATAGCCAATTTCCGACGTCACTATTTAATTGACTTGAAAACTTTGATGGAGCGTGATTGCTCGGAAATAGATGACACAGAAGTTTGCAACGTTGAGCTCCAATGAAAAATATTTTTTCCATTAATTTTTTTCTTTTATTTTTAATTCAATTAATTTTTTATTATTGAATTATTTTAAATGAATTTAATTTCATGAATATCATAGTTTTTGGAAATTATGACATTTTTAAAAATTAGTTAATTAATTAATTTTTTTTAATCATTGAAAATAAAAATTAATTAATTAATTAATTTTGTAAATCCTTGATCACGATGAAATCTTTTATTGGCTAGACTTAATATTTAATAAAAATCGAAAGATCGGGTCAACAAAAAACAGAATTTCGTTGCATTCCAACAATGCTAACTTCAGCAACGTCGGAAATATTGCGACGAAACAAAACGCGTAATTTTACGGCAATATTGCGTCCGTGTCGTAACAAAACAGTTTACATTATTGATTTTGAAATGCACTTAATTGTAATTGAGTGAATTAAAAAATCAATGTTTCAGGGAATTGAAGAAACGAAACGCACATTCGTGGTCTATATAAACGGAGAGTTCGCTGTGGATAATTTAGTCGTTGAATCGAAATGGAAAGAAATCGTAAAAAATGTACGTTGTTGGCTTATACAGTTTCCTATTCTGTTTAGGAGCTTCTCAGGGTTTTGTCCAGTCGACCGACTGGGTGGACAGTTTAACGAAAAATATAATCAAAGATTCGGAATTGCGAACATTAACCGTAATAACGAGACTGCTCGACAACGAAATTCTGGAAAATCGAATTTTCGATAAATTATTCCAACAGCTAATGCGAAAGGTGCCGACGTTCCGGATCAATATCCCCGGAAACTCACAACTTCCAGTGAATTTTGTGCCCGAAGAAAAATCGGGAACGATCGATACTTCATCCACTCTGTTCCTGATTGCGATTCAATCTCACGACAGCTTGCCGTTTCTGGTGACAAAGGAGCTCATCAATGTCGTGGCCGAGATGGCCAAGTTTCATTATCGAGCAAAGTACCTCGTCGTGTCTTGCGCTCGGAAACCCAGCGATCGGGTCCCCCAATCGCTGCGATACGCTTGGACCAAGAAATTGCTGGATTTCACTATCGTCGAATTAATTGAACCGGAAATCCCATCATATTCCATTCTGGGCGAACGACCAGTCGCTCTGCCGATGATCCAGCAGTTTAATCCGTTCGAGGGAGTCTACACGAGAGAAAAATGGAATTCCCATAAAAATCTCTTTCCCAAGAAACTCGATAACGTCCAAGGCTATCCCCTGAGAATCAGAGGCCCCGATAGGCAAAAGGACGGGATAGAAGATCGCTGCGAGATTCGGGTGTTGCGGGCATTCGTTGAGGAACTCAATTTTTCTCCGATCTTCATTGAGTCGGGCGATCCGTTGAATAAACAAATGGATCCGCGCAGAATTCGTGACGAAATAGAATCCGACGACGTCGACATCACCGCGGACTTGCATCCGCATTCCTTCTTGCTCTGGAACAATTCGCAACGATTATCGATGATACTGAACGATCAATTTTGCGCTGCGGTCCCGATCCTCCCAGTATCTCAATACCCCTATTACACGAATCCCCTCAAAGGTTACATCCTGAGTTTTGGGATTGTATTGATTTTTTGGATTTTCCTGAAACTCCTCGGCTACGGAACGTATTCCTCGAAAATATTCAACATCTGTCGTGTCTTTTTTGGCATCCCGGTCGCCCAACAACCTCGGGACCATGTCCAACGCATTATTTTCGCTTGTTTGCTCGCTCTCTTCGCAACGTACTCGTCCACGATTTATTCCTCCATCACGGACATTGCTCTGCCGACTGAGAACGAAAAGAAGTTCGAATCTTTGGACGATCTCAATGATTCTGGGACGCTGGCCTACGTTTTGGCATCCGATTGGTTGAGAACGACGGAGCTGTTCCTCGGCTCCTTGAAAAAGTTAAAAACTGGCATCAGACGATCCTCCGACAAGCTTTGGTGCGTCCGACTGTTGAATCGGCACAGAAAATTCATTTGCTTGACCAGCAAATACATGTTAGACACGTTCGTCTCAGCTCGACCGCCGGGAAGACGTCTTCCCATGAAATTCGCAAAACCTTGTTTCTGGAACGATCATCTGAGTTTCCTGGTCGGCAAAAGATCGCCGTATCGCCAGAGATTCGATCGGGTCATCTCGCGATTACACAGTTCTGGACTCATAGCCAAAACGAATCTTTGGGAATATGAACTGAAGTTGCGTACGCAGAGCTCCACAAAACAGAGAAACACGAAGAACTTAGTCCGTCAGTTAATTGTCGTCGGGGTTATTGGCTATGGATTATCGATCGCAGTTTTATGGGCGGAAATTATTTTCCACTGTATTTCGATGTATAAAAGATCAAAAGATCAGATTACTGCTTAGCACGATTTAACGAACAAGAAACCCGTCGGGTAAATATTTACGGCGCAGGTTTGTCGTTACAGCACAGATTAAAAAATAAAAATTATATCGACCCGAGGTCGCACTAATTAATTTTTTTTTATCAAAAGATGCGTTAGCGGCTCGACGCCAAGTTTTAAAAAAAAGTGCAGCGCGCGAGCTGCCCTGCACTCTTATTTACAGTAAAATAGGCGTTTTGTGACGTCATAGTTAAAGTAGACGTGTACGTGAAAATAAAAAAAATGTATTTCTTTCGAGCGATTGTTCTGATTCTTCGGATAATATAAATTGATGTGAAAATTTTAATTGGCGACAATTCGATCGATAAATCTCCTCCCATTACAACGATTCCTTATGGCGTTTATTGAGAATGACAGAGGAAATAAGCGGCGAACAGAACTCGAATGAATCCGGAATCTTTATATCGATTTGTAATTACCGCGTGAAGTACGACATATATATAGCGACAGGCATGTCTACACGCGCGGTACAGACTACATAGACAGAACATATATACATTTTGTTCGTACATTGGTAACACGCGGTTCCGAGCTTATCTTATCAATTCTGTTCCCTTATGTATTTACATAACCAAATAATGTGGGTTTCGATCGAGCCAATGGGCCTGGATATTTTTTTGGTATGTGCATTCGATTTCCTCCGACGATTGAGCAATATAAAACCCTGACTATATATGATTCAAACAAATATTTCTGAATCAGTACAAAATTGATGTTTCCTGATTAAATAAATCGTCAAATTAAATCACAGATTTCCTCAACAATTTCGTTATGTATTGTTTATTGAAAAAATGTGTTTTTCAAAGGTACGTTTCTTTTTTTCCGACGCTTGCTCCAACAATATGGATAAAAAACCGAACTCTTTGAAATTTACAGAAACGTTATAACCCCATTTGGGGAACGTACGTTTTCGTGGACTGTTGGAAAAAACAACCGCATCGATAAGGTATGTTGTCCTTATCATTGCTGTCGAATCTCGATGCAACTTCTAACCAGATCATTTAAGAATCAGATCGCCCAACAAATTAATAAACAAGTCACGAATTGCCTGCTTCTTTTTTTCTCTATTACAAAAACTACACATTTCCACATTGACCTGTCTTTTTCGGGGTCATCTCTTTTGCTCTCAACATACATCAGTCCAAGCACCTCCAGTCTCGAAATAAGAATTAGTCAATACTGATCGGCCAATTGAAACATAAAATTTTCAGTTTTCATCAATAAAAAATGTGACAATGAGCTCAAAAATTTTGTTATTTCACCCGACAAAGGTCATTGACCATTTTTACTCTCTTAATTTGCATTTTTTAATCGCATCAAGCAATGGATGCATTTTCGCGACGACTATTTAACGAAAAAGTGATCGGTAGCTTAAGATTTGACGATCAATGACGCTGATTGATAAAGGGGTTTGGATTCCGTAGGTTCTCATAGCAAACAGAGGAGAAATAGCATGTCGTATATCGAGAACAGCGAAGAAGTTGGGAGTGAAGACGGTGGCAATTTACAGCGAAGCCGACAGAAATTCTATGCACGTGGAATCGGCTGACGAGGCGTATTGCATAGGGCCACCGCCTTCCAGTCAGAGTTATTTACGCCAAGATAAAATCATAGCAGTTGCGAAATCCGCGGGATGCCAGGCGATCCATCCGGGCTATGGGTTCTTGTCGGAAAACGTTGAATTTGCCGAATTGTGTCAAAAGGAAAATATTACGTTCATAGGTCCGCCGGCGAGCGCCATTCGGGACATGGGGATCAAAAGTACATCGAAAGCCATTATGGCTGCAGCCGGTGTGCCCATTATAAAAGGTACTTTTTCCACGGCATTGAATTTTCCACGGAGCTCCAGCAAAAATAATTGATTGCCGATGAAAAAAAACGTTTTTTTTGTGTGTTTTTTTTTTTCAGGATACCACGGAGATGATCAGACAAACAAAACTCTCTTGGCGGAAGCCCAAAAAATAGGCTTCCCTCTGATGATCAAAGCTGTCCGAGGCGGAGGCGGAAAAGGCATGAGAATTGCGACGGAAGAGGCACTTTTTATGGAAGCGCTCGAGTCCGCTCGCACAGAGTCTCTCAAATCATTCGGGGATTCCGCAGTCTTGTTGGAAAGATATATAGCGGAACCACGACACGTGGAGGTCCAAGTTTTTGCCGATACACATGGGAACGTCGTGCATCTGTTCGAAAGGGACTGTTCCATTCAACGACGTCATCAAAAGGTTATAGAAGAAGCTCCCGCGGTAAGAAGTCATTAAAAATACTGACTGCCTCGTTCCTCCCGATCAATCAATAATCAAATAATCCCACAGCCCGGCATCGCGCCAGAACTACGAGCACAATTGGGCGAAGCCGCAGTCAAAGCAGCAAAAGCCGTGGGATACGTGGGCGCCGGAACTGTCGAATTTATTCTCGACAGGAAAACGCATTCTTTTCATTTCATGGAAATGAACACTCGGCTCCAGGTCGAACATCCTGTGACCGAAGAAATCACCGGAACCGACTTGGTCGAGTGGCAACTCAAAGTCGCTGCCGGCCAAACTTTGCCGCTTAAACAAGAGGACATCCATCTCAGAGGACACGCTTTCGAGGCTCGGATTTATGCGGAAGTATGAAAATTATTGTCACAAATTTCGTACAACACCCTATGAAGATTTTCCAATAATTTTTATCGTGAAATTTTCTGGTTATTCAAAGAAAAAAGAGCTTTGACATTTTTCTTGCTAGTAATTCGTTGAACACGTTTTAAGGATCCTCGGGGTGGTTTCTTGCCAGGAGCCGGCCCACTTTTACATTTGACACCACCCAGAGGAGCAAGGAACGTCAGAGTCGAGACTGGAGTTCGACAAGGCGACGAAGTTTCTGTACACTACGACCCCATGATTGCGAAACTGGTCGTTTGGGGCAAGCACAGAAGCGAAGCGCTGAGCGTACTGCGAGCCCAATTGTCGGAATACGATGTAACGATTCTTCACCTTTTTTCCTCGCGTCTAAAATATTTTCTCGCTCAAAGTCACGGATCAGTCACCGAATCTCTCCTCGAATTTTTAGAAATAAAATTCTCCACTGTCGTTTGATCCATCAGAAAAAGCTCATTGCAAATTGTAAATAAAACCGAGACTTTTTTTAAATGCCAGTGATTTATTTCCAGATCGCTGGCCTGGAGACAAACATTGAATTCATAAAAGATTTGTGCGACCACCCAAAGTTCCAAGCCGGTCAAGTGCACACTGGATTTATTGAGGAAAATTACGAAACGCTCTTCCCGGAGCTGCAGCCATCGGAAGAGATTTTGTCGCAAGGAGCTCTGGCGCTTTTGATAGCTGAACAATGGGCGTCTCTTGCTCAAAGGAAACATCGCGAGAATCGGCTGAGCGCGTTTGACACAACAAGCGGATTCCGACCGAATCACGAGCTCGAGAGAAACTTCGAGTTTTCTTTCATGGATGAAAATTGTACGGTTCGCGTGCAATACGTCAAGTCGGGTGGATACTTGATGAGAGTGAATGACAAGGGACCAGCGAAATTGGTGAACGGAACGTCGATCGTACGAGGCGACACGATTCTTTTAACTTCAGAGATCGACGGAAAAAAACAGAAATCACGAATCGTTCGTGTCGGTCGGGAATTGCACGTTTTCACGAACGTAAGTAAAAATTCTTTTCTCAATAATCGATCAATCAATCTCTCATTTTCGAGCAATAACGGAATCGAATGTCGAGTAGGATCGAAAATGGAAATTGAGGATTCCCGAACCACGTTTCGTTAAGATGCAAATGAAAAACGCGGAAACATCGAAAGCCGGCGCTGTGAGTCCTATGCCAGGAGTCGTAGATAAAGTTTTCGTCCAGCCTGGAGATCTCGTCAAAAAAGGAGACCCATTGGTCGTTATCATCGCCATGAAAATGGAGGTAAATTTTATCTGCGACGAGCAATCGTTCGAAATTCTACCCAAAGAAAAAATCGTCAATTTTTAAGAATAATTAATGAATAATAATTTGCATAATTAATTCATAACAATTTGTACAATTGAATAATAATAATTTGTATTATTAATTAATAATAATTTGCGAAATTCATGAATCATAATTTGAATGATTAATAATTCCAAAATTTGACAAATAACGACAAATGATCGAGTGTCGTATTTCGTTTCAGCACGTTATGCGAGCATCGTGTGACGGTGAAGTTATCAACGTCCCTTGTTCAGTTGGTGACAACGTTGCCAAAAACAAACTTCTCGTCAACGTTGAGTGAACGCCGACGCAAGCAAAGACTCAGAAAACCAAAGATCGGGGCAATACATTTTATATTTTACAATTCTATTTTTACACACCGGCATGTTCAATATTTTTTAATGAATAAACTACGTTTGTTGGTATTTCCAAAACTTGCTTGCTTGATTTCGGATTTTTAGTTTTTGCAGAAAAAATCAAGGTTTTTTTGGTTCTTGGATTTTTCAACAGGAAACACAAAAGTAGAAAAGGAAACATGAAAATTTATTATTTTTTTTCACTCAATACATATTTCCCTGATATTTTCTTCCTCCCAGTATCAACGATCGTGTTCGTGCTCGTTTGCTGGCAATGGGAGCGAGAGCCAAAAATTTTGGTCAAAAGATCGATGGGACGAAGAAATTTGATGAAATCGTTGACTCGCAAGTAACCGAGTTTTCCAAATTCAGTCACGACTGTGAAAGGTCGAGAGGCTTTTGCTGAACGCGACCATAAAAAAGATTCCATGGTCGTGGACAGTCGAATCAATGATTATCGATAACTTTGGGTGGGCTGATTGGTTGGTCGATTTTCAGTCGATTTGTTCCTTCTGCTTGCACCGGCATCGTTTCCATTTTTCTTTTTTTCTTGGGTGCAAATTGTTTGAGTCTTTTTTCGAGAGATTCTTCGTCGCTGGAGATCGTGATCGTTTCTTCTTCGGCTTTCCCTTCGGCCATGGAATCCGTGGATGTTTCGTCGAGTTGAATTCCTTGCAATTTGTTTCGTCTCGCATTTCTCCGGCTGGCTCGAAAATCTCTCAACTTTTTCTCCACGTCCCTCTTTCGGGGCAGGGTTTGTACTTCCGGAATGATTCTTTTCTTGCCCCGTCGTTTACCGGATCTTATCGACACCGGAATCTCAATCTCTTGCTCATTTTTGACTATTCGGTAGCCCGATCGTCTGTCTCGACGATATGGGAGAAGCGTTTCGGCGGGGATACAGAACTTTGGCTTATCCGGTGATTTAGAATAAAATTCACTGGCTCGTTGGCCAATTTTGCACGGGAACGCTCGTTGCGTTGCGTCCACTTGGGGTTTGTTTCGTTTACGATATTCGTGGAGACAAGCCGCCGCGACATTTGAGACTAATTCTCTGGCTGCAGGAGACAATTTCGCTTTGTAATTTCCGCGCAATGGATTATTTGTTTTTTTGAGTTGATCCGCGACTTCCGGTTCGGCGGTTAACCTCCTAATGAGCTCGTCGAGCCCGAGAACTATTTTTTTTTTCTTCTTGCCTGGCTCGACCCCTAAATATGTTTCTGCTACTAATTTTGCTATGAATTCTTCGAGTAACGCGATCGCATTGCTTTTCCGCCTCCACGCTAACTGGCCGTCTTCCGGCCAACGATCTTCCGTCCAAATGACGTTTTGTACGAGCTCCTCCAAACGCCGGAACACCGGATTCTTCCCTCGCTCTTCCCCCACACAATCAGCTGTTCCCCTTCCCTCGAACCAACTCGAACCGCGTTCCCCACTTTTTTCCGTTTGCTCGTCATTGACATCGACATATTCCCTTGCGACTTGGACCGGATGTTCGTCTCTATTTACCAGTGGAATCGAAGCAGCAACCCTTAACGAAGGCTTCGGATATGTTAACTCGCTAAGACTCCTGACTCGAATCATCCCCGCTAAGTTGAGCCCCAATCGCTCTCCTGAAACTTGCGCAAATCTCGAATTATTCGCTTTCTTCTTCCTCTCTGTTGCGTCCACGAAAAGGACAAACAGAGTTTGTACTTTTCGTAAAACAGAGGAAAAGGAATCGCAAACAGGATGAACGCGGATTTTTTACTACGATTGTCGCTGATGCTATCTCGAATCTTAACCTAAAAGTTTCCCATTTAACGACCACTTTGTAATTCGATCATTACCTTTTTTCGTCGAGTGACTGCTCACTTTTTTTTTGGCACACTATTATCGACTCAAATCAACTTTGTTCATTCAATTTATCGTTTCACAACAAGCAAATGTGCGAATGCACGGAACAGCTGAACTGATGCCGCCGATATCTCGGTGGATGCGCAAGCAATGCGCGCAAGAGCTTCCCGCACTAACACATTCACACAGACCACGAGCTCGTTCAATGGCAACGGCAGGGTCCAAATTGCCGCCCTCGGAGCCGGCAAAAAACTAAAAACTGCTCAGATTTTCGTATACACGAGACTTTTCAGCATGCGAGATCAATATTTCGATTCAGAAAAAAATATTTCGAATGTTTTCGTTACGACTGTACGGTGGAGCGTCAATCATCAGTCGATTTTTATGGAAAATTCTAAAACGACCGGCTTCGCGTCGTAACTAGAAAAATTACCAACGACCTTTATTTCATTAGTGTGGGAAATTTTTCCGGAATTCGTTGTCATGATAATTGTCAAAAGTAATAAATTCTGTTTTTTCTTGAGCAGAGCTCGGAATTATTTTCCAATGTTCGAACAATAAAACGATCCTCTCTGCGACCCAAAAACTGAATAGACACGAAAAATGTCCAAAATTCAATAAGTAATTAATGGGAGACGCATTTTTCGTTGAATCTCGACGTTGCAAATGTCGGAGTTTTCAAATAATCGGATTATTGCGGGAAATTTACTGACCCCCGTTTCACGGATGACAAACACGCGAAAATGACCTTGAAACGGTTTTTATTCTACAATTTTTACACTTTCTATTGCCCGAAAACTTCAGTGTGACTTTTGAAACAGACTGTACACCAATAACTCGCCCTGTGAAGAAAGAACAATGTTTTAAATCGAGAGGGTCGATGCAGCAGCTCGATCGCTAATTTCGAAATATATTTTCTCGTTTCCGTTCGTCAGCGCGAGTCGAGTGTGTGCCACTCTCCAATATTAACCTATGCACGAAATTATTGCGTTTGCATTTCTACTGTTTTGTTACCTGCTCTCAAGATCGAACTCGGGGTGACCCTGAACTCCACTCCGAGCTCGTGACGAGATGCTCAAACCCAACAGAACACACTCTTCCGGCACCGCCATCTTATCCTTGAAATTTCTGAGCTCAAGTTGCTCCTGATGTCGACCACTGACGTGTATGATATCCAACATATTACAATTTTAACAGAACGTGCTGAACGATTAGGTAATTACACGGACGATCGTGTTTCAATAGCAATATATCTATTTATATAGCAGCCACTGCAGAATGTGTATTGCGAGCTTCGATCGTGTGTACCGAGAACTTACATCTCGGCACTTCGGAATATTTCGTAGAAACGCGAAATGCTTCATAATCAGCAACATCGATCGCGCGAGCTGCAATTGAGAATTTTGATTGAGCTTCATAGGATTTGAGGGTAATTAAGGGCATCACTTTTGAGAACGCGTGGCTTTCCTTTTTATTTGCAAAGTGAACGCTTTACAAAAGTTCATGTCTCTATGACCTTGAATCTAGTGTGATTCGTGAATCTTTGTGTGACAGATTCGCCGGAATCGGTTCAGTAAAAATGTCGAGACTGCGTTGCCGTCCAGCAACGGAGTTTTTCCACGAAATTCGAGAATTTATTTCACATTTTTAGACTCTTAATACGCCGACGAAGAAGCACGTACTTAATTTGATGTTTTCTGGAACACGATCAATCGAGAATGTAAATGATAGAAATCCGCGAGCGAGGGATACACTGGAGAAACTTTTCGTGAACTAAGTGTTTGGGTGGATGACCGCTCGTGACGCGTTGATTGGCGCATCGATCGCTCCACACCAAGCAGTTTTCTCTTTTTTCAATCCCAACAGTTCGGAAACTTGGCAAAATTGAATCGCACGTCGTATTGTCGAACACTTCTAAGAATTTCTTTGTGCTGTAGCACGAACGCGATGCCAAGGAGCAGGGGATTTGGCTAATTCTTTTGTTTCGTATTCGATGTTTTTTTTTGTAGTAATTTTACCAGATTCGAAGAAAACTATAGCGTTGGAAATATTTAAGGGCGTCTGTATGTTTAAGGAGCCAGTCTTGGAATGTTTTTTTTGTGTTTTTTTTTTTAACCTGAACACGGAGTAGCGTACGCAAACGATCCATCGAGTCGTATTTTAGAAGGGTTGTGCGGGGTCGAGGGATAGGGGTGTTCGTAACAATTACTGGAAAGCTTAGCTGGCGCCTGGCTGTCAGTCAGAGTGTTCTCGCGGCACCAGCCACCCTAAAAGGTTGTCAGTTCTTTCCAGTAAATAAGCCAGTTCGCACTACTTTTTTTCTAGTGCATCGAAATCCTCGTTGCTATTCTATTAACTCTGCTGTGGTCGCTCCGTTGGTTCGTACTCCTCGAAAACAAAATTCCATCTCAATTTTCTACTCGGTAGATTTTGCATTTTCTTAGAATCAATATGGACGATGCCTTTCTATGTAAAACTATTTTTTCAACCAATTTTGACGAAAATTCAATAAATTATTAATGGAAAAAGCATTTTTCGTTGAACCTCAAAGTTGCGAACCTCAGAGTGTCGAAATAATCAGATCGTTGCGTGAAATTCACTGAGCCCCGTTTCGCGAATCACAAATACGCGAAAATGACCTTGAAACCGTTTTTTCACGGTTTTTACGAACGCCTCGACTGAATCCAAACCACGGATTTTAATTACAGTCCAGTAATTTTTTAATCGACCAATTTTTTTCCATTGACTCACATCCATTTGTAAATTCAATTTTTTGTATTTTTGGGTGCGAGTATTGTACTCGATCTCAGTCAGGACACCAAAAAAGCGGCTCTCATTTTTGCTGCGTCGACAAGATCGCGATTTATCTGCGAAAGTTGACTTTTAATCATAGAAATTGAGGTTTCGTGCATTTCGCGTTGTTTGGAGACTTTTTTCTTTGAATTTTTCGAGACTCCTCGGAGCATGGACGAGGCTGGATCCACCTTGCAATCCATCGATAGGAGACAGTCTCCTATACCGAGAACAGTGATACAACGACCTGACGAAGTCCGCAAAGAGAAACCAACTTATCCCCGAGACAGAGGTACACTTTCGTTCAGCTGATTGGCTCCTAATTGCGATCGATCACGTGATGATCAGGATTCGTTAATTAATCAATTAAAAATATGGAATAATTGTTTTTATTTGGATCATTTATTATTTTCGTGTCTCTGTTTATTCTCTTCATTCGAATTTCAGTCTAGAGGTCAAATTTTATTTATTTGAAATTAATTAAATAGACGAATAATTTTTGTATTTACTTTCGAAAAATTATTTTTGTTTTCGTACCAAAATTTAGCACATTGCGTTTCGTGATTCTTACGAAAGTTTCAGTCAAATAAAATCTCAAGCTGTTTGCATGTGGACTGGAAAAAATCCTTGAAACTGTGTCGATCTCCTCGAATGATAATAAACAAAGTAACGGGCTTGCCGAGTGCTCGCCAAGGGCTAAGAACACGGTCGTGCAATCTAAGAGAGGCTGATGTTTTTTTTTTTTTTTTTGAAACTCTACTGACGACAGAAAAGTCCAATTTGAAGAAAATTTTCGTTAATCAGTCAGAGAAATTTCGGCTTTTTTTCTTTCCCTTTTTTCCAAGAATTCGGAAAGAAAATTCAAAATTCTCATTTTCAATGCGAGGCAGCGGTAAATATTCTTAAAAGTACGCAAAAAATTTACCGGCGCCGTGATTCAAGGAAAAATAAAAATTTCTATCCCCTTAATTTTGATGATTCCCCGCGGAAAATCGTTGACTCACAAAACGGGATACGGACGTTGGAAAAGAATAGAAATGACGAGCCTGCTCACGTTGGTTGTTATTTTTCACACGGGAGAAACGGCGAGAAGCTCTTTCTTAGAACGAAGTATTTCGGCTTCGCGGCCTAAAGATAGGTTCACGTGATCGGTTCGGTATCGGTGGATCTACCTCGGAGTAGGCTTGAACCATTGAAAATTCAGGGTCACTGGGTGGATTTAACATGACGATTCGAAAACTCAAGGCGATATCAAAGTTAGTAATCCACGGATACACATGCTCGTTCCGACACGAAGTTATTAATCCGATATTCATTACACTCGAGCACGCTATTTTCCGAGTGAGGCAAGTCCCGAGTGGGCGTGTCTTTCTATACCTATACCGAGTACAGTAATCGGAACACCGCGAGTTTACGGTTTGATGGATAAAATCATTTCTGTTTGCGTGGGATTTAAAGGATCGTTGGTGTTGGGTTCACGATATCTTTCACTCGTTTAATCATCTCACCAACTGTATGCAATTTCATTTTTCTTTTTTTATACACTTATATCCTCACAACTTCATATTTTAACGTCTCTCGAGTCTGGACACTGAAGCTTCTTGTTTTGGCCGCTGCATGGCGCCAGATAATCTCCCGATTGGAGTCTTCAACGGTTTTTTCAACAGCAACAGCTGTACTTCGCGAAAATATGGGGGAGACATGTGGCCTTGTAGGGAATAACCAATGAGACAAAAAATCATGAGGGGATTGTCGAAATTCGGTAGTTTCGACGTTTTCTGTAGATTCTGATTGATAATGCTTTCCCGAACGTTGTTTATGACGTATTGTGAGTGCGCGAACGCGTCATGCAAAATATTCGGAGTTTCTCACGGATTGAAGTTCGAGGTCGCGTCGCGATGAGACGCGAGCAGTATCGACATCATTTCGAATCCGATGGCGTTTGACTCGTGTGATGGTAAATCGATGGAATTGCTAAATGATGCTGACTGCTTGATATCGTGTGTTACGAAAGCGGGCACGAAGGTGCGATCTCGTCGGGACTGATTGCGTTTTAGACGACTGAATACGAACAATCCGCCCCCCCCCCCCTCCTCTCGCGCCCTTTTCTCTCTCGGTTGTCATCTCGCTCGGTAACTTTGCGAAGTCTTTCGTGCGGGATTTGAACTGTATTCTCTAGGAGTCGTGGAACGGACGTTACTAGGCCATGTCGGAGACTCTGACACGTTTCAATTGACATATTTCGTGCCGAAGTCTGGACGATCGAGTCCGTATAAAAGGGTGTGGAGTGAAGCACGAATCTCGACTCGTTCTTCATGTTCGGAAGCGCGAGGTTATATTGCGAAGTCCATCGTTTTGGGTCTTTGCGATCCATCGCTCGTTTCGATCCCTCGCCTTCGGCCTCCACGACTCGGAGTCTTTACCCTTCGCTACTCGGCGAATCAATCACTTTTGCTGTTTAACTACAGAGAATGCTCCTATCCGCAAGGGCAGCCTGGTGCGCTGCTCTAATGGCGGAACCCGACCAACTATATCCAGGTTCTCCGAGCTCCATCTAATCAAATCTCTTGCTCCCGTACGACTTCACAGTTTGTACTTTTTTTCAACCAGTGTTTTCCCGTGTGTGTGTGTTTGGTGTTGCAGAGAGGATCGTGTATCCGAGGAATACTCGAGCTCTTGCTAAAACCCCGGTTACCGGCGGAGTTCCCATAGACGAGAGTACGTGCATGGTAAATAAAAAATATATTGACTTTTTTCATTGCTTCGGAATTTTTCTTTGGTATTTATATGGAGGAAGCGCTTGATCGATCAAAGTTGAAATAACTTCGCGAGTTTTCAAAAATTCTCTTCAAAGAGTTTGGCTTTTCGGTTTGTTGTCATTTTTCGGGCTTCGCGCGATCATAAAAAACTCGAAGACCACGCAATGAAGATGCCAAAACGCTCGGTTGGCTGTTGGTATTCCTCATTTCGTAGAAAGTTCCGAAATGAAATATTATTATCGCTCGTATCGCAGCGATCATCCGTTTTGTTGTTGTGTGTTTTATCATCAGGCGCTGCGAATGTTGGTTTTCGGGAGTTGCTCGAGTCCACCGAAGACCGAATGGGCACGAACCGGCTTGACGCTTCGTCCCTGCATTCAGAATTTAGCATTCGGATTGAGGGCGCCCAGAAACTCCACCAGGGGCCTCATCACCGTGGCTCAGGCTGTCATGCTCAAACATTTATTGTTCAAATGCAACAAGCAGGACATTCGCACGCCACCAGAAAGGTACGGCGTCCGGTTGTGACGTTTTGACCATTTTTTTCTAAATTAATGACAATTCAGAACTAAAATACACGTCGGTCGATCGATCATGAATTAATTTGAAACAAATTCGTTCACATTTCAAATAAATAAATAAATATATGAATAAATAATTACTAAATAAATAATTAATAAACAATTAATAAATAATTAATAAATAATTAATAAATCAATAATAAATAAATAATAAATAAATAATAAATAAATAATAAATGAATAATAAATAAATAATAAATAAATAATAAATAATAAATATAAATAAATAATAAATAATAAATAAATGAATAATAAATAAATAATAAATAAATAATAAATAAATAATAAATAAATAATAAATAAATAATAAATAATAAATATAAATAAATAATAAATAGTAAATAAATGAATAACAAATAAATCAATAAATAAATAAATAAGTTCATCAATTAACGTTTTTGAGTCTCGTTAGTTCGGTTAACTGGCGACGAGCAAAGGAGGCGACACGTCTATGCTTTGCGTGGCTCTCAGGGATCACGCAACGCTTCTCAGTCATACGACGCTTCAGCGATGCACCCCAAAGACTTCCTAATCGTGCTCAACCGAGACTCAGCACGATTTTTTCTTTGCGACCTCATAACTTCCGACGTTTTTTCACATTTGCTTCCAACTTTTCAGGTTACTGACGCCGAACTACGACAGACAAGTGGAAGTCTTAGCGGCTTCTATTTCCGAGATTATTTGGCGCTGTGCCGGAGGGAACGCTGCCCAGAACGCGAGCTACTCCGCCGGTCGACACAATCCTTCTTCCGTTAATCTTCCAAAAGCAATCGTCGTCTTACCTCAAGAAGCTCCGTACGTGCAACATAACGTGCAATACTTTCAGGATGGATTGACAGAAACGGTACTTTTTATGTCACTGACACGTCCCACCTCAAACTCAAACTTTTGAAAGGTCAATCTTAACGGAATAAACCATTTTTTCTCTTCCCTCAACACGGAACAATTAAATCTTGGGGTCAAGGATGGAATTCTCATTTTTTTCACTCATTCAACGATCCGTGGCAAAAAAAAAATTAAATGCAAAAAGAAGTAAAAAAAAACTTCAAAAAACTGCATTTTTTTCGAAGGAAAAGCTTTTGATCGTGTTCGACAGGCCGACCTTGATGTTTTCTAGAAATTCCGTCAAGACTGATACTTCTCGTCTCTCTTAGGATTCACCTCCCAGCCTTAAGCTTTTTTATTCTTCGTTTCAGCTTCACCTCTTCGAATTCATTTCGCTGGAAGATATGGAAATTTTTATAAAACGGTACTTGTATCTGGTGCGTTTCACATCCGAGATTTATTCACTTCCCGACACGAAAAAAAGTCATTTAGAGTTACTTTTTCCAGTTCCAAGACGAAGGAGGTCCAGGCGCGATACTTTTGCTCTACAGCATCCTCCTCTCAAGAGGCCTTTCCAAGTGAGCATCTCAGACCTCGTATAATATTTTTTTCATCCATTTTTACTCTTTTTTTTTATTAACACAATGAAATTGATGACAATTTCGAAAAAAATATCCATAAAGTTGAAATAAACTCAAGAATGATGGAAACAAAGTTTGAAAATCGTTTCCTTTTTCGAAAATATTTCTTTGAATTTTGATTTGGATCCAATATGAGGGAATTTTGATTTTTCGAAACTAAAATTTGGGAAATTCGGATTTCTCGAAATTTTGGGAATGCCTTAAAACATTTTTCAATGTTTCAGTGTCAGGAGCGACATGGAGGACGCGAAGACTTCCATATTGGGCGGTTGTCCCGAGGAGGGACCCTTGATGATCGTCATGCTCGCGTTGACTGGACGAGCTTCCTCTCATCTTCACAATGGAGTCATCCACGTGGGAGACGAAAATACTTACGTAAGTTTCAGAGCTAATGTATTTTATTCCTCGTTCCTATGGCAAGCTGTAGGTCAATACGACCTTGAATTTTCTGACGAAAATTCGCAATTCCAGGCGATTCCCCAGTGGGGCGTGATGGTCAGGAACGAAGTTGGGTTTTTAATTCACGATGGCGAAGGCCTAGCCAACAAGACTCCAGGCTCCAGACTCAAGACTCCGAGTCTCCCAATTTGGGTGACACTCTGCTTAGGACATTACGGAGTTCTGTTCAACACGAATCGCGAACTCTTGAGGAACTATCACGCCGAACGACGGTGAATTCTCTTTTTGACAATTTCATCGATCGGTTGACCGAATAAATTCCATTTTTTTTCTTACTTATTTATTTGATCAATTTTTCATTAATTTTTTAAATTTTTAATTTTTTTTATTTCATTTTTTTCATTTTTTAAGGTTCCAAGTTCAGTATTACACGTGCGGCGGAAGTCACGCGGCGTTGACCATCGACACGAGATCCAAAGACAGCATCGCTGGCTTGGACACAAGCTCGAGAGACCCTGTCGACATTGCAGTCACGCCTCTCGAAAAGTTAATTCACTCCAAGTTAGTATTAATGCATTTACGTGCATTTCGTTATGTCATTGTGACGTTGGGACAAGCGGATCGTCTAAATTGGGGCTAGTCAGAGCTTAATCGATTTTAAAATCCGGAAATTGTATTTAACCCCTGTTGGGTTGAACCTGAGAGAGTTTTAACCATTTGGCAAGTGGAAATCCCAATGAAACCTCAGGTGGTCAAACCTGAGGAAGTTTAAACTATTTTCCTCCTGCAAATCTCATGGAAACCGGAAGTGCTTGAAATTTGAAGGTGTCGATCGGTTTTTGGATCTAAAAATACAATTTTGGCACGTGAAAATCCTTTTTGGCATGGAATACGATTGAATAATAATCCCCAGCAGATTTCCCATCCCATAGACGAAGAGAAAACGAAAAGATTGCGAGGGAAATTCAACAATTACATAAAAATGATTCTTTTGTCTTTTCCTCTAACGAAATTAATACTATGCTCATTTCCAGGTGGCAGGATGCCCAGATCCAGTGGAATGGAGCCCCAGTCTTGTAGACACTCGACCTTTGGCTAGCATTTCATGACCATAGATCATGAAATATCGGTGTGGATGTAATTTGATCGTTAATTAATGAGATAGATCTTGTTCCTGTGTATACCAATGGAATTTGGTAATTGTTATAGGTGTGTAAATGTTTCTTAGTTGAGTTGGATTCCATGTCTCGATGTAAACGAAGTTTCAACGAAATAATGTGTTGTAAAAATGAGAAAATATATGACGTTCTGTACGGTGTTTAATTTCTTATCGATCTCCGACACTCCGTCCCTTCCTGGCTAATCGTTTTTGTTTCATTTTTCAAACAAAGACCATAAAATCGTCAAAAATACATTTTTCTCATGTTTCGTAAATCAACGTCACGAAAAAAATGTTTTTATCCGTTCTCCGGTGCCTTTCTCTCGCTTCATTGTCCAGGACGGTCCTGCCCTGCACAGGGACCGAAGGCTGATCGCAAAAAACGCTGTTACCTGAACTATTGTGTGCTGATTGTGCGCGTACGGCGTACGCGCTCCGAATGGAGCGACACCTCGTAGCCAGGCAACCCCGGCAGCTGTTGTCATGCGCGATGTGCCATTGGTTCGTGTCCTGGGCGGGGGATGGCGCGATAACGAGAGATCCTGAGTCGGTTGCGTAGAACGGCGATCATCGCATTTACCGATTTCATTGAATTTCACATTCCGATTGATTGTCTTCTTCGCAAGTCAATATTTACTTTTTCCAGCAATCCGGTTGCAATTTCGTATGCTCAATACTTTTTTTTTTTTACCAAAACCGCTTCGTTTCGCATATTCATCAACCTCGATTCAGTGACCCATTTCTTTCAGTCATAAAATCGGAAATTAACTTCGCGGACGATCGATATTTCGCATCGTAGAATAATTTACAATTTTTTTTTTATTCGCAATTTTCGAATGATTTTTATAATTTTTTAATCCTCATGGCACGACTGCTTCGTTTTTTAATTACGATTTGGCGGGAAATCGAAAATTTGCATGCTTTTGTTTTCGGAGCGAATGAATTTGTAATATGAAAATGAAAATGGGACGTTTATTCGATTATATTTACGTGAATCGCGTGATCTCCCAGTACCGAGGGTCAGAGAATTCTTTGGCCGAGCAAAATGCATCGATAGTTTGATTGCAAAACGTGTATCAACGATAAATAATCGGTGAGCAGCGCCCAGAGTCACGGATAATTGACAATGACCGTCACACCCGACGAGCCGAATGATTGCATCGTAATCGACAGGAAGGGAGAGCTCGTAAATCTGCGTCGACGCGTATATCGAACTCGTAATCGCGTCGAAATACGCAATGACGGTCTTTCTTCCGAGCGTCTAAAAATACATGCGGAAAAAACGAGTCTCACTCGGCAAGCGGGAAACAAAGTTTTTGGGCTTTGGTCACACGCAAAGGATCGAGGCAAGAAAAGGTATAGCGCCGGCCGAGGCTCATGGAAGGGGCAAACGTACTCTACGCTGTGCAGCAGCTCGCTTAGCTGCTTCTGCTTCCACCTTTCAGCCTCAGTCGCATCGTGCATCGCACGACAGTCTCGTATCCAAGCAACCACTGACGAGCTTCATCGATAAACCCTTCTTTTCTCACCCGTTAAATCATAGCGTTGTCACGTGTCAAGCTTTCGCGATAAATGAAGCTCAAATGAACGTGTCAGTTGTAGAGAGTCAAGCGGTCGTTCAGAATTCCGGCAGAGCTCGTCGAGTCGCCTGAAAACACAGTCGAACAGCCGCTCACCAGTTTTGTACACAAGTCTTCGCGCGTCAACAAATAAACGCGCGAACTTATCGATCGAACGCACTTGGCGCGCTGGATTTCGAGTTCTCGCTTCGAGCGTAACGTACTTCTCTGCACGAAATGGCTTTCGAAGTAGAAGATTGGAACGACGCCGACAAGACTCTCGCGCGATTCGATGTCAACGAAGATGGCGCACTCGATTACGACGAATTCAAATGTCTCTGCCTCGAATTATTCGGTGAACAAGAGCTCGAAGATTCCGATGATCGCGTTCATGATATTTTCGATATTCTCGATGTAAACGGCGATGGATTGTTAAACGAGGAAGAATGGGAAAGGTCAGTTTTTACTCGATAACGACGAAAAACAATTTACCATTCTCTCTTACGCCTCAAGCTCCACAATCTCGTTTTCCCGCAGATGTCACAAAGAGTGGATCAAGGTCATCGTCAGTCCGCACAACGCTTTGCTCGTCATCGATGTTCAGAATGATTTTATCGACGGTACGTTGGCTCTAAAGAATTGCACACTCGGCGAGGACGGAGAAGAAATCGTCGAACCAATCAATCGACTTCTCGAGGAAAACTGCTGGAAAAAAATCGTTTACACTCTCGACTGGCATCCCGAAACTCACATAGGATTTTATGAGAATTTGCACATGCGAGAACTTCATCCCGAATCTAAAGTATGAAATTATATCCACAGTAAAATCTCTGTACTCCCTCGTAGCACGAACTTCCTGTCTTCGTATCCAAATTCGAGCATGGCCGGATAATGCGTCAAAATAACTGACGATACAATGCAATGCAGACGCTTCTCGTCAGTCATAGTCCGATCGA
Organism: Campopleginae sp. 14b; assembly: GCA_030522525.1. Taxonomy (NCBI): domain Eukaryota; kingdom Metazoa; phylum Arthropoda; class Insecta; order Hymenoptera; family Ichneumonidae; species Campopleginae sp. 14b. The sequence goes on from JAPYYS010000083.1 coordinate 284,654, forward strand.
TATTCGAACTGTTCGTGCTAAATCCCCGGGAACTGGCTCGTTGAATTCTTTCGAAAAATGTTCAACCCTCGAGTGCGCGACCTTCGATGACCTTGATTTTAAAATAAAACAAACCTGGTCCGCAGATCTCGAAGGAAGACGCGAAACTCTTCGATACTGTTCGATTTCTCCAGCCGGATTTGGAACAAGTGCTTTGGCCACGACACTGCGTTATGGACTCGTGGGGCGCAGAATTACACAAAGATTTAGTCATCGCACCGGATTCGAGTCAGGTGGGAACTTTTCTCCAGAGGAGAATTTTTTTTCAGCTTTTCGTCGAAGAACCAGAAAAGTTTTTCTTGATTTTCATGTCGGCTGACATTTTTTCTTTACAAACAATTAGTCTTTCGTGATTCTTACAATTTTTCTGAAAAGATACAAAATTCTCGTCACTCCGTGACGAATTAATTTTCGTAGATTCGTGCAAATTACCCGCCAACCAAAAGTTTAAGGACGGAATCAATATTCCGGGGTTTTAAAAAGAAATCGACATTTTTTTAAGTCTCGCAAAGATCGAGAGCCGGAAAAATATAACATTGAGATAAAATGTAATCTGGAAGTTGGAAGTTTTGAAAATTTGGACGTCCAAATGCATTGTTCAAGGTCCGCAAAGGTCAGAAACCGGACATGGACGCGTACTCAGGATTTTTCGATAACGCAGCGGAGGATTCGACCGAATTATTGGAAATATTGAACGACAATGGGATCACGGACGTTTATGTTTGTGGCCTCGCTCTCGACGTATGCGTCAAGTCGACGTGCCTCGACGGACTTCGGTTAGGCTTCCGGTTGGCTGTGGTCGAAGATCTTTGTCGAGGAGTCGATTGCGACGGCGTCGACGAGGCTCGAAAAAGTATTTTGGCCAACGGGGGTTTGGTCATCAACGCCGAAGCTGCGGTCGCGCTTGCTCGAGGACTCAAGCGAAGTCTCGTCATGGCCCAACAAGCTGTTTGCACATTGGCTAAAAAATGGTCCGGCGATGAGCACGCGGACGATTTTTGAAGTAAAAATAATCAAGAGCATTCGAACTGCTTGCCTCGCTCCACTGTCATAGAAAAAACTTAACAGCACAGAACGAATTGAGTTTTTCCAGAAACTCTCGAACCGCTTAAATCCAATAATTTTTATCGATCGTTTATCTTACGCTAGAAAGTGCATTCCGAGCCTTTGGCTCGTGCTATTTTCGAATAGGCCAAGCGGTGGTCGTTGGACTCGAATAAAAAAGTTGGAACAATAAAAATCTCCATGGCAAAAATGGGTTTGGCCACCTTGCAGGCAAAAACCACTGAACCGATTACAAGGAATCTTTCACAGGAGTGAAGCTTGTGAATCAGTGTAGAACACCAACTGTGAAAAATTCCGATAAATCATTCCTTGTCGAAATTATCAGCGAGGCAATTCCAAATTTCCTTTCTCTACGGCTTAAAAAATTAATTTACACTCCAAAGACGCAGATTAATGAAAAACTGCGCCGATCGGTTTGAAGACCATTCCAAAACGAAGAGAACAAGCGGTGGCTGAGTCTCTAATTCCGAATAGATCAAAAGTTACGGCTATTTTTGTGAATCGATGAAAACTCGAGCCCTCCACGAGGAAAACTCAAAATTGCAGTTAACTAGGAAGATGGAGGACAAATCGAGAAATTATTTTCTTAGAATTTCACTGGCATCAGTAAAAATTGTTCAGTAAATCAATTTTCATGTCCGCGGCGAACCGAAATAATGCAATTTAGGAAAAAAATACGCTGACGTAGATTCGGAATCGCGTTCCCAGGAATTGGCAGCTTTTTCGAGGGTCGCACGTTATTTTCTCGTTTAGTGCAATCGTTTTATTGATTTTTAGTTCACTGCAGAGCTTGGTGCGACAATTTTTAGTACGAAACGATTGTTCATTTATTTTACGAGAATCTTAATGTATTTTTTTAGTCGATTATGGTTCCTCATATGTACAAGAATAAATAAAATAATGTAACAAATATTTACATCGAGTAGTGTCTTCGCTCTTCTGAACGATTCGAACTTTCAATCCTTGCATTCCAGAGTTTAATTCCAGACAAAATTTGGAAAGGATAGTTCGAAACAATTGGACCGATTGGCGCAGCTAATCGATCAATTCGTCAACTGCTTGTGGGCTCGTGCCGTTCGCTCTATTTTGTTCCCTAATTCGTCATCCTTTGTCAGCTCACAAATGTATCGGAGTCTGGTACCGCAGTCTTCTCCTCTGTACGAATAGATTCTCGACGCTGGGTTGTAATCCAACTTTAAGCACCTACGACCATGCAGAACCGGCGAATACTAAGCTCAGTCGACTCAGAGTTCGAAATTCTTCGAAAAAACTGTTTTGTAAAAACCGACAAAAGCGATGCTCTTGCGATTAAAAAAAAAAAAATAATAAAATGCACACGAACCTTCCGCTTCCGAGCACGGTCTGTTTCGTATCTTGATGTACGGGTCTCGCGCTCCCAGCCCAAATCCACAAGAGGCCTGGATTCAAGCCCGCAGTCCAAAAAGTTTTGCCCTTGAGGCTTTTCGTCGCTTGGAGGTGAGTCACGAGGTCTTGGTTCTCTTCGACGCTCTCCAGTTCCACGAGATTGCCGCCCATGCCGCGGCAAAAACTCGCTGAGGATTTCCAATCGAACTCACGTTGGCTAAAGTGGTAACAATTCTGACCAACTCTCGTGAAGTTCGATGGACAAGCATCTGAAAATATCGGACAGCAAAATTTCAAGGTCACACCCTTTGCGATTATCACGAGAGCGAGGAATCGATTTTTTTTATAATTCCGATAACGAGCGCTCGTGAGTTTACCTTTCGCGTTGTTATTCCCGGAAATTACGTAATACAAAAGTTCCTCCGATCGTCGGAGCCGTTTCTCCAGAAAGTCAACACGATACACCAGCTTCTCAATGGCACCTCGAAAAAGTTTCTTTATTAGTCATTTCCGGTTGGCAGCCTCGAGGCTGTTTATTCCAAAAACCCGATTTTATTTTCATTTTATTTTATTTTTTAATTTTTATCTTTCGCGGTTTTCGACACTCACTCAAAAGGTACAGATCGGTTTCGGAAACATCGCGTTTGTTCGGTCCCATGGCTTTGTACGAGATCGTCAAGCCTTTGTCGCCAAATTTCATGACCTTGGCTTGGCGATTATTGACAGATTGGTCGTTCGTCGTGACCCAATCTTCCAGGATCTCGCTCCAGGGACCTGGGAGCTGTGACATCATTGAATGTTGATGTAAAGTTACGTTTCCGGGGCTAGTCGCTGTTCCAAAGAATAAAGAACGTGTGGAGATCTCGCTCTGACATGGTCAGTAAAACTCGTGACATTATCTCGAACTTACCGAATACGTGAAAACCGGAAATAATCAACGCTATAAAGATCGTCGTGCTAAAATTCATTCTGTGAAAATATCAAAACGTTTCGGTGAGAAAATCGACGGTTTTATTGTCCGCGTGTGAAAAAAAGTTGCTTGTGAACGATCGCCCGCAATTTTTCATCGTACGCTCGGAATTATCAGCCGCGGAATTATTTTGCAACAAAAATTGTCGTGAATGTCAAAAGATCGAAGTTTTTTTTTTATCGAGATTTGTCGACTCAGTCGGTGGATGAAAAGCCGCGGACAGGATTGACGTGTCAAACGTTAGAAATCGACCAAATACTTACGTTCTTCCGTGGCCAATTCCCGAAGACAGTGAAATGCTTCTGGAAAAGATATATTCATCAGTTTGCCCGCAACGATGTGATGCACGATGTTGACGCCGCCGACGAGCCCCGTTGACGCACTTCGCTCGGCCGAGCTACTTTCTCCCGGAAATTCAAAGCGCCGCAGATCTTTGCACGCCAACGTGACAACACACTCGCAAATACATTTATATAACGATCAGATTTTGAGAGGATGAAACAAATCCACTTTGCACTGGAATTTCATCGATCAAGGTGACGTGTGACGTCGAAAAGTTTGGAAACATGTTTATTTGTCTAAGATTCCTTCGTGAGAATTCCATCGACCGAAAAATTCAGAAAAACATCGTTTCGGCCTGATCAGAACGTTTTCAAAACGTGACCGTTTGAAAAATTCTTTTTATGGAATTGTTGAAATGAAAAACCGAAATTTTATCCAGTGTCGAATTTCGAGATCTCAGCAGCGACTGGGAAATGCCGAATCAGTGAAAAAGTGAATCGCCGAAAGCTGCGGGCATTCTCGCGAATTTATACGTAAATTTGGCTTCACAGGCAACAAAGAAAACGAACTCGAGTGCATCGTGGATCGTCACGAACAATTTGAATGTTTCCAATCTTTTCGACGTGAACTATTGAAACTTACTAGTCAATGACAACGAGATTTCTCCGCTTATTGGTTCGCGTATTGTATCAACAGCAGCACGCAAGTGTCGCCTCTGTTAACCCGTTTGAAACTAAGACTCGACTGATCGACAGCACTCGAGCATCTCTCGACTTGTTTGGCTCACTTTCTCCCCACCTTGCTTCTCACTTTCTTTTTCTCATGCCTCGCGCCATTTCTCGGTATTATTTTGTTGACTGATGCTTGTTACGGCATCGCTCATTAAAGTGTCGGACGTCGATTGTAACAATGTGTTGCTCATAAACACTTAACGACGATCGTATTTTTTTTACGAGAGAAAAATGGTCGATCTGTCGACTTCGAATCGTTTTACGTTCGGGGAGCTCGACGCGGTGGACCAAAAAATACTTCTCGACGAAAAACGATGTCTTTGAATATGTTGTCATGAAATTTCCATTTCAAGGTCAATGCGGATATTGATTTTTTTTAGAAAATTCCATTTATTTTCGAAAAAAAAAGAAAATGGGGTCGATTTTATTTTTCCAATTAGCAAAAATCGACTTTTTCTCGTGTCAATGGAAATTCTTGGAATCGGGAGACCTGAACGATCATCGGTCATAACGGTAAATGGCGATTGGAAGGTCCAGAGAAACGGCTGTTCCGTGAATCGCTCGATATCGCTCGGCAGTCATAACCTGCCAGACCCACTGACCGCAATTACAAAACTTTAAACGTCGCCTCAACTTGTCGAGATGATTTTTCAAAATGAACGTTAAATATTGACATTTCTGGAGTCGTTTCTTTTTGTCGAGGGAAGCGAGGAAGACGGAGATCGATTCGATGCGAAATTTGGAAAAATCGTCATAACATTTCAATGTCTGGAATGAAATAAAATCGATTTTTTTATTGTTTATTTCGTACTTGCCCTAAAACAAGATTTTTCACAATCTGCAAACTTTGTAACAATACATCGTGGCCGAGCCACGATCATAGCTTTATTTTCATTTATTGCCATTTATCAAATAAATTAACAATTATTCTATCGACACTTTTTTCTGTTACGAACGTTTCGTAAATAGATCTACACGCAGAATCAGAAATATACCGTCAAATTGAGTTTTTCGTTTCCGGTTCTACTGAGACCTGGTCGAGAATCGGCACCCACGTTGATGCTGTCGTCGGTCTGTGAACAGAGAGAAGGCAGTGACTCGAAATGCTCGACGATCGAGTGGCCAAAGAGCGGACAAAAGGTTCGGGGCCTGGTTGGGAAAATTTTCGATCTTAAGCGTGAAAAATGGGTGGAGATTGAGGTTTTGGGGAAATTGAGTGAAACCGCGATTTTTCGCGAAAACTGAACGACTTTTTTGGGAATTTTCGATTGGCCGATGATCGTGGAGTTTGGGAAAAGGGAAAAATTAGGAAAATTGTGAAATACCTTGTCGTCGTCGTCCCACGACAGTTTTTTCACTCTCCTCGATGGTGAGCCCGCGGGCCACGTAGGGGCCAACGAATCCGGAGGGTCTCCGGAATAGTTGGACGAATTTTGAGATCCTGCGTCAAGATTCGTTCGGGCACTGAGGTCGTTCATGTTTTGAACGAGCCCACCGATGTTCGGGATATTTGAAGTTGCCGAGAGGGTTGGTGGGTTCGGGGCAGGGCCGACCTTGTGCTTGTTGTACAGGCCGATCTGTCTCGGCGCTGTGACGCCTGAAATAGTGGGAGATAATCATGTCCATGCTCCAACTTAGACAAAAATAATGTAAAGTTTTGTGAAGCGAAGGAAAACGTACTCCGGATAGTTGCGTCATAGGGTCGTTCGTTGTCTTCGCCGAAGACTGGATTGTCAACGTCGTTATGATGAAGATTTTGATTCCTAGGACTGTCGAGAGTATCCTCGAGGATGCTGGCGGCAAGAACTTGGGGCGTCGAGCTCAAGGCCGTGGGAACAGGAGATTTTTCTCGGTAGCCAGTTCCCACAGAGCTGACGGAGCCTCCGCCTTTGGGCCTTTTGCTGCAAAAGTTGCAGAACGAATGACCCAAATTTGTATCGATAATTATAGGGAACGAAAACCCGTTCGATCCGATAAAAAATCATTTCCCATGGACCGTTAAGAAAAAAAACTTTCGAGATCGAAAAATTCCGTCGATACAAAATAAAATAATAAAAATAATAAATAAATTCAAGCTGAGGAGAATCAAGCAACACTCAATATTAAGGCTTGACGTACTGTTTGTAAATGTACAAAATGAGGATCAGGATCACGACTCCAAGAAGACCTAAAACGGCTCCGAAAACTGCTATGAGAAGAACGCTGCTCCCTAGCCAGGCTGGAGCTGCACGTGCTGCTATCGGCAAGGACGCTGCATTCGGTAAATGCACTATGACTGGTATCATGCTGGTTCTGTCCAAAAAAAAAAAAAAAAATACGAGCGAATAAAGCACAAGCTCAATATTTTAAAAAATTTTTTCCACTCTTATGAATTTTTCACGAAAATCATTTTTTCTTCCTGACTAGAAAATCAATAAACCGACCTTTTGACATCACATAAACAGCCCCAAGTACTTTTCTACGTAAAAAAATGTAACGTGAAGGAAAAACATTGAGTTGACTAAAAAAAAAAGTAAAAATGTAAAAAAAAAATAAAAACGCGGATGGAAATTTAAAAACCAACTCACCGCGGCGGGTTTCCGGAATCCGATGCAATGGCGACCAGCCTCGCTAGTGTCCCATTGAACCGACCACCCGATCGTAATATCAGTTCACCGTTGTCATGTATCTCGAAGGACCTGACAAAAAAAAATTTATCATTTTTCTTATTTTTCTGTCTGAACGTCATTTCTCTCTGAGAATCAATATTTCACAGGCGTATTAACATGGCTGGGGTCATTCCGACCCTGTGTTACCACGGAGAGTTAATGAATAAATATATTCTTGTCTCGGGCCTTTTCCAATGTATAAATTTCCCGGATTATCATTGATTAGCATTAATGAATTTAAAAAAATATATATTTTCGAGATTGAAAAATAATTTTTCACGGGGATTTGTTTTTCCTTGAAGTAAAATGTCTGATGAATAGATTGAAGAATCTCACCTCGCGTCGGGTCCCCTTAACGACAGTGAAACTCTATCGCCGCGATCTCCATCCGCAGCTTCGAGTCTTCCTGCGCAAGGAAAAATTCGACGATTTTCATTGCTCTCAATAAATGTTTCCGACTCTTTCGAGAATCATTGTAATGGATTGCATTTTTTTCTTTGTTTTTCGCTCGAAATATCGAAATTTTTGGACTCACCGACTATCGATCCGTCCCTCAGTGTGCGGGCGTGGAATTCGTACCGCGGATGACGAAATCTCGGTTCCCATTCGTTCACATCTTCGACGGAAATATTAACACGTGCCGTGTGATTCTGCGCAGATGGAAAAATCGTGAAAAACCGGGGATTTGTAGAATAAACTGTTCTCATAGAAAAAAAACTCGAAATTCACAATCTCGATGACTTTTTCGCCCGAATTATTAAAAAAATCAACGTTTCATGGGAAGAAAGTATCGATTTCGGAAAAATTGCCACTCACGGTATTGCCGTCGGTCACGTGGACCAAAAAACTGTGCTGAATTCTTCGCTCGTAGTCGAGGGTGCCCTTCAAAATCAATTCCCCTGCGCGGGTGATGGAAAAACGTTCTAAATCTTCGGCTGCACCGACGAGCCAAAATTTGAGGTGCTGAAAAGTGGATAATACCATTTTTTACAAACTCCACGCATGAGGCCAATTTAAATTGATTTTTCGTTTCGAATGGAAAAAATTAAATTCGCTAAAATTTCGTTTTATTTTACATACAAACTTACCGGGTCGATCTTATTGACTCCCGCCGTGAGGATCACACTGCCGGGCGGAGTATTCTCAGGTACATTCGCCTCATAATCTTTGAGCACGAATTTAACAGGCAATCGGCTCGCTGGAAGCATAAAAATGGTTTTAAAGCTCATTCAGTCAGTTTTCCATGTTTTTTCAACATTTTTAAGACTAATTTCTTACCAGCGGTAGGTTCGATGACCAGGGCGCCTTCCCTGGACACCACGACGGTTGCGAGAGCGTATCGATCTGGATTATCGATTTGCGTTGCCTTTTCAAAATCGAAACAATAAATCATCAACAATCGCGTATTATTCTTGAAATAAATTTTTATTCATTTAAATAATTCAATTATTTATTTATTTTTTATTCATTTATTTTAATAATTGAATTATTTATTTATTTATTATTAATAACTCGTGACCTCTGGACGGGAAACAACGGAGTAGCAAAAATTCCGAAAGTCTGGCGCGAGCGAGCCGGGAATTCGATATTTTCGTCGCTTCACAAAAAAGTTAGGCAGCGATGAGCCAGTCACGAGAATAAATTATCCGAAAAAAACATTCGAATCAAAAATGGGATGAAAAAAAAAGGAAAAACGAGGCTCACCTTGAGCACGACTGTCGCTGGTGTCAATAGCTCGTGGTGCAGTAATGACCTTGACATGACAACCTCCGCTGTTTCTGGATTCAAGTTGAAAAAAGGCAAGACTCCACCTTGGAAAGAATATCGGACAGCCGCATTGATACCGACATCTTGATCCACAGCGTGTATCGGTGTTGGCTCGACCCTCAACACTGTGTTCTGTGAAATGAATTTGACTCAAAGTCTGTCGCTGTCTTTTCCACTTACTCGAGAAGAAATTAACCCTTCGAACGCACTCTGGGTCTTTTTGATCCCACCAATTTTCTGTTCCCGATTGTTCAGCATTTAGTTTTACTGCGTTTTTGAATAATTTTTCGACTCCAGGAAATATTGACCCACGCTCACGTGATGCTCCATCAAAAAACGAAAAGAATGAGCCCAAGTTGAGGCCTTTTCGTGAAAGGTTACCGGAAATACGAATTTTCCAAAATTGGGGACCCCCAAGTTGAAGGAAAAAGAAAAAACTGAATTCAAGGCCATAAAATATAGCCAAAAATAAAAAAGCGCATTTTAACGAATTGTCCGCTTAAAGGGTTCATCAATATTTCATCAATTTTTCGTACGAATTTTCAAGGTCGATGGCCTTTCCACGATTTACAATTATTCCATATCGAAGTTTATCCCTTCGGGGGAATCTTTTCTTGACAATTAAGTGCTTACCTCTTTGGCCCCATGGGGAACAATGATTTTGTACTGATCATTGAGAAAGGCAGGATTTTGATCGTCCGCATCAACGACATTGACGAAAAGCGTGGTCACCGATGACTGCGGCGGGTTCCCTTGATCCTGAGACGAATCAATAAATAATTAACGATCGATGTTTGTCGAGTCATCAGAAAAAATTAAATCTTGAAATCTCCTCGACATTCAGTGGCGCTCAAAGTTTTAATAAAACTCGATTTTCGGCCAAAAATCGCGGCAGAATTGCTGGATTTTTATCAGCCAAGATAATACTGATTCTCGGTAAAAAAATTCGCGTTGCTACTCACTTGCGCGCGAATGCCAACAGAGAAATTACTGAGAACTTCATAGTCCAACGGTTTCCTCAGCACGAGAGTTCCCTCCAGTGCATTAACGAAAACGAAATAATCCTGAAAATCAACGAACCGGAAATAAAAACGACGAATCACTGAAATTTAAAAAAAACATGCGAATTTGTCGTTTCTATATCGCATCCGGTAGAATTTCTTGAGGTTACAAAATTATCGATGGAAAATGATTGTGTGCCAAGCTTCGGAAGTAGAAAAACATCGAATTGGGCCGACGAATAAGCCGAAATTTTTATTCCGACGAACGCAAAAGCAAATGTAAAAAAAAAACAAAAAGTTCGTGTTTCAAAAAATATGAAATTAAATAATTTTCCATGCGAACGATCAGGATCAGTGCTCGGGACTTGGTGAACATTGAACACGATTTACCTCCACGGACATTTTTTCGTTATCGAGAAAGACGGGCTGCGTCAATGAGAACCGAAGAATTCAGACGGAATTAATAATAATTTTTAACTCGGATCGAGTGCCTTGCACGACGTGAAATTTTTTTCATTGCTTACCGAATTCGGTCCCGGTAGTACGGAGTACTGAACCGTCGAATAGGCACCAGGTTGGTCGACGTCGACAGCTCTCACTCCTTGTAAGACTCTCGTGCCAATGACTGTCACCTTAAAAATCGAATTTCATTGGTTCCCGCCCACAAACGAGGAAGAACGTTACAACAATAATATTCAAGATGGCGCGGACTAGAGGATCGTGAAATTTCCGTGAAAAATTGCCTCAGGGATCTTCAGAAAATGAATTCGCTCGAACCGATTATATTTAAGCTCCGGAGGAAAATCAGTGCGAATCTCTTACCTCGGAAATGTTGAGGACGTAGGGGGCGTTGACGAACTGAGGGGCGTTGTCATTGGCGTCCGTTACTCGAATATTCACTGGGATTACGAAGCCCTGGGAGTCGAAAAGAAAGAATTGCTAACTAATTTCCTCGTAACAAATTTTCCAAAAGTTGTTTCTCATTGATTTATCATTTATTCCGTTGAAAAACAACAATTACCTTGAAAAGTTCGACACTTACCGGGTCCAACGTGCGTTTTCGTTCGCAAATAACATTGACGAGAACACTGGCAGGTCCCTCGATTCCCTCTTTGTCGAGAGGTCGCGAAAGGCTCAAGTTTTTGGAATGAGCTGAAATGGTGACTGGGCTGTCGTGTTCTTGGAGCCTCAAATCGATGTCTCCGTTCGGACCTGGATTGCCCAGTACTCCGAGGATTCCAATGGTGTCACCGACAGCACGGTCTTCGCTGACGAATAAATGAGACGCGGTTGCGCCATTCTCCAGAAAACATCGTCGATCTCGTATAACTGATTACGAAAACATGCGCTCCTTTTAATTGTGAAAATAAATGAAAAATCCCGCGCGTGCCACTTCGATCGCATTCGATGAAGAAATTTATTGAATTTATTCGCGACTGACGCGTCTCAAACGATTGACGCGATCGATGTTTTCGATTTTAAACGGTTTTTCGTTCGACAAGTACAATCTCGTCACGACAATGGGTCTCGGAGGGTTTCCACGCGGTTACATCGTCCTTCCGTGTAAACCCGTTTGGCCGATTCAACCGACGAGATGCAAAGCATTGTCCGTCCGAGCCCGCAAAGATTACGGAAAGTAGAACCGTGAGAATTCTTCATTCGAAGCGTCAGCGATCTGTGTCCGCGTACATACTTTTCAGGATCGATCAATAGCCTTCACATCGCACCTGCCATCCTTTCAAAACCGCAATATCCGTTTCGCTTTATTTAACTTTCGGCTATCGGGTCATCGAAGACGTTAATGAAAAAAAATGGATCTCGTGTCAGTATTTTTTATCCAACAAACATTTTCATGCCTCGCTATTGATTGTTATGTGATCATCGACCGGCGAAAAAAAATCAGGGAGAGCCTTCGCAGCTTTTTTCCTTCATTTTCGCCGTCAGCCGCGTCACTCAGATGCGACAGAAAACTCCGCACGCGCCCGAAGAGCAAAACAAAGTCGATGCGCGTAATTCGTTGAACTCGACGGAGCAAGTAAGACAAATTTTATTAACATTGATGCTGAATAACGTAAAACACGTAACGGCGTTCAAACGACATGCACGAAGTAAGGAAAATCGTTCCGCGCGGTTAGGAACAGGTGCAGAACCTCATTCGAGGTAAAAAGCCCTCGATTCATTGTCGGAAAGAATCTTTTATTCACTCTGATTACCAAAGTGACCTTGACTTTTCGCCCCCTCCTCCCTCACTTGCGTCTTTGTTGTTATGTGCGAAACCGCGCGCGACTATCACCGCGAATATATTATGCCCAAGGGTTGTGCGCTGGATAAATGTCGATGGAAACATTTCCAGCGGACTACCATTTCAGCAACTTTTAAACTGTTATTGCACATACAACTCTCTATACGGAAAAGACAATAGCAAATGGAACGCTCGAGGACTTATGTATGCATAGTAAACACGTGAATCTGCCATTCCGTGATGTATCGCGTGTCCCAAAAGTCACGAAAAGCATTACAAAAGATCGCTAGTCGACATGTCTACGGGCAAAAGTTATCGAGATCTCCACGAATCCGTTAAACTTGGACGCGGAAACGCGGAAAACGGCAAATCTATACCTGCTCAATGTCACTCAATGTGCCCGAGCACCGAAGTAAACAAACAACTAAATGCCTCCGAGAATTCCGTGAAGTTAGTTCGAGCCAGCGCCGCTTTCGAGACACCCTGATTTTTTCCTGTTGGTACGCATGCGCGGGGGGGGGGGGAGACACCAGTATGCGCGCTTCCGTGGAGCGAAGTTCCGGTCGAGCCGCGAGTCCACAAGTAGCATTGGCTGGCCACTATTCACTGTTCTCGTATTTCACTTTTTTTATCAGCAAACTTTCCCGAAATATACACACTGCTTGAAATTTCCAGACGCAGTGACCATCGCCGAGAAATGTAACGATGACTCAGATCCTTATTAAAACTTTAAAAACTCCTTTGTCTCAGTCGAAGAATAATTTTTGTGCAACTGTCCCGTTTCCTCATTGGTCGTTTCACTCCTAACCACGAATTTGCATGCGTCTCCGCGATTCAGTGATTCACGCGCGCGGACGAAATCCTTTTTCTGTCGATTCGATCGCGAATATCGTTGCGGAAAATTAACAGAGACCATTCTTTGACTAGTTCGTAAATCTTCGGGGCAGTCGACGGAAACAACAACGAAATCCTCATCAAAAAGACAATTACGAGTAATTCGATTCACCACCACAGCTCGTAATACGCAGTAGAAAAAAAAAATAGAATCATGTCTGTTTTCTCGAAAGTCTGAGCTGCTGATTAATGAAAATAGATCGGAAAGATATTATCGATACCGCGGCAGTGAGCTCCAGTAGCGCTCGTAAAGACGGAACTTCGGAAGACAGCCATTTTAATGAATTTTTCATAGTGTTCACCATTTTTACATACAATACAGACTTACCATGTCCTGAGTTTCGATGTATGAGCCAACAGAGAAGAGGTATCAGTTTGAGGATTACGTCAACCATGTTAATCCAAGATCTCCGGAGACCGTTTCAAGCATTGCCCAAAACATCTGTAAGTAAATCGTTTTTATTAACTAAAATGAAAAACTTTTCGGGCTTGGCGGAAAATTTGTTTGTCAAGAAAAAAACCCCAAGCGAGAATATTTTTCTAGAAGTCAGAAAATCGGAAATGTCGCCATTTTCGTTGCCATGTTTATTTTTTTTTCTGCACGACTTGGCAAGTGCGTAGTCGAACGAGCCAATGTGTTTGTTGACAAAAACCGTTTTCTTGGGCTCGTTCGAAGTGTGCGGGAAACTTTCATTGAGCGAGAACTTTTTACACGATAAACCGGCATTTTTCTTCGTTGCAAAAAATGTACGCGAGGCGGAAACATTTTAATAACGACGCATTGTTTATTGTGGAAAGGCTAGAAAAAGAATCTTCACGTTTCTTACTTACTGGCTGGCGGTTTCTTATGGTCATAACGATATTAGCAAATCGGAATAATACGTGCGACGTCTGACTAGAAAGCATGCAGAGAAACTTTATTATTACGAATTTAGTTTTGCGGACTAATCACCGGTAATTATAGTTGATTCTCGCCCCCCCAGTCGTCATCGTCTTGAGACACTAATAAATCACGGTCTTTAATGATCAATGCATTCTAATGATCAATTTATTCGCCACTTGAGAATTAATTATCTTTTATTTTCCGCTCGTTTGTCTCAGGAAATACATTTTCCAGTTGCAAAAACACTTTTTTCGGTTATTAAAACCACCGCAGCCATAGATATTTCTTTGTAAACACATTCGGGACTTTCGTTGTAGAAAGCGGAACACGCGCTGACGTCCACATCACGCTAAATCTCACGTTAGCGCTCCGAGACGAACGAGAATTTGCTTTCAAGGTGATGGATCGGTCCCAGAACCTAACCTCAAATTTTCGGAATGAAAATTCTTCGCTCTCGTTTGACCAATCACAAAAGGCTCCGTCAGTGTACGCAGGACGATGGCAAAGATCCCCTGACAGAAGAATCATCGGAAATTTTGAATGCGGGTTGACCTTCAGGATTGAACAGTTTTTATTTCCTTCGTGAGTTTGTTTGCAGTTGAATTCCATAAAACGTCGTTTCGTCTTGGAGGTTTCGATGGCTGATTCGATAAAGGAAGACGTTTCGTTCCGTTAAAGTATCGCTCGCACGAATGAAAGGGTGAAGCGAGCGGAAGCGAGGGAACGGAGTTGTGCGGCCGGCGGTGCACGTGGAAACTCAGAGGGGCGCATACACTTGCTCAATTATTAAAAAATCAAGTAAAATGTCTAATGAAAAATGATACTAGAGTTTGCATCGTTGCAAAAAGCCGAAAAATTTATTTTTCGATGATTATTTTGATAACCGATCCACTTTTTTTCATTATTAAAAATAAATTCGACTTTTGAATGACGAAAAAGTCTGCCCCACTATTTTTGACAAATATTTTACGAAAATTTGGCACCCTCCTTAAAAACATAATGATTTAAAAAAAAAATCGTGAGAACTCATTTATTTTTCGTCAAATTAATTTTTTTTTTTAACCAGAAAAATCGACAACGAAGTTTGTACGTCGAAGTTCTGACTGAAGGAATTTGTGACCCGCATAAAACGCGAAACAATGAGGAAGCCATCGTTACGTTATTAATTTGCATGGTCCCTTAACTTTTGCATAATTTAATCCACGTACGGTGAAAATTTCCACAGTCTCGAGCATCGACGATATAACAGACTCGACCACTGCACACTAAATTACGCGAAAGGTCCAAGATCCAATTTTTTGCATCAAATTTTAATATCAAATTTGGAAAATGACATTAAGCGAGTTTCATAAATTGACCATAAAAATCGTAACCATTATGACGTAAGTAAAAATCGCGTTTCCGCGTTGGATCAAATTATTCAAATCAATTTTTTTTATCAAATTCATGCAAAGTCATTGCATATGATATCAATCACAAATTGGTTGTTTTTTGCCAAAAAAATATTCAGTGCCACTGCAGAATTTACTGAACATTCGTCCAAAAAATTGAGTGAAAAATTTTTCCATATTTTCTACAGATACGAATCGTAATGTAGAAAAACATTTAAAAAAAAGAGTTGATAAATGAAAGAGGAAGCTCGAAGAACAGCGAAGTTTGGAGATTTTTAATATTTCCGGCTCGAGGCAGTTTATAATCGAAGCAGTTGATAAGGGAGTGAGAAAATGGAGTTAACGCGAAGAGCAAAGTATAGCCTGGTTCGGTGCAATCAGACCGAGACTAACTGGGCATTGTCCATTCTGAAAAAGGGCGAGTTGACTCAAAATATATCACATTTTATATTTAGTTATTTAAATTTCCAAATCGTATAATTGCGAACGAATTTTAATCGAATTAGAAAAAGCCATTGATATCGAATCTTCTGGAATAATTGAAAAAATTGATATTTTGTTCGATACGTTCGACTAAACATTTTTGTTTGTTTGAAAAATCCTAAAAATTGTGTCATTGCTGCAAGAAATATTTTGGAAAGTCCCTTCGGGAGCAAATTTTTGTCGTTGTAATCGTAAATTTTGCGGATAATTCCATTGGAATTCAAATGTTGTGCCAAAATAACGGAAATTTTGAAATTATCGAAAAAATATTCATCAGCTGTGAGTCATTGATAAAAATATTGGAATTGATCAACGCACAATTGATGAGTTTCGTTGACAATACTTGTTTGTTTTTTTTATTTACGAAACGTTAATTTTTCGATCGAATGAGAAAAATGAAGCTGACGAATTGTTTTAACGTACCACGAAAATACCTCGTCGTAAAGTCCATCAATTTTTAGCCGATTGTTATCCAGTGGATGGTCGTAATTCCAAATGATTCCTCGAGTCTTAACAAAATAACGAATCACTGCAGTTTTTCACTGATAAACAATCGATATTTTGTAAAAATCGTATAAACAATAAAAAAATTTGGAATTTGGAATATCTTGCGGAGAAATAAAAATGGAGCGGTCACCGACTCGTCGTCAATGTTTATTCAACAGAGTCACTTATTTCGGCACGAGTTTCTTTTCATAGAATTTTTCGATCACTTTTCACGTTTTTTTGTCAATCGCCATTCAAAATGGTTGAAAATCATAATTTTTTTATTTCAATACCGAATTTGTTTTTTTATTGTTCTGTTCGGTTTTTACACTCTTGGGGAATTCAAAACGAACGCGAACGATGGGTTTCCATTGAGAAGGACGCGTAGCGAGCTGCGCCTGTGAAACTGTGAGTCGTGCGGGCTGCCTACTACGAAACAGAGCGAACTTACGGCGCAGGAAATAGCCAGAATAGAGGGGCGACCGATCCACCTGCACAGGTGTTCGTAGGGGGATACGCTGTATGATTATTATGTGTGTCTGTATGTCCTGGCGCACAACTGGCTGACCGAACAGAACTCCCTTTTATTTCTTACATCGCTGAGCACCCTAAATTTTCTAGAGCGAACGCACAACTTTGACGACGCAACGATAAATAGAGCGTAAATTGTTTGTCGAAATATACAATCACTAAAAATTTAGAGTCTTCACGGCCTATCTCCTTAGCCCAGATATGAGACGATAAGAAAAATTCGACTCAAGAACGAGGATCCTTAATGAGAGAAGGAAATTCCGTTCGATGAGTTACCGGAAAGTCTGGAAACTCATTTTTAATTCGTCTATTAATAATTGACGTCATCCCTTCGGGAGATGTTTGCGTTTCTCAACGTTCACACGCGAGCGCTCCTCTTGCCCATTGGTCGCCGCGTCGGCCACGCTCGATTTTTCTCGCGCTCACTGACATGTATTTGCTTGATCTACACTTCGCCGAAGTTACTTCAGCGACCGGCTGAGAAATCGATTACGATCGGTTCTCAAAAGCCGACGCCCGAACCCCATAACTTTTTTTTCTCAATCGAAATTTTAACCATTTTCCTTTTGTCCGGGGACTGGGTATGTTTACGGCAAAAAAAAATATCTTTGTCGATTTTTTTTTGCATTTTTCGTCGATTAATTAAAGTAGAAATATCCAAGAGTGTTCAGGAATTTTTTCTCTTTTTTTTTCATTGCGAATTACGTTTTGTAACATACCGTGGATCATCAACGACCTCCGATAAACCTAAGTGGTGTTAATAAAAGCGATAAACTGATCGGGTTAATGCCACGGATTCCGGAGGCTCGTTCTTTCCCTTTTCGAACGATTGGAACATATTTTTGCTCCTCGTTTTCTTGTAATTGCCTCGAGAGTCCCGCAACGCTATACGATTCCAAAGAGAAATTTCTACAAACAAATATGCTAATACGTACGTTTTTTCACATACCCTTAATTTCAGGTGCAGTATGAAAATTCGATATGGTACTGTACGCTATTTACCATTTTTTTTCTCGCGATAATTGATTTGGCAGACAATCCCACTGAAGCAAACTTTCTCATGATTTATGTTAGACTTTCTTTCGCAGACTGTGAAGCTAATAAATCGCAGTCCCGGATTGTTTGGTACAGTAGTTTGTGTTGTTTCTATGTACATAAAGGTCAAAAAAAAAAAAAAATACTCAAACATCTTTGAAAGGATGGTCGCAAGTTTTTACTGAATTAGCGTGAGTTTAATTGTTTCCAGAGGATTGGGCGTACATATCCCGCCTATACACTCATGTTTTCCGCGTAGAATTTTGCAGATTTATTATAAATTGACGAATCGTATTTTATAGTAACTTTTTAAAAAATATTTCTATTTTTTTGTAGACTTGTTTTTTTAATATTTTAATATTTTTGCATTTCTATATTTTTATGCTTTTATATTTTTTAAATTTTCATATTTTCCAATTTTTTATATTTTTATATTTAGTATTGAAATTTTATGATGACAGTTTAGAAGCGAAGAGAAATACTGTGGGAATGAGAATTGCCTTATGGAGCATTTATATCGCTGAAAATCTTCGACAATGCGAGTGAACAATCGCAAGTGGAGAGATAGCTGTTGAGTTTCTACGTGAGATCTCATTAGGCTGCGGATAAAACGCTGAGCTATCGTTAAAACAAATCTGACGATGAACTTTATTGTTTTGTTTGTTTGTTTGCATTAACTGCTCATTCGTTTGATCACGAAATAGAAACGATGATTTGTGGATATAAAAAGAATGTGGCGAATCTATTCGTAGCATTTTCTTATGGTATTTCAAACGCGCATTTCTCAGGCTCGAAATTTCTCACGACTTGCGAATTGTGGCTGTCGCCGAGAGCGACGATTACACAGACTGATGAACCGCGTCAAATTTCGATGGATTCTTCGAGATTTATCGTGACTAATCTATTGGAACGGCAGCTTTTCGATTTGTCCTACTTCGCACGATTAATCAAGACACAAAATATCCTCTCGTCCCATGTCCCTAACAAGTGTACTCAGAAAAATTGTAAAATTCGTCTATCAAGACCGCGAAACGTCCTGGTGACAAAAATTCGTCGTTCCTACTTCGGAAACTTTTTCCTCTACCCGGAACGGATTTCCCCAAGCCATTCGCAATGAATGAATACGAAAAAAATGCTGAACACTCTTGAATACTTCTCCATTAAGGGCACACCACGAAGATTCCAATAAAATAAGAAACTAATAAATATATTATTTTTTATGAAAGTGGCTCGGATCTGCAGCGACCCATGATGAACGAATCTTCCTGTCCTTTGGTCAGAAAGAACAACAGTAATTTGTTTGCGATCAATAATTGCTGTGTTATTGTTTATTAACAGAATAAATCAAGGATCATGATAAATAATTCATCGATGATAGATTGGGAGGGTTAAAATAGTATTGTTTGAATAATTCAAGAGAATGTTCGGTTCCGGGCGTACCATCAGGTCATCTCGGATTGAATAACGGAATTAAGCTGCCGCTGTTGTTCCCTCTGCGGCACCCGTTGCTCCTTTGGGAAGCAGGTCTATTATGGGCTGAATCGCACCCTGTACTTTTTCGATCACGGCGCCGAAGTCCGGCAGCCCAACACCCCCTTGAGCCGGCGCAGCTTCCTTTGAGGAAACCTAGTTTTTTTTAAATTGCGAACAAACATAACAAAATGATTTTTTTTTCCAAATTTATATTTATAACTTACTGTTGTTGCGTCGTCAGCATTGGTCAAAGTTGCGATGATTCCGACGACCAGGAGCAGCGCCAAAAGGGAACGGAATTTCGTCATCTTTGATGAGTGTCGCAGCGATTTCGACGAGTACTATTTTTCGGGGCACTTTCGATGCTTTAACAAGAAAACTGTGATCATTAGCAGCGGAGAAAAACCGTTTTATACGATTCATAACAATGGCAACCTCGTCTTCTACATTCTTTCACGTACCCGTGCCTTTTGATTCGACTTGTCTACTCATTAAGTGCCAACACGATTGACAACGATACGGATAGAACTTTTAATACTTATACGTGACAATTTTCTAATGCCAAACATTTTAATCAGCGAATACGTGCCCGAAAAAAAGAGCTGCACAATGTATTAAGCCTTAGTCATCGGCTCCGCAAAACTTTTGAGCAGTCTATGAGAATTTATTGCAAAATGATTTTTTATTAGAATAATCAGTACATACATAAATTGAAAACTTGACGATTTGTTTGATAAACGAAGAATTCATTTTCACATTCACGTTTTACTGCAAACATCGCAACGTTTAATTTTATAAAAATAAATCCAAGGAATGATTCTTGTTTCAACTATTACTATGATTTTTTTGAATTTTCGGAAGTAATCGAGCTGCGAAATTGATTTTAAAAAATTCAAATGAGTTTGTTAAATTTGTGAATGAACGCTCTTTTTTTGTGAGAAATTTTTTTTGACATGCTCAGTGATTCGATTCGTTATGGAGTAAAAACAAACTTCGTTTCTTGTGTCGGGTCTTTATTCCAATTTTTTTTTGGAGTAGTTTTTATAGGAATTGCTCAGGTGGCGTCACCAGAATGGGCGTGTTGGTAAAAGTTGAATGTAGCGTCAAAAAAAGGAAAAGAAGCTTATCATGCTGATTATTACTCCAATAAGACTAATAACAAAAAAAATGTACTCGTCAGCACAAAAAAGAGAGCCAACGGCACGCGGTGTTCCCAAGCGGTCACCCATCCAAGTACTGACCGCGCCCAATGCTGCTTGACTTCAGTGATCGGACGAG
>JAPYYS010000084.1:0-172347 GCA_030522525.1 Campopleginae sp. 14b
CACATGAATATATATATATATATATAGTTTATTGGAGGGAATGTATACGTTGGCAATTTATTCGAACGGCGTTTCTTGTTGGAAAGTTCGATTTTTAAAAACGGTGAAGGGCGATTTTTTCACGATCCAAGCAATAAGCGATGTGCCAAGTGCAATCAGCCATTCTCGCCCTTTTATCAAGACGTACAATTAAAATCTAAACTTGACATTTTATTGAACAATGAAAAGTCTAAACGCACAATTTTAAGCATTGGCTCAAGATTTGTCGAAAAACGATTTAAAAATCCTCAGAGGACACGTTCCTTCACCAAATGGATATTAAGAAGCTAATAATGCTCTACGCTAAGTTATGTTCCATTTAGATTTAATGTTTTTATAATCAGTGTGAAGAATATTGATGTTATTTCAGATATATTACGTTTTTTCCCCCATGCTTTTTGTACCTCGGAAAGTACGAGCAACTTATTGATCAATTATTCCTCGTTGATCATTCAATTGATTTTTCTCAATGAATGCAAATATTTTATCAGTTTCTTTGGCACAAAAAATACACTGCCTGGAACTTTATTTCATGGGACATTCGTGCGAGTCCTCTTTTTCAATATTTTAACAACGATTTTGTTATTTTTATTCCTCGTTAATCATTCACTTGATTTTTCTCAATGAATGCAAATATTTTATAAGTTTCTTTCGCACAAAAAATACACTGCCTGGGCTTTATTTCATGGGAGATTCGTGCGAGCGCTCTTTTTCAATATTTTAACAAGGATTTCGTTATGTTTACGAGAAGGAAGAGCGTTTCTTGTTGATTCTGCTTCATATCGAAGCTTTCTCCTGTCGACGAGACCTATCGAGTCGTCAACAAATGTCATTCTCACTGTTGATCGATGATATGTTCGCAGAAAATAATTGGTTTTTATTGAGTTTCACATTTTTCGTTTCGACTTATTCGCTGGATTTGATTTCGACGACTGGGGCGGGCTTCCGAATATTTTCGACTGTTGTATATTTGGCTATTGTATAACTGATAAAATATATAATTGAATTTATGCGACTTGTTTTGTTCAACCAATTTGGCCGATAATTAAAAAAATCGATAAATGCAAAAATGTGGAAAATTTTATTCCAATCACGCAGATTCGTGCATTATTTTCCTATATTCTTTTTGATCCTTGACCATTTTTTGGAAAACTCGATATTTCCGGCAGTGGAATCTGGAAAAAATAGAAACTCAATTTCGATGGGATGAGACACATGGAAATTGTGGTTTCTCAGGGCGAATGAGACTCACGGATAAGAAAGATTGTTCGGTTGAATGACCGTGCCTTTTCCGCCCATGGAGCTCATGGCGGTTTGGAAATCCGTGAAATGGCCACTCGCGCATGCCCCAAGAATCGCTGATCCGAGTAAAACGGATTCACGCTCCTTCGGTATCATAACCGGAAGTCCAAGTACGTCGGCTTGGCTTTGAACGAAAAGGGCATTTTGGCTCAGGCCACCGCAGATCAAAATCGTTTCGATCCTGTGACCCGATTTCGTCAGTTCTTCCAGAATATGACGAGTCCCGTACTGTTTGATGGAAAAAAACAAGAAAACATGAGGAATTCTTCATTATTTTGCTTCCGGATTACCGGACAGGATTTTTTTTTTGGGTTGCCTAGATTAGTACAGATTAAAAATACAAACCGTCAGAGCATGCATCGTTGCGAGATACAAAATTGCCAAGTTTTCTTCATCGTTCGCGAGCGAAAGTCCTGAAATCTGTCAAATTCATTTTTTTAAATTCCGTAGGATAGAGGGAATGGATTTACGATTGTTGAAATTGTGGGAAACAAGTTCGTACCATTCCCTGGAGGCTGGGGTCAGCGAGAGGCGATCGATTTCCATGAAAATCCGGCCACACGTGATAATCCTTTGTTAAAAATGAAACATCAGCATGCTTTTTTTCCTCCGCCATCGATTTCAACAATTCGGAAAGATATTGTTGTATGTGCCTGTAATTTAAGGTGCAAATTCGTGTTTCGATAGGCTGTTTTGATGATATCCGGAATGGATAATAAGGGGAAAGGCCTCTAGTGTTTAAAGCTACCAACGAAATCGAAAATCGAAGATCCGGATTATCTGAAAACTTACGTGAAGTGATCGGTTTTTGAAAAACATAAAAATATTGGGGAGCCGGTTTTAAAACAAAAACGGAAAACTGTGATACGGGCTTACATTTTTGAGTCCATTTTTTTTCGTATTTGGGGAGTTGCCGGGTGCGATTCTATAATGTGATCGAGCAGTTTTCCTGTTGCACTTTGACCGCCCTCGTTGAGCCAAAACCCTCCGACGATGGCATTGTAATAAGGTCCCCAAACACCTTCGACAAAAATTTCTTTGTCGCTGAGTGCCATGTGACAAGTCGAGGTGCCGCAAATCAAACCTGAAAACATTCGCGGGACATTTTAATGGGATTGCCAATTAACAGGAAACCTAAAACGACTATTTCGTACGAATGAATGTTTTTTTTTACTCAATCTCGTTGTGACGTCATCGCTTATACTCGGAGCTTTGCAACCGAGCATTCCGAGTGCACCGGCGTGGGCGTCAATCAGGGAGCATCCCACAGGCATTCCTTCCCAAAGCTCGAGTTCCGTGGCTGCCTTTCCACTCAAACCCGAACCCACTGCTTCCCCCGGCGATTTCACGCCATTGCCTATTTCAGTTTCATCGAACATCGGACTGAGTAAAAATGTAAAATAAAGAAAAAACTCGTTGTTGGAATTTTTTTTTACCTATTCTTCGCCAATGATCGTCCTTCAGATTGGAAAGGCCAATTTGTTCGAAAAAATCGTAATCCCAGCCATTTTTTCCATCGGGACTAGCGCTGTAATTCCATTTGCAAACCAGCGAACATAGGGATCTGAAATATTTCGGCATATGCATTTACAGCTCCGTGATCATTGAAATACTCGATAGAATCGTTTTCAGAAAAGTTTGAGCGAATTTTAATAAAAAAATCTTCATATTGATAAATGTAGAAATTGGTGAGCTAAAAAATATTGCCTCGATTCCGAATGCGTAGCTTTCCACGTAAGAAAATCCGGCAAATCGAAAAGCAATTTGATTTTTTGCCATTGTTGAGGCAAATTGTTCTTCAACCACAATATTTTCGGAATCTCCATCTCCAATGATATTTTACCGCCGACATTACGCAATAATTCATGACCAAGCGTATTGATGTAATTGGCCTCTGCTTGTGCTCTGTGATCCATCCACAATATTATGTTTTGCTCGTTTCTGCCTGGAAATAAAAAATTCCTAATCTAATGTTTCATCAATGTACTGACCATGCGATTGCCTCAATGTGTCTACGTCCGATTAGTATTTATGGTACATTCCTGTCCTCGATAATGCATGTTATTATGAGTTTTCTCCATTTCATATCAGAATCGACTAATATTGCAATCAAAATAAATATTACCCAGCAATCATCGATTTACAATATTCCTAATTCTGAAGACAAGTTTCATCGGACATAAAAAAATATTTTTTTCCTCATTTTAATTTTTCTATTGCCAAGTTTCAAGACTCACCGCTCAGGCTCACTGAAACTGGAGACCCAGATTGGTCGAGCGCTACGAGAGAACACGTTGCGTCAAATCCAATTCCTTTGATAGAATTGGCTTGGATGCCACATTTGACGCTCTTAAATGTCAAATTTTCATTTTATTTCAATGACGGAGTAAATCCACGAAATTTATGTGCAATCCACTTCTGGAATGCTCCATTTTTGTGCATGCTATTAACAGAATTTTGATTAATGCGATAACCGACCTTCACAACATGTACAACGGCATTCCAGATGTTCTCGGAAGACTGCTCATAGAAATTGGCAGCTTGATTAAAAGTTTCGATATTTTGGAGAGCACTTTTGATGATCTTTCCATCAGAATTAAAAAGCGCAGCTCTCGCACTGCCTGTTCCGACATCAACACCAATGAAATGAGCCATGTTTCATGCATGCGTGGCAGCGACGAACAATCGTCAGCTTCTACTGT
Organism: Campopleginae sp. 14b; assembly: GCA_030522525.1. Lineage (NCBI taxonomy): Eukaryota > Metazoa > Arthropoda > Insecta > Hymenoptera > Ichneumonidae > Campopleginae sp. 14b. The sequence goes on from JAPYYS010000084.1 coordinate 4,044, forward strand.
CTCTGGAAGTACAGACAAATTTTTGTGCAAGACTATGGGACAGAGTCGGGGCAACAGAATCGGAAAAATTGGAATAATCTTTACGACGCTTAGATCATAAAGTGTCGCAATTTCGCGCCGACCTTTGAAGATAAGGCAAATCCATCAAGCTGGCACGAGCATGAATTTTCATGCAGTTGTATTCATTCATGTGAAGTTTTAATAAGAAACCTGATAGATATTAAGTTTTTCAGCAACGCAAACATTTTCTTTAAATCTTTAAAAACTCACGTGCGTTCGATCATATAAATCACTCACCCGCTTAATTCGTATTTATCGTTTTTCATAATTCTCCACATTCTTTTTTCATACGTGAGCACGTCTTTTTTTGACGCCTCAGGATAAGCCAATCGGTGATATATTTCTAGTCCGCTTCATTATTCATCGTGACATCTGTACGCGTAAGAGATCTCGTAATCCTCGCTGTCGATGTTTATTTTTCTTATGATCATATATATAGGTCCGCGACACACGTGCGTTTTCAAAAGATAACTGATAACACAAATTCATATGTTTTGTTTGGAATTAGCCAGGTGGCGTTATCTGGTGACAGTTCAAAATCTCCAGTCATCTGTTTTTGTGTTTACACTAATTTCCATAATTTCCTTCAATTCGATAGATTTTGAACCTACCGATCATAGTGAAGAATAAGGACGGGAAAAATTTGGCATTTCATAGTGTGTTTATTTACAGTCGGTAATACATTTGCGTATATAATTTTTTCCGGTACACGTGTTGACTGATCAGCTGATTGACTGAGAAGAACATAACCTCTTTTGAAAATGTAATCAAATGTGAGTGTCAACTAGAAAAACGATTGGGTTACGATGCTTGACGATAACTTTTTACGAGTAAAGACAATCAAGTTTCAGTAATTTTACAACATGGTGCGATTCAAAAACAGGTGAACAATTTCGCATTCTATTTTTTTTCCAAATAAATGGAAGGTAAATTAACGGAAATAAATTTCCTCGATTTTAGATACATCACCATAGAAATAGAACCTCAGGGAAACCAGGACAAGCCCCTGGTTTTAAAAACTACAGCCTTGCACGTCGCTGTACAGGATCGAGTACAGAAATTGTACGGCGATTTCGGTCTGGCGGCGATCAAAGCTGGATTCAATGGTGAGTTCTGCATTAATCTTGAACCTTTATCCTCGGTATGAATTGAAATTGACTGAGGTTCGTAAAAAAAAACAATTTTGTTGAATAATTGACTTGTATTTTTAATCCAGCCAAATATTGCAACACGCACACAAGAATTGCTCTGATTAAAGTTCGGCACGGGCCCCACAAATTTGTCTTAGATTCTCTGGCGTCTGTAAGCGACGTCGGAGGTCGTTTGGTCAAAGTGAACATAGTTTATATCGGAGCAACTATGAAACACTGTTTCAACTACATAAAGGTAAGCGCAAAGAAATAATCAACATTTGTTGCTCTTTCGTTCTTTTCTTTTCAATATGGTCAAATCTTTGCAGAAACATCAACGAAGGAAATTGGAAGAAATGTGGTCTTCACTGAGGAGCGAAATGGAACGTAAAAAAATGCAAGATGCCCTTATGACCTTGACACCGGCTATGAAGGATTTTCAATAAAAATACTTCAACAATTATGTTGCATTTGTTTGTCGATTTAACGGTGAAAATCAAGTGCTTTCTTCATTTTCTTTGAAATTTTACTCTTTTCAGACTTTGCTCTATTTTGGAAATTCGTTTCTGAAGGTTTTTCCGTTTTTACTATCGGATGTAATAAAAAATTCAATGAAAATGCACTGTTTCGTTCGAAAGGAATACTTTGGTGCACCAACGTCTCGCGAGGTGGCGCCACCGCCGTTTTTTTAACGCTTCAAAGGGCGCGCTCCCTTTCTTCCTTCCTGTTCAGGACAGCTGATATACTCGCGAGGGTGCGCTGATGGTTTTTGCATCTGCTTGCGAGCGTGAGTAAGAGAAAGATGGAGAGCAATTGACGTAAACTGTGTGCGAGTGAGAGACGCGGAGAAACGAAGTGATTTATATGGATACACACATACGCGAGCAGATCGAGCACTGTAAAAGCCATCAAAAGGCGTCCCACGTACGTTTAGTTGTGTCGGCACTTCCCCTCGTCAAACTCGTCAGTTTCTATTTGTCGTTCTAATCCGTCGCTACTCTCGAAAGATTTCGAGCAAAAAAACGAAGAAAGTCTCGTCCGTCGAATTTTTATTGACCGACTACGAATTTGAAGGAGCAGAAAAAAGTTGCGGAAAGATATTTTTTGTTATTCCTGTCGAAATGACCGTTTTCGCGTTAATTTGTCGTTAATCTCGAACATGCATACATTATGATCCGGTAGTGATTATTGTTCGATGCTCGTTCAGCCGCCACGAGAATCTTAGAAAGCGCGAAGAGAGATTCGCAAAATTGCCCGGTGTGAAAGATCGTGTGTGTGTGAGAGAGATTGAGAAAGAGAGAGGAAAATATAACAAGGCGTTTTAATGTGTTCAGCGGTTCTCTTGTGTGATACGAGCTGGTCCGCGAATCAAGACCTCCAAGGATCGAGAAATCTCAATTCGGATCAAACCGAACCTGATAAGGTATTAAATAAATTTATCACACCCTTTTTTTCAACCCTTTCTTTCCGATGCTCATCCTTGGTTTTATTTTTCTGTATGAATTCGTTTTGGTGCCAAAATCAACCCGATGGTTTTTGCGATTGTCGAATAATTACATTTATTTCGAAATGTTGAATCAAAAACTAATTTGTACGATGACAAATTGAGCAATATTTTTTTCCTTCGGAAAAATATTACTGATCCGGCAATACGCTGTAGTAATCCACGAACGACTGATAGGAATATATATTCCAACGACCCATCGTTATACATAGTCGATATTCCAGCCCAACTTTATTTCAGTCCGAAATACCAAAAATAAATAGATTTTACGAAATTCTATGGAGGGCGTGCGGATTCGCGAAGTTTCAGGGGTTGTCATTTCCGAAGGGATGCGCCAATAAGTTGCAATTTTCTATCGTCACGCCCCTCCACTTTGCTCAATATCATTTTTTCTCCTTGTCGGTGGATATCTCAAGCCTTCAACGATATTTCCACAAGCCGGATATAAATTAAAATGAATAATCGAACTTGTACATATCCGGCCTCGCGATTTTCGAAATTTCGAAAATTCATTCGACGGCTGTAAAACTAACGAAACAGCTGAACAATTCGCGATTTAACTTTTTCGGTCCCTGCGCCTTCGAATTTTTTCGCATAAATAGTGCAATTTAAATTTTCAAATCCGAAACTCTGCGAGAAAGTTGGAACACGATTTTTCGAGGTTATGTCGTTTACAAGGTGTTTCAAATGGAGTTTCACGAGTGGCCGTTAGAGCGCTAACGAACCGTTGAATAGTGACCAATCAGTTTAATGGTCCGAACTTTCTGATTCGTCCTCTGATCGGACTCGTGACGAAAAATGAAAATACCGTTGAAATAAATGTTGTGAGATTTTTCTGAGAACCGTATTTTTTTCCTTCGAAAAAGCGACCGAAACGCGGAGTGAATTCGAGGCAAGATTAAACAAAGTTGACTGTACCATTGGGGATTCGGAACGGTTTAGATTTCAAACTCTTGACTCGATCTCACGCAGCCTTCGTATAATGATAAAAATAATAATAATAAAAATAAGCCACCACCAGGACAGATGGAGAAGCATGTGTTCCTTTATTTGGTCGATTCGGATGCTGTAAAGAGGAAAAGAGGGGGTGTGAGTGGAAATGTTATATATGTATGTGCGGTCGCGATGACCAGATGAACAATTCCAACGAGGGCGAAACTCGAATCGGTAAATGGCCTCTGCAGAATGCAGATGCTGAATATTTTGCCGGCTCGGGCTTCTCTCGTATACGTTGGATCTTTCTCAACCCGAGAGAAAAGAGAGTCATGCACACAAATACACAGCCTCTTAAATACAAGGATATATTTACTCGTTCTCTCGTTAAAGTCACTTTCGTCTTAACCTTTTTCTCTCCCTCTCTTGCTCTTTAGGATTTTCGTACGCTACATATAAACTCCCGCGTTTCTCGACTCTCTAAATCATCGGGCTATGCCTGTGCAAAAAACAAACACGCGCTTTCTTTCCGAGTATGTTTCTCCGAATCCTACGCGTTCGTTCAACCAATATATATCTTTTCTGTCTCGTTTTCCGACTTAAATCCTTGTGTAATCCATTTTTTCCATTACAACAAAAACAATTCTTATTATTTCCTTCGTCCAAGGCTCCTATTTTTTTTAAATTTATACTTTTCAATATTAATTATTCGTCCACCATTGTTCCTCACAGTTTTTTTTGCATTTAATTCCCTTTGATGTCTGCCCACGTTACGATCTCGAACGTAAGCCCGACAGAGTCAAGATTTAGCCGAATTTAGTATCGATTCGCGTCCCGAACTATTTGATGTTCTTCAAATTTTGAATCAAAGAACGTTACGGAGAAAAGTCGAGATTCAACTTTTTCAAAATATTGTTCAGCACACCTTTTACGGCATAACTGCAAAACCGTGAGCCGGATTAATTGACGCGATTATACCGTTTTCTTTTTAAATTTCAAGTCCAAACGATTCTCACGACCTGAGGAGCGTTGTTCGAAGATGGGAAAAATGATACACGTAAAGCAATGGGATTTATATTGAGGTTAATTATTTGTGAGAAAATTTCTCTCATTGTTTACATGTTTTTAGTCTTATTGTGCTTCGTACAGATCTGCGTAATGGAAAAACTGTTTATTCGAATTAATATATAGATAAATAAATAAATAAATAATGGAAAAAATAAATACGAACAACAGCCAACGAAATACACGATTGTTAATTAAATTGGAAACTTTGACAGCATTATTCCTCCTCGAGAAAAAATCCAAAAATGAATTATCAAGTCTCGACACCGCAAGCATTTACATTTTTTCTTGTAGTCCGAGTTTTTTTTGGCACCGCAGACTTTGGATCGTCATAAAAGATCCGCACCGTTTGAATCGTCGTTCGAATACATTTTTCGGATTGTTTTTGATTTTTGAAACGAGCATCGATATTTTTCGACTTGAAAAACTCGTTGGCGAAATTGTCGGAATAAAGTTTCTTCGTTAAGTCACACGACGGATGTTTCTTTGTGTCGGGATCGATCGAACTTTCATTTCTGGGACTCGAATCCTTGAAGCGATGATTATTTTTCGGTGAAAAAGTTGGTGAATTGTTTTTTCGAGTCGGATCGCTCGAAAATAAATTAAGCTGGAGAATATCAAGGTGACCTTGATTCTCATGCTCGACAGTCACGGAAGACTGTGGAGCACGATTCTTATCTCTTCCAATATCAATTTTTCCACCTTCTCCGAAGTAATCGATTTTTCTTAAGGTCGATTCAGCACCGAGAGAAACTCGTCCACCATCTCCTCGATACTCGATGCATCCAGAGTTGTTTTGGACTCTCAATCGACAGCCATCACCATAAATCCGAATTTTACCGCTGTTAACGGCGACCGTTAATTTACAACCGTCACCCATTATTTCGATGTCCCGCTCGTTCGTATTAAAATCGAGTATTAATCCATCGCCACTGAATTTTTTCGTTTTCTTCGACACATTTTTCGTCCCATTCGTCGATTCGACCTTGCCACCAGTTTTCGATTTATTTTTCAACGTCAAGTTCATGGCGAAGAAAAAGCACGAATTTGCATCACGAGAAAAATTTATTTATTTTCCACTTAACCATGACCTGGGATTATTCATAATTATAATAATTATTTTAATTGTCATACATCCCCGTCACAGTAACGCTATTCTTGCGTTTTCCCTTGTAGCGTATAATGAGGAGGCTTTTTGTCAATTTTTACTACTTTTATCTTTTTTTCGTTGATTGTTTTTTTTCGATACGACGTTTTATAGATTTACACGGTGAACGTTGAAATATGAATGTCGTCTGGTGAGAAATATGTGACGATATAAACGTGTACGTTGCACAGTTTATTCTCCAATCAGAGCCGTTGCGAGGTTCTTCCCCGATAGCTGTTCAGGTCAGAATGTATAAATATATTTGTGTGTTTGGACGAGGAGAGAAAAAAAATATTCTCGACACACTCACACAGAAGCTGAGCGTCCTTGCAAAACTGGTGGCTCGACTTCCCAACGATGCGAAATCGTTCGAGGGAATAACAGCATTACGTGCTTCGGTGTCTGTGTATTTGTCTTTTTTTCAAACGATAATGATTCATTGAGAAAAGTGAGCCACATAGGGGAGTCCCTGCGTTTGTGAGATAGCGAAAAAATAACATCTATGCCGCAATCAAACGATTTCGTCCATCGAATATTCGATTTTTTACTGCGATCACAATCCCAATCGATTTTGTGATGGAACAAGCCGATAATTATCTTCTGTTTGTTTTTTATTGTAAACTTGATTTCCCGGATCAACGCCTGGAGTTTAATGATCAGGAGGAATTAATGAATAATTAGAGATCGATGACAAAGTGTAAAGTGACCAAATTGAACGTTTTAATTCTGACGTAATCGCGGAATTTATTTCACGTATAATTACACAGACTTAGAGCTCGGAATTGAATTATAAAAGATAACAATCTTGTCCAGAATCCTAAAGAGCGTCACACGTACGTGGCTTCGAATCGGACTGACCCTCTCTACGTCTCTACCGTCTCGTTATTTCATTGCCGCTCCTCTTTCCGGTCTGGAATTGCTTCGTTCGTCCGGGACTTTTTCAAACACGTACAGTTACACATAAATCGGAGTATTTTGATTCCGGTCTTTCGTAAGAACTTTTGTTCGCGAAAAATAAAATAAAATGAGAAAAAAAACTAAAAAAACAAAATTGAAGGACGAAATTTTTTAATTATTAATGTAATCATAATCAATAATTATAATAATTAATCGAATTATTAATGCCATTGGTGCTCTTTTGATAACTAATTTAGCCAATTTACTTTGAAATGCTCCGCAGAATGAAAACCCAATATATGACTGCGAAAAAAAATGGTTCCAATTGTTCTGGATTGATTTTGATAATTGAATATTTCTTTAAATAATTTATATACGTGAAGAAGCTTTGCGTTGAAATGACAATTTAAAAAAATGTTTACAACAGACACGAACAATTATGCGAGGTAGTAAAAAAAAGTCTTATTCGCTTCTCTAATTAGTTTTTTTTTCACCGTTTCAGAATGCAATCACCAGCTCGAGTATGAACGAATCAATCCCTGAAGCGATTATTTCCGGAAATTCGGACGTGATAGCGAGGATGTTGGTTCGCGAGGATGCGGAGGACGAGGTCGGGAGTAAATCGACGAATAATCTACAACAAGTTGCTCGTCACGACTCCGGAGTTCCGGAGGATTTAGTCTCGCCTTGTCCCGACGACGCTAACGTCGAAGGTGAGGACCAAGAGGACGATCCCAACGGAACGGTTAATAGCGATTGCAACATCACTGTTATTCACGTTGAGAGTGGCAGAGACGAGCCGATTATCGACAACAACGAAACGAACGATTTTGTTCTCACTCAAGAGTCACAGGAAACGGAAACAAATTCGAGAGACTTTACACCCGAGAGCAAGGACAGCAAAGATGGCAGCGATAGCGGTGTCGAGGGATGTGCCAACGAACTTCCACGAGTAAATGTCTTATCTTTTCTACTACGATTCGGAAACTGCCGAAGGTTGCAATGAAAATCTGAATAAAATGCAAAATAATCTTCCATTCTCAGGCGATCCTGCCAGTCATAACTTGCGGCATTGAGGAGGTTGGCTACACACGACAATATGATAAGAATTTGATAAACTTTTGTGATGATATTCTTTAGCATCAAATACGACGATACAAATTTTTTTCTAGTTTTCGTATGAGCCTGAAGTTTGCATCGACGCAATGCCACGAAATGAAAAAAAAATAAACGATTCGCCACTTTTTTTCCCAATTTTTTTTTTCCTTAATTTACCTCTTGCCTATTTTGGACCTCACGAATGGTTTTCTAAAATAAATAAATGACGAATCATTTTTTTTCTTTTTATTTCGTGGCATTGCATCGATGCAAACTTCAGCCTCATTCATTTCGAATTTTATTCTGCTTTTAACATGGTAACATTATTGCGTGTAGCTACTCTCCTTAATGAATTTCAAAGAATTTCATCAGATGCTGGAATCAAGAGGATAAGTTTTTTGAGAAATGTACCAAGCGATGAAGTTTTCACTGAGAATGGAAATCAGTTGGAGCATGAAAAATTGATATAAAGAGTGAAAAAATGAAATGTTTGTAGAATTAACTGAAAAAGTGATTTTTGAATGGAAAAGGAACAGGTCGAATATGCGAGCAGTTGCAACGGACTGGACGAGGTCTCGTGTGGCTCGAGTATGGTGAGCTGTTGTTCGGTGTACGAGGATCCTTGTGCGATAATTCCGGACGATTCGCAAATGCCAAGTATAAACACGAGTGTGACGGGGGGAGGTGTGGGTGGAACCGGTGGGGAGGGAACGAGCGAAGGGGGGAGCGAGAGTTCATCGTTAGCAGGAAGCTGTTCGGGTCCGAGGAGCGGAAGAGGGACATCGGCAAAGCGGAGTTCTTTTGCGTCGTCGAGTTCGAGCAACGTATCGACGGGATTAGGTAAAAGAAAACCGGAAGCGAAAGGAGCGAGCCAGGGAGGCAGCGAAGGGTCTCGAACTTCGGCGACCCCGCGTACGAAAGTTCGTGGGAGCGTCGGGACCGCCGCGACGCCGAGAGCTTCTTCGAGCACGAGAAACGTTCCGGGGAGCTTGGGGTCACGCGACCGCGGCAGATCACGAGAGGGAAGATCGACGACCCGAGAATTCACTCAAGTCACAACCCCGACCTCGAATAATAATAATAACAGCGAACGACGTGGCTCGGGGAGCTCGAAACTTCGCGCTTCTACTGGAACCGGAAGTGCTTCGTCGAACGTAACGGTTCGAACGAGGACGAGGCCGTTGCCGGATTCATTGCCGTCCTCTTTGACAACCGAGATCGACCGCGACTTGGCCGCACATCGAGGAAGAGCCTCCACTTCAAAATCCCGTGGAGCTTTGTCAAGCTTGCGCGGCCGAGCAACTCCGGGCTCAACTCCTTGCGACGAATCTCGAAAATCTATCGTGGCAACGAAAAGTTTGTATACTCCGCGCGCTGAAAAATCTGGCACGGCGAGCTCGAACGAGGACAAATCTCTCGACACGTACGCGACTTTGCCGCGGACCAAAAATCGCGCCACATTCTCTCTCGTCAAATCGGTCGATCGAGCCGATGATATTTTTGGCAAAAGTGAATGTAATCGTGAAAAAAGTCGAGACACCAGTCTGAGCCGCATCAACGGAATGAAAAAACCGCGTGTACCCAGCACCAGAGATTCCTTAGCCTCCAGAAAGTGTCTTCCGCCTTACCCGAGAACCAAGAGCGGTGAAAAAACAAGAATTTATCACGAGATCGCTGTACAGACCGGATTGACCGGCCAAGACATTGAAAATGTTTTCGCTGGAGTTGAAATTCCCCAGCACGATCCTAGAAACGTCGAAAGACTCCAGGCGGAAAGTCAGACCGAAGAGGTCTGGGAAGACGTCAGATCAGTTAAAACTCAGCTCAAAAGTCTCATCTCCGATGCCAATCGATTAAAACTCGACAACGAAAGACTCGAAGCCGAAAACAACAAACTCGAAAGATTACTCTCCGAGGAACGTGCCGATCACACTTTTGCTCGACAGGAACTGGACAAAAACGCACGGAGAGTACTCGCCATGCTCGGAACCCCGCAATCCGAACACGACGAAGCCAGCGATAGTTTTTTGGAACTCGAAACACATTTCCAATCCTCGGGACAAGTCGTCGCTAGTCAGCAAATTGAAATTGCCGATCTTCAGTCACTCTGCAGGATGCTCAATAGGGTGACGATCCAAATCTTTTATATTTTTCCTTCCAATTCAACTTTCTCCGATGAATGATAAAAATATTTGTCCATTTCCGTTTTAAGGATTTGGAGAAGAGTTTGGCCGCCCAGAAATCATTGCTGCAACAACAACAAGAATTGGAGGCAGAATCTACGGAAATGCAAGACTTTTTGCAGGAAGAAAAGGCCACCCTTGTCGAAACGCTCAAAGATACCGAGACTGAGGTAAGAAAGTTACAGAAACGAACCAACTCTCACTTTCGAGTCTTTAGTGTTCGAAGAAATCATGAAACATTGTTTTGCTTTAGATCGGCCAAAAAAATGAGCTCCTGGCTCAGCGTGATATCGAATTGGCTCGCCTTACCGAAGAATGCAAACACCTCGTCCGGATGAGTGAACAGAGAAGGTAAAGAATGTCCTAAAAGCAAAAAAAACGATCAAACGTGTCCAAAGAGTTTACTGAGCTTACTAAATGTCCTTCGTTCCATAATTGATTGAAATAATCAAAACGGATGTTTACAGACAGGAAAACCTTTCCCTCGGCATGAAATTGAACGCCGTGGAGCGACGGAGCAGAGAATTATTACTCGGTCAAGGTGCTGCGGTTTCCGGTGCTGCGGTTGCACTTTCTGGACTGGGCACGAGACTCGAAGGCTTGGTCGATCAACTCGTGCGATCGTATAAGATATCGGAGAAAGATCTCGAAGTGAGTCTCCACTTTTGTCCTTTTTCACCATTTCCGCACAAGAAAGTGAATAATATCCAAGCCAATAATTAATATTGCAGTCCCCATTGTCGTGAACAAACATAATACTTTTCCATCAATGATTATGGAATCCTGGAATGTCCAAAACCACGATATTTATTATTTTAACCAAAAAAAATTCATAAATATTCCAAGGAAAACTAAATAGCTACTTTATGGCCCAGTTTGAATTTTCCACTAAAATTAAGTTAATTTAATAGATTTATCAAATAAATAAATAAATTTAATATATTTATTAAATCAATTGAATTAATAATTGATTCATAAAATGAATAAATTAAATAATGAATTTGGAATTGAATTTGTTTATTAGCCTATTTATTAAATTTAAACATATTTATTAAATGAATTAAATCTAAAAAACATTGTGGAAAGTTCAAATTGGGCCACACAGTATCTGTTCAGTATTTTTTGGTATATTTGTGATTTTTTTTTGGTTCTCGAATCAAATTGTAACAAGGGATTTTCTTTGCCTCAGGACGTAGTTTATCACAATGAAGCGTATAGTCGTAGCAACAGTAGCGCGGAATCGAGTCCTGTAAGCTCGAAACAGAGTCTGAAAGAATGTACGCCGAGTCCAAAACGAGGTTCCTTTGTATCGGCGGTAATAGGAGCGATAAGAAATGCTGCGACGCATCCTTTCGCTACGAAAACCTTTGCCGATAAAAAACCATCGCCTGTCGACAGCTTGAAATATATTTTCAAAGGTAACCGACTCGAAGCACAAGAAGGAATTGTCCTTCGGTGAACATTGAGTGACAATACAGAATATTCTGTTTTTTTTTTAGACGTGAGTGCCGAAACCTCCTCTGATTTACTTGATTTCGAGACTGAACCCTGCCTCATGATGGAAAGCGTTCTCGAGGACGTTCCTTTGCCCGATACTTACTCGCACAACATGGTCTCGAGCAGCGATTCTTTGCGGCGAGCTCTCAGTGTTCCTGAACCGATCGATGATTCCAACGCCCGTCTTCCGAGGCTCAACGACGAGTGCACTAGCTTGACCAATCTCACACAAGCCATTTTGAATCGACGAAAGGTTCCTTTTTTCTCTAAATACTTAATTAAGTCGACGGCGAGAGAACATTTACAAAATCCTCATTTTTGCCATTTTTTTCGCAATTTTGCGAGGAAAATCTTTACTCTGAAGCAAAAACAACGGACGTGACGAGTTTTTAAACTGACAATTCTATTTACAAACAAAAAAACGCGTGTTTTTTTAATTGTTCGACCTTCTGGTCAAGGTGGAGGACGAAGAAGAGACGGGCGATTGTGAATCTCAAAGCGGTTCCGAAGGCGCTGGCACGGAAACGAATTCTACAGCTCCGATAACGGATTACTGTCCAGCCGTCAATTTAGTCGACCAAGTTATCGACGTCGACAATCTTGTGACGAAGCTTTTGAAAGTACTCCGTATCATTCAATTGGACAACGATACGTGCATTCGCGATTTGCGCGACGACAAGTTAGTATTCACTTGATTTTGCGTGTTTTTTTTTTCAATTAAGATTATATTTAACCCTCAATCCGTAAGACGGGCTCGTTTTCGTCCGGCCATTTTCGCACATTGCTCGATAATTGAAGGAAGATTTTTTTCCTCGAAATAATTAAAAAAAAAAAACAAAGAAGTAATTTTCCAATTCTTCCACTAATAATTTTGAGGGTTAGTGTATGAATTAGCATAAATTCGCTCAAAGCCCTGGATAACGTGTTGATCGTGTATTGTTTGAAAAAAATCACAGATCTGAGTTGGAATCAAAATTGGAAGAAATGCGCAAAGTTTCCGGAGACACGCTCGATTCCGATGAGATATTTGCGGACGCTGTGGATTATAGACGCCGGACGGTGGTGGAGAATCGACCGGATTCCATCGAGATCGAAACGACCGTTGACAATCCTGCCGAAGATGATAAATCGACAACAGACTGAAATATATTCGATAAACGATACGAAAACGCAAAGAAAAACGATACCATTGTCGTCTAGATAGGAGCATGCATTATTCTAAAGTCGTTCTAGTTTCACCATAATACCACAAAAGAAAAAACGAGAGAGAGAGAAAGAGCTGTGTACATAAGATTTAATGATTTATTGGCACGAATTATTTCTATCCTAGGGCTTCATTATTTTCAATCCATTGAGAGTCAAGTGTCGAAAAATTAGACTGAATAATGTCTCCGTTTCGACTTTGGTTGATATTGAAAAGAAAATGAGCGAGAGAGATGAATAATTAAAATCTAGTCGGACGCGAATCGCCCTCGATCAAGTCGAGGCTTCCTTCGATTTAGCACTCTCGACTATCGAGATTTCAAGTGACAGCTGTTGTACAGCCGACGGTATATTATATATATATATGTCTAATATGCGTATATATATTATATACATTATTATTAAAACGACTTGTACTCCTAAGACCCATTTTTTCTACCGAATGACGTTGTGATTCCCACATACCAAAACACATACGAAAGATAACTGAAGAAAAATGAAACGAAGCTGGTCAGACGTGTATGTTTTATTTGAAATCAAATAAAATCTTGTCTTGGTAAATTTTTCGTCTCCACTTTCGACAATATCTACGATAATAATCATTACAACAAATTTATTCTCATTTCCGTAGACGTTTATTCGAAATTACAAGTTTCATGCTCTTTAAACATACGCAGTTTCGTTATTCGTGCGGTTACAGGTTTTCCCAATGACGAGAAGAGCGCAAGAGTCCCTTTTTATGGCGATGGTTCGGAATCTTGATGGCCTTTTTTCCTTACTGATGGGGATGCTGAATTCTGCGGAGGAATGGCGAGAGCAGATTTATGAGTCGGAGACCGGACCTGGAAAATAAAAAGTAGCGACATTAATGATTATATTTGTTTTTTTTTAAATTTAATTTTCATTTTTTGTTCACTTTTTATTTTTCAAATTTTGTCATTTTTTTGTTCATTAAATACATTTCCGGTGGGATTTTTAGTCGCTGCGAAGATTCGAAATGTTTGAACAAACCCGTGTGATGACTTAGCGCTCGATGGTTTTTCCTCGCTGGCTTCGGTCGTTAGCTTTGACGGGATTATCGATGCCTCCGGCTTCGGTTTTTCGACCATCGGTTCCGGCGTCCCAAAAATATTCGAATCTCCAACACCAGGAAGTCCGCCCGCCAAAAGAAGACCCTCGATCGGTGCTACCACGACGACAAGTCCGTCCACTTGAATCCGATAATTTTCCGTCCCATTTTGACGTTGATCGTAATGATCACCGATTAGTGGTTTTTCCTCGGGCGCACTCGTCGACTCTTTCGACGGTTGAGAGGCTATCGCAGATGCTTCGTTTTTTGGGGCAGCGTTGCTCGATAAGACGAGGGATAGTACGAGGAAAACGAGTTCTGATCGTTTGAAAATTCTCATTTTTACGCTCAAGCACTCTACCATTTTCGTTCAAGTTTGATTGTGTTTTTTTATTTCTTCGAAATTAGATTATTTTTCGGGACAATGAATTCGTGCTGATTAACGAGTCCTCAATATTCAATTAATTACAGAAATTAATTATAACTCGAGATTAAATGAATTCTTTGATTTTCGTATTTCAGGATCCGACGAGTCCCGAGTCCCAGCGAGATCTGAGCTCTTCTGTTGGCAGACGGGATTAAACGGGAAACAGGATCCCCACTCTGAAGGTACTGTCAAGTGAGGATTATCTTCTTTGAGTTCAAGAACCTCCGGTGACCGTGGATATCAGAGCCCTCGACTAATCGGTAAGGGGACGTGCGGGAATGTTTTTATTTTTTTCTCTCAATGCAGCTTCGGTTGCCAGGAAAACGTTCGAATATGTTTGATGATGGAATTTATGCGATTCCCTGCGACTGTCCGATCTCGAAGGGTTCTCAAACCTCTAAAATAACAAGTTCACAAGTTTAAATACTCATGATGATGATCGCAAGAGAATCGTCAAATGTTGAAAGGAAAAAAAACAAGAATTTATCCTCAAAGAAATATTGGGAGCTAATTGCAAGTTTTTATCAATAAGCCGCTTCGATATTGAGTTGAAATTTTCAACACCTGATTCTATTGAAACACGCGCATGGCCATCGACAAGAATATCTACAAGAACAATCGAAGCCATTCGATCGAAGGAAAAGAATCACGTAACAAAGTTGAGTCAGAATTGTATGAAGAGTTTTCCTCAAATTAAAAATAATTCACGCAACGTGTATGGTTAAGGTGAAGGAAATTTCCTTATGGAAAATGTGAACACAAGAAAGCGGAAAAATCGGTTCAAAATAATGCGCAACAACTTTCCATTGTTGATTTTTGAACGTGTCGAATTTCGAATTTGACATGAACGGTATTTTGTTCTCCTTCGGAGAAACTTCTCTGGGAATAAAAAAAGTCGCGGAAGAATCGATATTCCCGTTGGTACAGCCGTTATTTAGCATTGATTGAAATTTAATAAAATAAATTGATAAATCCTGTTACTGATTCGACTCGACCTATATTCCAGACTCGTCGTTTCGTATTCACATTAAACCTGTTTTTTTTTATTTCAGCCCACGCCGTGACAAGTCTTCAAAATAACGAGGCTTTCTGTCATTTTGTATTTTCTATATTGCATTACGTCAGGATGCCAGAAGATTGTTTGGGTTGGATTCGAGCGGAGATTAGAAGCCTGCAGAGAACGGATGATCCGACGGTCACTCTGAAAACCGGTACCGGCTAACGATCCTGTGAGTTCAACGGTCTCCAGTGACCCTCCCCTTCGCTGGACGCAAATTAACCATCAGAGTCCTAGGCGCAAATCCCAACAGCTAAAATCGAATATTTTCATTGGAAGGTAAATAGTTCGATTATACTTAACAGAAAATTGACCATTGCCAATGAACTGACAACTTGAATTTTGATTTCATTCGTTTGTTTCCGATAAGAATCAACTATTGAATATGAAAAGAAATTGAATGAATATTTCGTTCGAAAAAATTAACGCTGAATACATAAAAAACACACAAATGGAGAACCAACGTTTTTCCACATCGTTTTGTCAGCCCCAGGCTGGAAACGAAATGTCAACGACTCTGTTGTGTGATCTCTCGAGTAGCCTTGGCCTTGCACTTGAAAGTGTTCCCTCGGTGAATGTCGGCTTCATAATCGCTTGTGCAATAAGAAAAAAAGAAAGGGATACACCTCGTTATGTCTCAGGCTTCCCACTTGACGCTGTCGGACTGTGTATGATTTTTTTTCCAGACCTTCAAACTTACGATCATCGAGCAATAATATCTAAAAAAAAGTTGGATTGGTATTGTTAGAGAAAATAATTCCATCAAATAAATCATTTGAATATATTTATTTAATGAATATCGAGGAAAAGCACAGAGTACACATGAATTAACAATAAAATTAAATACAGTAGCAACAATAATGTCGTCGGTATTGAAATTGATAGGAGAAGAGAGGAAAATGGTGGAGCGAAAAATAAGATTCGAGTTCGGTATTTATTGGCGGAAAATGATAAAATTTCACAAAATATAATAAATTTGTCGAATAAAATCGTGTGATTATAAACGCAATCAGGAAGTGCTTGGAGTTGTTGGGCAAGATTGGCAAATGCCCTCGTCGTCGCGGTATCTTTCAGGGCCACAGTTTTCAATGCCATCACCGATTAATCTTAATTCCTTGCGTCCGACGCAGTTTAGATCGTCCGTATTTGAATTTTCCAATTGAGATTTGGGCTGGAGGTTGTCAGGGACGCTTCGGGTGGTTATTTTTAATGTTGGTGCGTTCAATTCGGTGTTGTGTGTTTGCAGGACGGTCGGAGTCTCCTTGGGAACGATATCATCTTCGGGGGACGGATCGGAGAGTTGTTCGGCCGTTTCCAGATCAAGGGGAAGATTTTTTCGAACGATTGCGAAGACTTTGACTTTTTGATCGTCCGGTTGGTCCGTTTGATCTGTGAGTTCTCGGCCGACGATTCCTCGTATCGCGGATTGCAGAGTTGGCGAGTCTACGAGGACTGATCTAGCGGACTCGGCGTTTTTCGTCGCGGTCCCCTCGGAAGCCTCACTTCCGGTTTCTTCCGTGACAGTATTTTTCAATTGGAGGGCCTGCGAGAGCAACCCGTTTTGGAGAAAACTCGCTAGGTCACTGTCTGCCAACGACGATGACGACGACGACAACGATGAGGGTATTCCAAATACGAGAAATGTATCTTCGAAGTTGGCGTGCAAGTTGAATTTACCGTCTTGTCGTTGATCGTACGTGGTCGGAGCTCGCCTCGGTGCCCCTCGGCAAATTGCCAATTGAAAGAGGAAAAACACCAACCCCAAACGACAAACACACGAACGCGCTTTCGTCATCCTTGATTTCCTTCTCTGCTTCTTCTCCGCTCGTGACTCGAATTCGATTCCAATATCACCGTCGAATTTTCTGTCTTCAATCTTTTTCCTTTTATTCTATTTTATTTTATTGGAGCGTCTTACTTCTACGAGCTCTGGGCTACGACTGCCGTGAGAATCGATCGAGAACACGTCTTCGACTGTTCTCCACCGGACCGATTCACCGTTATATACTTCTTACCGTCGGTTCTATCTCATTTCCATCATAATAATTATCCTCATTGTTCACAAGTGCTGCTTATGACTCTATAATCCAACTTTCCAAATTTTTATCATTTTTTCTTCAACACAAACACTCAGTTACTACTTCCAACAAAAACCTCCAAATGCTATTCTCCTAAATTGAGCGCGGGTTGAATGTAACTTGCGAAATTTCTTGACTATTTTAGTCGAGCGAGCTTTATCGGTTTTGTCTGTATTACCATCGTTTTGTGTCGATTAATTAAGAGCTTCGGTACAGCTGTCACAATTTGTTCTGGACAAACGAAAGTTATGAAAGAACAGAGAATTTCGAATTTGGTCGCTGAACGTTTAAACGTCACAATTTGCGTTGGCGCGCTGCAACAGCGAGGAGCTCGGAAAAGGCCATTTAAAGAGAAAATTGAAAAATTGAAGAAAGGTTGAAATATTTTTAGGAAAACTCTTTCGATTGGAAAGGGCTCGAACTGATTTTGAGAGAAAATTGCAGAATTTATCAAAGCGACGAGACTTAAAACGGAGTTTGGAGAAAAATTCATCGTAATTAAGTTTTGGCGAATCCGTCAGAAAATTTAATAATTGAGATGGAGCGGAGAGAAAAAAAAGCGCTGGATCGTGGATGTAAATTATTTCTGTGAAAATATATCGAAAAACTAGATTTTTTTTCCTGTACGTCGTAATGTTGTGGGTCGAATAGAGCCACTGAAAAAAAGAGGCAGTTTTTGTGATTCCACTAAACCTAATAGAAATGGATTCGAGGGGATCAAATGCAATGAAAACGCACAATGCTTTGGTGTATGATGTATTTTTTTTTGTATTTGAGTTGGCATATTGTACATCGAAGAGAAATATTTAAAAATAATCAGTTGGGGAATAGCAGAGATTGGTCAAATGAATCTTTCGCGAAATCACTGGATGGGCTCCGATTTGTAAACTCTGATGGGCAAGTCTTTTCTCACGTTGAAGTTGGCCTTTTCGGCTAACCTTGTGCCGAATCTCATAGCCAAGCTGAAAGGCAGAAAAAGGGAATGAAATTGGCGAGAATAAAAAGAATTGTTGGTTTATTTATTGTTTTGCGACACTCACGGCACGAGTGAAACGCGTCGACGACTTTTAAGGCTTCGACAACGTCCTTTCTTATCTAGAATGTACTGAGAGGGACAAGATTTTTTTGGAGGCTCATCCGTTGTCGACAGGGCAATTTTTTTATCCTCGTCCTCAGCAGAAATGATTAATTCGTTATCGTTTTTTATGTTAATTCGTAGACTCAGTGTTGTGTCGTCGGTTTCATTTAGTTTGGAACTTTCGGTGTGCGAATTTTCGCTAGAATCTTGTGTGCTCATAGAAATAGTAGTTTTTTCTTTGTCTGGAGAGGCTGTTGATTTTTCTTCGTCCGGAGCATTAGTTGTTTTTTCCGAATTCACAGAGATCATCGTGGTCTCCTCATTTTTGGTCGTATTCAATTTTGAATCTTCTATCTCGGAGGTCGAGCGTTTTGTTGTTGTAGAAGTCGAGGGTTTGGTTGGCCACGTGTTCCAAGGCTTGACCGAGCTCGAAGACACAGGCGGAGTGCTCGTGGTCGGTTTGACTATCGGTTTCAGAGTAAAGTCTGCATAATCGTAAGCGTAATCGTAATCCTGCAATTTCGATATTATTTTTATTTCTTCAACGTTTTAATTATATCAATAGCAATGGATAATAAATTGTCGATTTTACTTGATTTTTTTATAATTTCAAAATAGGTGATGAAACTTTAAAGTTGTTATCGATATTATATTGTCTGGGTCAATTTGACCCAGTGTGTACTTCACACGCCCGTCGTAGCAGAAACTGTCAATTTTTATTGAAAAATATTTTGAGCCCGCTATGAACGCATCGATAGATATCAAAGTGCCAAAGTTCAACGAATTTTTCGAAATTTTGGGGATTTATTTTTATTATGGATTTTTGAATAATAAAATTTACCACGTAATCTTCTAGGAGACCGGAATCGAGGAGTGCAACAACCTGCACATCCTTAAGATGTATCTGTACATTAACGTCTCCGGTTTGCCGTTGATCGTAAGCGATAGGATTCGAAAAAACAATCTGACCGTAGCCGCTGAGAACTCCAAGAGTGCAATACACTAGATAAAACATGGCGACTTCCGCGTATGAAGAAATGAGAAGGAAAAAACTAAAACTGACTGCGAATGTAGAGTCTTTGAGCCCGCGAGTAAAAATGACTATTCAAAGTCAAGATACACTTCGTAGGAGCACAAGCTGAGAAGTAACTGTGTTACCATCGCCGCACCTCCGATCGAAATAATCCGCTACGAAAAACCGGTATTTTCTCCAGCCGGTTCCAGACACGCCGAGCGAGAGAGAAAGACATCATTTATTTGCTTTTTGCGGACGTTACCCTTTCAAGCAATAATCTCTGCTCCTATGTCGAAACGATCAATTTACCTCTTATCCCGTCGTTTATTTCATAATATATATTCACATGACTCGATAGGTATATATGTGCAAACTTTTACGATGTAGTAGCGAAAAGTTTGAACATGTCGAAATTGTAATTTGGAAACTGAACTAATCCATACATACCAAAGCGACATCGTCATTCCACGAATGAGTGAATAACTTTCTCACTCAGGATTGCTATCGTGCCATTTTTTCACGTCATAAAATGAAGTAATAAAAGAAGTGCAATAGTTTGGAACAATTTGGATTTACTTGGTATGGTGTTCGGCAATGTTCGGCTCATTTCGGCCATATATTGCGAGCTGCGTCCACGCGTTCCTGCCGCCTAGCGGCATTATTCTGAATCAGTACGAAATTCAAACGCGAAAATAAACGTTTTCGTGGGCTTTAAAAATGGTGGTGAATCGGTAATAACATAGCCATCGCGTGTAGCAGCGATCGATTCGCGGGTAGATCTTCGCGCAAATTGTGAATAAACACAATATTGTTTTTTTTTCCGTTTTCGTCTTCTCCGGAAGTCTAAGTCGAATAATAGTGAAAATTCGAGCCTTGTATGGGCCACTACAATGGAGAAACATCAGTACATGCGATCTTTTATATCCGCCGCTGCGGAATACACGAAACATCCGAGCGAAGCAACCGTCTCCGTTTTACAAAGAAATCTCGGTGTAAGTAAATTCGTACAAAATAAAACATTTTTTATTCCGAACTCCTCCAGATCGACCAATCTTCTGCACGCTTTCTTACCAGGCTATTGGATTTTCCGTCGATCTGACTATGTTTGATCCCGGATCGAGCATAGCTGCAGAATTTTATGTCAGCCTTCACGAACTGATGAATTCTCTTGGATCACGAACTCCTCTCATTTGGAGTGCCTTGGACGCTCTTCAAAACGCATGTAGAAACACTGCTGCTCGCCAAGCTCTCATACACACTTACAAATTTGCACCAATATTGACGAGATTACTGGAGGTAAGATTTTCACATTTCCAAATCATATTCTCATTGTTTTTTACTAACAGTAAAAACGTTTCGATATCAAGTGCTACAGCACTTCACAGGGATCGGGATTGATCATCTAAATTTGTTTGTTTTGATGAAAAATTTGCGTCATTGCGAAAAAAATGAAGAAATTTATTTATTTATTTTCCGTTGCAACTTCATAGAAAATGATCATTCCAAACGGATTTTTATTCGCATATACTTACAGTTAGAATTTTTTTTTACTCAACGATTTGGGTATTCAAGGCTTTTCTGAGACACGGCAATTTTAATCCTTCGTGGTCACTGTGGGTAGAATCCACCCAGTGACAAACTTGTGATGTAAATATGTCCTGGTTCCCGGTAATGAATGGGGGTGTAATCGTCATCTAACGACAGTTTGTAATGTCCATTGCGCATTGGCGGCAATGAGTATTAACGCCGCTAACGCTAAATCTCTAACATCCACTCTGAAATCAACCCACTTCCAATAACGGAATTAATATGTTTTTTCAAACACGCTGATCCTACTATTTTTTTCACAAAAGAACCAGATCTGATGAATATCAGGTCCAAATTTCAGGCAAAAATATTGAAAATCCACGAAGTAACGATTATTTTAGTGAAAAAACTTTCTTTTCCCGTTTACTTTTTTCATTTTGCATTAAAAAAAATATGTTAGCCTTTGATTTCTTTCATGAAAGTTTTCCGTATTTAAACTAGAATTTCCAAGGGTTGTTCAGTAATTATTTGAGAATTTCTGAACCGATAGATTGGTCACAATACGGATTCGAAAATAGACTGGGTAGAATTAACCCAGTGTGACCACCGAGATCGGTGGGTGAAGTGTGACCACGGAGGGTTAATTGGAGCCAACCAAATTTTTACTCTAAGAATCACCGGATAGGTACGGAATCTATGACATAAACTTTGACATTAATCGATGATCGTGAATGGATGAGAAAAAAAAACAAGAAACTTAGTGATGATTTATTTACAACGATGTTGGGAGGATGGAAATTCAATTTGGACTCTTTTCCACTACAGACGAATCTGACTCTGGAGAAACGTGTGAAAGTGTTAAAATTATTGCAAGAATTAACGTACGGCGTGAAGCTGTCATGGCAAGAAGCTCATTTGCCGTACTTGATATCGCCTCTGACTCAATGGGTGATGCAATCGAAGGAAGAAGATGTGATAGCCTTGTCGCTGGGGATTCTTGTAAATCTGTGTTATAAAAATCTTCCGGCGGTTTATACGTTGATGCGAACAGTCGATACAAAAACATTTCTGCGCACATTGTTAAAAATACAAAGCCAAAACGTCAACACTAGAGTGCAATGTTGCAAAATGATGATAATTTTGGAAAACGACAACAAAGACATATCGGAGAAAAAAATTCTTGAATTTGTAGCAACGACATTTACTTCTTTGCTCTCGGCGCTGGAAAATCGAGACGTTTTACTTCTGCGACACATAGTCGATTTCTTCGAGGATGTCCGGCAGAATGAACACTCGAAATCGATTATTCTCAATTACCAACAATATCCGAGTGATGTGGAGAAAATTTTAAAAACCATCGAAAGCAATTCCGATCCCGAGTGCGTTTCTCTTGTCATGGAATTTTTGCTCTCCCTTGTCAGCCTCAAATTGACTTCGCTCCTTAGTGTTTATCCGACTTGCGTTAAGGTCGCTATGGAGTGGATCCCTGTAGAGCAGGTAAGTCATTTTTCCAGTTCCCCTTTTCATCATCGAATTAGTTGGTTCCTCTCTTTGAGTTGCACTTTTTAAATCAGGTTTGCTCCAAAGCTATTGCGCTGATAAGAACAGTCGTGATTGACTCCCGGCGGCTGAAAAGTGCGCCCCTGGATGTCCTCGCCGAATTGGATTTATCGGTGCTAATGCTCGTTGCAAATTGCGAGGATGAGGACGTCGAGATTAAGGGAAAAGATGAGAAACGAAGTCTCGAGAGCGAATCGAGACTGACAGAATTCATGCAATTGATGCAGGAAATGGCAAGAATTCCGACTCTCAAGAATAAAGTAATGCAAGCCTTTGGCGAACAAGCGATGCGCAAATTATTCCGAACCATGACCGAGCATGAAGATTCCTCCAATTCTAACCGATGGCCAGCTAATTTATTCAATGATCCAGCCACCGCTCTTTACGTTCACGCTCTCGCTCTCACCGCCGATCATGCCGCTCACGATTCCGCCTGGCTCACTCTTTACTCCGAGCTCTTGCAGAAAAAACAAGTACAAATGGTAATGGCACTTGCTCTGTTCACCGCGAACTCTGAAGTCAAACAGAAAGTTTTGCAGCTCACGTCTTCCGTCGGATTTCCTCAGGAATGGTAAAATATAATTCTTTTTTTGTTAAACAACAACAAAAATCCTATTTTTCATTCCAAATAATAAATCGTTCCATTTCTCTGGTCAAAAGTGTTTCCTCCGTGGCCCGTTGCATGAGTGAACTGGAGCCTTTGGTCCTTGTACAAAATTCGAATGGAACGATATCGACGATGGGTGGAATGTTTCCGGCACACGGTCCCAACGCCGAAATGACGCCCTTGTTTTCGTTCAATCAAGAAAGTCGATTGGATGCTTTTTTGAACAAGCTCGAAGCAGCATTCAATGGAAACCAAATTGGGGATATCACTACGTCCGCAGTCATGGAGTTGTATGACTACAAGGTGCGAAAAAAAAACATAAATTTTGATTTCCACACTTATTTTATTCTTTCGTCAATTTTGCAATTTTTTTTTCTTTCAACAAAAACAGTTGGCGGCGATGCGACATGCCGAAAGAGCGACTCAGGCGAGTCTCGAGGCAGCGAATAACCACGCTACGAGTTTGCAGCACAGACTAGCTCAGGTCGTCGCCGAGTCAAGTAGACTTCATCAATTATTATTCCACAATCAACAATGTCTGGAGGGCGTGCGAGCGGAAAAAGTCAACTTAACAGCGACGATACAAGCGCAAGTTAAACAAATACAGGTAAGAATAAATATGGAGTTTCTTTAAAAGGGAATTCGTCAATGACGAGCATAAAATAAATAAATAAAAATATTTTTTCAAACCAGGAAATTCCGAAGTTGAAAAAGATCGTGTCGGACAAAAGCACAGCTATTGAACGTGGCAATTTGGCGAATGTTGCTTTACAGAAAGAATTAGATGCAAGTTCGAACAAAGTCGAAGCGCTTGGTAAAAAAATCATGAAATTGGAAACTGAGTTGACTGAGGCTGCAGCGAGGTTGAAAGAAATGGACAATAAAAGGTCCGAACTAAAGAAAATGTACGCAAAATTGCAAGAAACAGTCACCAAAAAAGAGCAGGTTGGTAAATTTGAAATTTATAGAAAATTTTCGATATGGAAAAACTTAGCCGTTAAGTGATGTAAAAGCCATGAATGCTGCAGAGTACGAAAAGCTTCTTTTCATCTATTAACAGATAATCGAGGATCGCGAACGCGAGATAACTCAAAATCACGAAGGAATTTCGGCGCTGAAGCAGGAGATCGAGCAATTGGTAAATCAATGTCGAAAGTACGAGCAGATAATCGCGGAAAAGGAGGAAAACGAGCAAAGAACGTTATCCGAGCTCGTCGATCTGAGTCGCATGCGGGATATGATTTATCAGCTAACCGCGAAGAAAAAAACCGACGAATCGAACACGAGCACGTAGCAATCAAAGAAACGACGAATACAATAAATGTCCAACCCTTTTTTAATCCAATATATTATATATATTTATATATATGTATTTTTCACTATTTCTTTTTATTTTGAACCTTTTTATACGTAATTTTGTAAATATATGTAACGACCAAGCTAAATAACTTGGCTACACATTCATTGAATCTCCTTCACAAATCGTTTGCTATGTGCGGATCATCATTTCTCGTTGAAAGCCTACGAACTTGTAGCCCATACGACAATGATATTCTCTAATTAGACATATTATCCATCTACGCGGTAGTACCAATTATTTTTCATTTTTCAACATTTATTTATGACATTGTTTCGGCGATTTTTTCGCAGTTCAGGGAAAACTAACGATGCAAATTGGTCTATCGAAGGGACGAATGAAAAAACGAATTTATTCGAGATCTTGCAATGAAAATAACGTTGATCAAAAGTTTTCATTTTTCAACATTTACTTATGACATTGATCACGTGAATCTTTCGCGGTTGATTATTCAGAGAGAAGTGTAACGATGCAAATTGGTCGATCGAAGGGACGAATAAAAAAACGAATTTATTCGAAGTCTCGCAAAGAAAATGACGTTGATCCAAACTTTTTTCTTACAGATAAATATTCGATTTCGTGAAACAATGAACGATTGATCGTACTGTTGGAATGTATAAAAATTAATCCACAAACTTAAGCATAATTCGACCCATTTCATGCCTTAATCGATATTGAGCTGAAAGTACGTGTCAATTTTGCTGTAAACAATCATTTTCAGAACCTCGACATCGGGTCGACTAATTTTCACTATAGAATTTCATTAACAACATTTTTCATGTTATAAACTTTGTCCATACATATCTCTATGTCTAAATATAATAAATCGTTGAGTAGTTATGTTAGTTTTGTTAATTTTGTTCGGTTTTTTTTTCTTCAATAATCGCAGCACCTTTTCTAAATTCGAACATTGGTCTATTTACACTGGAAACGTTATTAATAATCCTCCATAATTCTATTATCACCATTAAAATTTCATCGAAGGTGCTTCACGACGTAATTATTATCATTATTTTTATTTTTATTAATGTCATTATTATTATTATTCTGTCCTATTATTGTTTTTTCGTTCACTTGTTTTGTTAGTACTACCGATCATTTGCATGAGCTTGAAGTTTGCATCGATGCAATACCACGAAATGAATGAAAAAAATGATTCGTCGCTTTTTTTTCTCAATCTGCCTCATGCCTTTTTTGGACCCCACGAATGGATTCGTGGAATAAAAAAGGAATGAATCATTTTTTTATTTTTTTTTCCTCATTTCGTGGCATTGCGTCGATGTAAACTTCAGGCTCATACATTTGCTACTTAAATAACATTTAGTTTTATTATGCTCATGAGAGTACGCGAACAAGGACGTCGAGAGGTACGGAAGATATGTCGTCGAAATTCATCTACTCTTCTATTTTTTGTTTCCTCGAAATCAACCGAAAAAAAGATTCATTATTTTTCAATCCCCCTCGTCTCTCTATCTTTCTCTCTCGATCGGTATCTTTTCTAAGTAAATCACATCGAAGTTTTTCCACAAGTATAAAAGCAGTATTGTCCGGCTTATACGTCCACGGGACGATCACGATTTACATTGTATATATTTGTATGCAGTTATGAAAAGTTTTCATATCTCATTGGTAAAAGGCCTATACGAGATTTGTACATTTCACATATGTATATTTATTTTTTAGATCGACGATTGCCGGAACTTGCGCCGTCGAGTTTTGGCATTACCAAAGCCGTGAATAAAAAAGGTTCCTTCCCGTTCTCTATTTTTTAATACGTCTGTTTTTTTATTCCTCGAAATATGATCTCGACTGGTCATATTGTTGAAACAAAACGTTTCGGTGACTGGAATAAGTGAGGGAAAATGAATCAAGTTGACGAGGACATTTTTCAAACATTTCACCTAAGCCCAAAGATTATCTACCTTTTTGCTAACTTTAAATATTTATTTATTCATCATGTATATCGGACACAAATTCATAAAATCTGAGTATTTGTCAACGAGGCAAGATACAAGAAAATAAGGAAATAATGAACGATCTTCGATTGTAAATTGTGCGATATAATCCTGCGTCACAGATCTTTTTCATCGGGTTATTTGTTCTTCGTTTTTTGAAACTGTACGAACTTACATAAAATATCTTGCTTATTGTAGTTTATTTTCTCTTATCGCGTCTACCAATTCGTCCAGCTCGAGCTTTTATCCCTTTGGCATTAATAAATTAACTATTATTCCCGAGTGCGATATTTCCGGCGCATTTACTTTGTACCAATAATAATGTTCGAGGTGTAATGCCCCAAAAAATCCAAAAGTCCGGGAGTTGCTCCAAAGAAAATGGCAACTTTACCGGCAAAGAAAACTCAATGTCAAGCACCAACTTTTGTTTCAAAACAATGATTAATCTTTTTTGCCGGCGGAATACTTATCGATGTAGGAACGTGTGAATAAGTTTAGAAATACTGTCACGAAAACCAAGACGGGTTTTCTTATCCGCATGGCATTGCGAGTTTTCTTATGCAAATCGGATCGCCTGTTTTCAATTCATAGCACGTTTTGAAAACCGAAAGGAATGCTGTTAAATCGGAGGAAGAAAATGAGTGTCATGAAGGAGGAACCGAGGGAACCGCGGATTTTTCCATTCAACGAGAAAATAATTGGAAAAACAGAAGAGAAGGACGGGAGAAATAGTTCAAAACGCGCTGTAAGCCATACGATCAAATGTCGAACGATTCGTCATTCGAGGTGTCGAGTTTGCGCGATTTCTAGGTTGACACAATCATCAACTGTTACCCTTGCTCCACGGCTGCTCCTTTGCGGATGCGAACAACAAGTAGAAGCAATTGGCCCCCATATTTATCGCTGCAGCCAACCAAAAGACCGTATGCCAACGAGCCAGAGTTTCCTAAAAAACAAAAAATTCAGTAAATACTTGTCCGTGCCCGATAAATCTAGAAAGTTATTCAAAAAAATTCTATGAATAAAATTTCGAAGAAGGCGAAATTTCTTTCTTAACTACGAGAGATAAGAAGAACAATTAAAGTAAATTTATCATGTGAACTCCGGATCCGGAAAGGGGAGGAAGTTAATCCGAAAAACTCATTCAAAAGTAGAGGAAACTTGGAGCTCAATGAAGAATGTGGGACAAAGTAAACGCTGGGCAATAATAGATAAGCGGGTGCAAAGATAAGCACGCTGAGCGTTTAGTCGTGAGAAAGAGTTCGTGCGAATTAGATGGATACAGGTGTCGCAATGGGAACGTGGGAAAAGATTTTCTCATACAAGGTCACACCGTAACAGGAAGCTAATAAAATTGATTTTTAGAATAGAAATCGCATGAAAACTTGAAATCGAGGAAAATTTGAGGAAAATTCAACGTTGAGAATGGGATAACTTACGTGTCCTTGAACAATCCGGCCAATGACATAAGGAGCCAAAAATCCACAGGCATTTGCGGCAGCGTTTGTGATGCCGTACAACGTGCCCGCATAACGAGGAGCCAAAGCGATATGATTCATCTGATTACCAGCATAAACCGCTCCCTGGAGTGCCCCGAGTCCCGAAAGCATAACCATCACCCAAATTCGGTCACAGCCCGCCCAGATAGCACCGATGAAACTCAAGCTCGGGCCCAAAGAACCAATCGTGTTCCAAAACTTCATGGAATTGAGGGGCGATATGAAACGCCGTTCGAGCAACGCATCCGCGATACTCGAAATCGCGAGACCGGCGATCCACGCAGTCAAGTACGGAAGTGCAGCCAAAAACGATTTAGATTGCAAATCATAGTGCAATATTTTGTCCATGTAGGTTGGCAGTTCGGTCAGCAGAGTGTAAAAGGCCCAGGACTGACCACATTGCGTTATAGCTATCGCCCACATGGGAAGTGACGTAAAGACCGAAAACCACGGAACACCTGGATCTTCCTGAATTTGAAAAAAAATCACAATTGTTACTGGCGACGATAAAATCCATTAACAGTAATTAGACATTTTTTTCTTCGGTATCGAATCGTTGAAAAATTATGGTCCCTTTGAGGGAAGGAATAATTCGAACAATTATCATTTTTTAGATTTCAAGATTTTTATCTAAATGACAAAAAAATTCGAATAACCTCGTCTTTTGGCTCCACGCATGCTTCGATGTAGGCTTTTTCATTAGGATCGATCCAAGGATGCTGATCCGGGGTATCATAGATAAGGAAAAGCCAAAAAATGTACCAGACGATTCCGAGGGTTCCAAAGAGGTAAAACGCGAGTGGCCAACCGCCCCAAAGTTCGAGCGAGCAAAGCCATCCGCTGACGGGCAAAGAAATGACAGTTCCAAAATTTGCACCTGCATAAACAATCGCTGCAAATTTATTTCGCTCGAGAGGCGGCACCCAGTGAGCGAGCATGGAATGCATCGCTGGAAACGTAACGCCCTGCGGATCAAAGGAAAAGAAACAAAATCATTTTTGCTTCGATATAAACATTTTTGAGTTTCATCGACTTTTCAATTTTCTGCTTATCCGAAGGTCGGACTAAATTTTTATTAATAAAAATTGAAAAAATTTCATTACCTCGGTAAATCCTTCGGCTATTCGAACTACCAGGAAAGGCCAAAGGCCCCAGTAAGCTGCGAACGGGCTGACGACCGTGAAGATCGCAGTCAAAAGAACACCGAGTCCGTATACGAGTTTGCCGCCAACTTTCTCGGCCATTCTGCCACCGGGAATGTTCGTAATTACATAACCGAGGAAGAAAGATCCCAGTATAATTCCCTGAGTTTTTTCATCCCAATTGAACTCTCCGGCGCTCTGAAAAAACGTCATTAACATAAATAAAATCCATAAAATGACAGAATTGGAAAAAAAAAAATTATTTGCTCTATTCTTACGGTGAGGAATTCGGTTTTGGAAAATATTCGTTTAGTCACCCGACAATGATATTTACACCCATGTATGAAATTCTATCCTCTATACGCAGATACTCAGAAGAAAAAAAACATTCTTATCTTTTCCACAATTTGTGCGAACGAGAGATACACGGAGCGTGTATGAAAAAAATGCAGATAATTCATACGAACATATTTATTAGGGTCAAACATGACGGAACTGATGTTGGAAGTGAGTAATACCAGGAGATACGAGCTTCAGGGGCAAAGCACGTAATGGAAGTCATTTAAGTCACAGAATGGTTATCGAGGCAAGAACCTCGGAGGATACAGGTTTGTTGTCAGTGTAAAAAATAATATGAGGCTTCAGGCTGATGAATGAAGGGATATCCTTGGAATAATTGTTGGAAATTTGAAAACTATTCGTCCGGGAAAAAATCATAGACGTCATTGAAGAAAACTGACGCTGGAAACAAATATTTCAGTGTCTCATTTCTTCGACACAAAAAATACTGAGTCAAATTTGCTGGATCTTCTTCACGGGGGTTTGCAACGTTGAGGTCCAACGGAAAATACTCAATTTTGAAAAAATTATCCTTTTATTATCCCGACTGAATATTGAATAAGAATCATAAGCTCTGCTCGAGAAAAAATCGAATATCGTTGCATTTCAACCATGCAAACTTCAGCATGATCAATTTCGATAAACTGGGATATGAAGATTAGGAAATACATGTTTTTGCATGTACACAAGGAAACTGGAAATGATTAATGTAGCCAAACCGATGTAATAACTTTTTTCAATGGAGAAATGGTGTCAACGGTTTGTTCTTACTGGTATAAATGTGCCATTGACCGGATCCACCGCAGGACACCCAATTGTGTTGTCACTGCTGTTCGGGGCTGGGAATGCCGTCTGATTGACCATTGAAACAATAGCAACGGAGAGATTCACTCGCATGGCGTAAACAAGTGCGAAACCCAAAAATCCCAGAAATCCAAGAGTCCATCTTGCTTTTATACAAGATTTCGAATCTTCCGGCAATGGTGCTGGCCCATCTAGAAAAAATATTATTTCCTCAAGTTGAGATGGCATTTCTTCATGGCACGTCCCACTTTCATCTTTGCTATTTTATTTTTTTTTTTCTATTTTTTAATGATTAATATTGGCAAAATCCAAACAACTCGATGAATTGGAAATTCATTTTTTTTTTGGAATCAATAAAAATTTTACTATCATAATGAGCAATAAAACCATGATGAGATTTTCAAAAATCATTTTTAAAAAATAAATAAAAATATAGTTTTTGGAAAATCGGGAATGGGTTCGATAAATGGATATAATTCCTCTATCGATAATAGAAAAATTAACTCAATAGAAATATTAGCAACAATCGTTCCAAAGGTCAAATAAAAGTGAGCTGATAAAAAACAGTGGTACGAACTTTTTAATAAACAGAATTAGAAACGTCCGGGAATTAATATTGATCATGATAATACTGATTGAAAAATCGATTGTCAAGATTTGACAGCATCTTATATTACCAGCTGATAAATCGTGCGAAAAAGAAACCGATCGAAGCGAAAGTTCGACGGACATATTGATAACTGTCAAAACAACAAAGCCTGACAGTGACATAACCAACGAACAAAGGAAATAAAAGAGTTGGAAAAGAACGTAGTGCGTACCTTTATCCAAGTAGTCATTGACACATAGTGGATTATCGTCGCGATTTATGGTTGGATCGAGCACTTCCATAGTGGCGACGAGTATTCAAAAAGACTGGTTGTAAACTTCGTTCTAAGATAACTGTGCTAATTTGAAACGAAACGAGTAGCCAAGAATCGACCAAGTTTTTAAAGACAAAAACGACGAACAATCCTTGTCTATTTTCTTTCCGCGGTTGGCTACGAGCTACGGTTTATGCTCATTTTCCTTTCTCGCGCGATGACGCACTGACATTTCCTCCTACTTCCAACTCCAACACCACTGTTTACTATTATTACTATTACGATTTATTATTATCAATCTTGTTATTATTTTCCTTTCCCGAATACACGTTCTGCGAATTGCACTAAAGCATTTCGGAACTGACGCTCCTTTATTGTTCGTTGTCGCGCTCGTCCGATCTACTTGCTCAATTTCCAACAGCTCTTCTTATTCTTCTTCCATTTAGCTGACTGTCGTGAGAAACTATTTTATGTGACAACATACAAGGCGAGTCTGGAAGTCACACTCAGTCGCACTGCTCCGCACTCGCGTTCACTGGAGTTTCGAGTTATATTGATGAGCTATATATATTCGTGCAGAGCCAAGCGCCTATTACTAGGTATTACAAGGTATTACGTTACCGACAGCTGGTCACCTACCGTTCGACGCCCATCCGCGCAAGGACAGTGAACCTCGCCGCGGAAAATTCAAATTTCGGGGTAAGGGTGATCGGTGGATTTTTTGACGTATACATAGTTTATTATTTAGCAGTTCAATTCGAAATGATGCATGGATATCGTAAAGTTTGAGCTTCGTACTCGACCTCCATAGTCGTTACAGTTTTTCTACAAATGCGCAAAATATAACAATAAATATTCGATAGTAAGAGAAGAATGTTTATGAAAAACAGCTCACGGCTCGATTATAATTTAGATAAATAAAGGAATGATTTAATGAGTTGTTTACATATCATTTTTTTATCACTACACACGCAATGACATTGAATACTTATGACACAAATAAAATCGCAGAGTATTCCGAGTTTTCGTACCGCGAGAAACTCGTTTATTCGTTAACATACAGAATCATATATATAAATATATAAATCTCCACTTCGCTAGGAGAATCGGAAATTGAAGGCTCGAAAAAGAAATGTCTAAAAAAAATGATAATTAAGACGAAACCGAATGAGTACTTTCTGTTTCGTTTTTTGTTTTCTCGTTTTTCTTGAAATAATCTTCACGAGGCGCCAACAGCAGTGTTTTGTAAATGTGAATCCTTCAAGGATATTTAAAAATCGGTTTCGTCGACTCTCAAGCCGTGTGCCGATCCGTTCGCTGCTTTTGACGGCGACAACGACAAGGAACGATTGTGGGCGTCGATGCCGAGTATCATCTTCAACAACTTCAAAATACTCTTTTTGTTGGTGTTCTCGTTCTCTATAATTAGAAGATAATCGACTTTCAGGTAAAGTGACATTAGATTTGGTAAATATTTACAATTACCACTTTCGCCGATTTTTTACTAATTTTTGTACTTAATTTTTATATAGACAATTTTAGGGAGAAACTGACCTTCGTTTCCGGTTATTTTACGCTCGAGGTTCAATTTCTGTTGAGCTATTTCATACATGCCCTCCTCGATCGTATCCTCGCCTAGTAATCTGATGATCGTCACTGGACTGGAAAGAAAAATACCAAAAAAATAATTGGGCTTCATAAATGGAGAAACGAAAAAAAAAGAAATGATTAAAATTTGGATTTTTACGATTTAGATTAGAATGGAATTGTTCCAACATTCTGCCAAACTTTTTTTTCATTTCAATCGAATTTCGGACTCACTTTTTCTGGCCCACTCTGTGGCAACGATCCTCCGCTTGTTTATCGTTGTACGGATTGAAATCTATGTCGTGGATTATGACAGTATCGGACGCAGTCAAGTTAATTCCTAAACCTCCTGCTTTTGTTGATAATAAAAAAATAAATATCGATGGGTCGTTTGTAAATTCATCTATTAAGAATTGCCTCTCGAGTACCGGTGTTTGTCCATCTAACCTGTGGATTTGAAAGATCGTCATTACGTGTATGGATCTCATGCTCGTCTGAAAATTATTCTTTTTTTATTTCGTTCGATGCATAAAAATACGATTCGGAGTAATATCATGAAATAAGCGACTGTTGGACTTGCCTTAAGAATTTGTGACCTCTAATGGCCATGTATTCCTCCATTATATCAAGTACCATTGTAAATTGACTAAATATCAAAACCCTGTGACCTTCTTGCTTCATCGTTGGCAGCACTTCATCGAGTTTGTTGAATTTTCCTGATAACGGTATGAGCTCTTGTGGCAAACCATGTCCCGCGAGGCTTTTGTGAACACGAGACAATTGATTTATCTGATAATCCGACATCCAGACCATATCCTCGAAAATGTATTGAGCATTGGTCTGCTTGTAAGTATGATCCTTGGCCAATTTTTTCGACATTATTTCCAGCTTGTCCTCATCGTAATAATTTCTAAGGAGTAGCGGATGGTTAGCCAACTTTCTCAATTGCATCATCATTCCGATACCATTGACATCCCCGGTCCGTCCTGCCTCTTCCGAGAATTCCGACACCAAATTTTTATACATTTCTCGCTGTTTTTTCAACAGACTGCATTTTATAACTTTTTCGGTTTTCAACGGTAAATCCCCGAGCACCTCGGACTTCAAACGCCGCAGTACGAAAGGACGCATTATCTGTTTCGCATTTTTCACCTGTTCTTGTTCGAACAACGGCTGATTTTTCTTGTCGGATGCTTGAATTTTCTAGAAAGTTGGAAGAATCTAATTATTTTGATGTGAAAAAAAAAAAAAATCTCGAGCTGCCGAGCAGTCAACAGAATTCCGTGTCGCTCCAGCAGAACGTAATCCAATGAATAGTATTTTCTGGTCGTTCATTACTCACATTATTCTTAGCGAAGAGACTTTTGAGATCAGCTTGCTTTCCAGCGAACATCGAGGGCATCACGAAAATCAGAAGTGACATAAGTTCCAGGAGATTATTTTGCAACGGAGTTCCGGTCAAGAGAAGCCGATGTTTTGCCTGAAAATAATAAATAGCCAATTTTACCAAGTCCTCGATACTGCAAAGTGGAAATTTCTTGAAATTAAATAAATTTTATTCAAATTATTTATACTATATATAAATAATATATATTATTAATATAAATAATAAATAATATATACTATAACAATAAATAAATAAAAATATATATATTAAATATATTATTTATATTATTCAATTTAATGAATTAGAAAAATAATAATAAAAAAAAAATTAATTCCTTCAAAAAATAATTTATAAATGTTTACATTGATTCTGACGAGATTCTCGTATCTGATTGTACTCATATTCTTGAGCATGTGTGCCTCGTCAAAGACGACGTAATGGATTGGCATGACGCGAAACAAGCGGCGTTCCTCGGGCGTGCTGCTCACAAGATTGTACGTTGTCAGGATAACATCAACGTCGTCGAGTTCGCCCGCTCGCCAACCCATTCTCATGTCCTTACGCTCGTCCTGGGAGCCGTAATATTGGACAACGTTCAGTCCTGGGGACCAGCGCTGCAGCTCGTTTCGCCAATTATCTGTAATTCATCAATTTCGTTAATGATTTCCATCGTGACACACAAGTCCGTGGTACAGTTGACAATAATGATATTTATGTGTGTTGGGTTACGAACCCATGGTAGAGCCAGGAACGACGATGAGATGTGGACCGTCGGTTTCACTGATGAATCCAGCTTCCTTCAAATACGTTAACAATGAGATAACTTGAATGGTTTTGCCGAGACCCATTTCGTCCGCGAGGATACCATTGACTTTTTGTGAATGCATGACGGCGAGCCAGTTCAGTCCAACCATTTGATACGGGGCGAGCTTTAAGCTATCCGGAATGCCGCTGGGTTGTTGAGTGATTGTCGAAGCACCTGCGGTAACGGCTTTCTCCATATTTCCGGACAATTTCAAGCACTTTTTCATTAGCGCCTCGATCACATGCCTCGTCGACAACAATGTCTGTGCCGAGTTCAATAATTCCGTGTCGAGGTATTTGTTGTTTTGAAATTTGTACACCAAGTCCCGCCAGCCCTCAAAAGGTCGCGCGTTCATTATTGCCGTTGCTCTCTTTTGCGAACAATGTGGCATTAATAAGAGCTCCATTAACAATGCATTCTGCATGAATTCCAGTACCCCTTTTTTATCGGATGTCAACTCGTCCGATATTTCAACATCGGAATCAGCGTCGCTGAAATTATAACACTTATTGTCTAAAAGGCATGTGAAAAAATCTTGTCTATACCCGAGGATCAGGAAAATGCGTACCTGTCAAAAACCTTGTGTCCGTAATGCTCATCATCAGAATCAATGTCGACCTCTTCATCCTCGTCCCTCTTTCTGCGTTTTTTGTTGCTGGTTTTGGCGGTGGGTTTGCGCGTTCGTTTCCTATTGTTACGAAGGGATTTCTCCGCTTCGTCGGAATTCCAATTAGCGTTGCTCAATGCTTCTTGGATGCGCTGAGGATCAAGTTTGTTTGTAGAAAAATTGTAGATATGAAATGATTGGAAGGATTGCATTAGTCAAATTTGTCAAGCCTCACGATTGCGTCGATGTCTGGGAAAAGATGAACCAGGTACTTGAGTTTATTTTCCTTGTCTTTTGTTTCGTCTGACTCAGAATCGGATGCTTTCGGCCTTGGCGAATTTTCAACTTCGCTTTCGCTGTCCTCTATGCGTTGAACAATTTTTCTGCGAGTTTGAAACTCCGGAACATCCAAATTGCTATCGTCGTCGGCTTATTGGGAGAAAAAAGTTGAACGATTCGAATTGTTATTTTTTGGCCGATGTTTTCGAGAAGGGAATATTCCCGCCAAAAACGAAGAAAAAAACGGCAAACGAAAAAAGAGAAATATTTTGAATGGAGTAAAATCGATTCTTACACATTTTCAATATTTTTGTTGTCTTTTTGAGAAATCGGAAGTTACGCAGATCGTTGAGAAGTCTTGAGCTACCTGTGTCCGTTTTAATTGTACGCTTATCGGACATAGCGGAGCGTCAAGCGACGTTACAAAGACTCTCGTTCCAAACCATTTTCCCCAATCGCTCTGCGACCCTTCCGTTAGCACTTCGTTTACCAGATCTCTCAAGAATTATTATGACCGTTACACGTGACAGGTGTAAATAACGAATGATTTTCTCGATAAAATTCGAAAGCAGCTGAAAGAGTAAAAAAAGAAAAATATAAATTATGCCTATGTTACGGTTGAAAGAAAACTGTGCACCAAAGGATTTCCGGTACGCGCCGCCGGGATCTCCGCAAAACTGCGAGAGTCGTAGGTTTTTTTCTGAATGTTCTCAATCTTCGTATACATATATGTATTGGGATATATACGTGCATACATGTATATAGGTTTAGCTCGAAAAAAAGTGTATTTTCTACTGAGGGACAGTTAGGATTTTGCAAATCTATCGAAACGCGCGACTGCTTGTAGTCCTTCTGTGAACAAGAGAGGTCGCTGCGCACAAATCAAATCAGTGATCGGTTCAATATTGTTTTTTTATCTATATTTATTCAAAAAAAGTCTTTATTGCATCCTATAAATTGTTATTCAAACATGAAATCAGCAATATTTGAATAAAAGACAAAAAATAGTTTCATCCCTCGTGACGTTTTACCCATGGCTATTTTTAATCTGAAATTTACAATAGTTGTTTACCAAAATTTTAATTAACAGAAAGTCAATTATCGCATCTAAGCAAAATCAAATAATTCACAACCTTTTTCTATTTACATCGGAATTTTGAAAAAGAACAAAATTATTCAAACTACATGCTGATTTGACTCGGGAGTGGTGTTCCTAACCTCTAATGGGAGCAGAAGACACGAGACGCGACTTGTGTCTTACGAAACACGTGTTATACTTGTTTTTGACAGGCACTCGTCATTGTTGCAGTTCAGAATGAATCGATCACTTCGAGTATCATAAAAAAAATTAATTCGTTTCAAGGTTTGAAAGAACGAAGGACATTGTATTGACAGTCAGAATTACACTAATTCTAATAAATAATCAGTGACGATGAACAAACGAAAGCATGAAAACGAAGTGGAAGCGTCGGAGAAAGAGACGAAACGTGTTTTGGCAAGGTTCAAGTCCGACACGGGAGAAATTCTACCCGGCGGTCTTCTGGATTTACCGATCGACATAAACGTTGAAAAACTACAACTTATTTGCAATGCTCTCCTCCAAGAGGAAGATCCTTTGCCTCTTGCCTTTTTCGTCAACGACGTCGAAGTTACCGAAACGTTGCAACAAAATTTGGACAAAACGTTTAGTACCAGCGAAGATGTCGTTGATATTGTTTATCAACCCCAAGCAGTTTTTAAGGTTAGAGCTGTCACAAGATGTACCGGTTCGATAGAGGGTCACAAAGAGGCCGTAATATCTGTGGCTTTTTCTCCGGACGGTCGTCACTTGGCCAGTGGTTCGGGAGACACTACTGTTAGATTTTGGGACATTCACACTCAAACACCACTTTTTACATGTGAGGGTCACAAACATTGGGTGCTGTGTATTTCATGGTCGCCTTGCGGCACAAAAATTGTCTCCGCTTGCAAAAATGGCACAATTTTGATGTGGGACCCCCAAACCGGTAAGCAAATTGGCAAACCCATGCTTGGACACAAAATGTGGGTCACCGCTATTTCCTGGGAGCCTTATCATCGCAATCCCGAATGCCGTCAACTCGTTAGCTCCTCTAAGGATGCTGATTTGAGAATTTGGGATACTACACTGGGACAAACGGTCAGAGTTCTTGCTGGACACACCAAAAGCGTTACTTGCGTCCGATGGGGCGGACGAGGTCTCATTTATTCTGGCTCCCAGGACAGAACCATCAGAGTCTGGCGAGCTCAAGATGTAAGTCATTTCATCGACAATATTCTTGGTTTGCTGCTTACATTTCTATAAACAAAGTCTCCCAAAATTCTCATATGAATTGAGCAACAAAAATCGAATTTCTATTGAGATTTTTTGTAGATAAATTCTAATCAACACAGAACAAACAATTTTTGTGCTAAAATAAAAAATAAACTGAATCTCTTCAGGGAATCCTTTGCAGAGTTTTGGAAGGTCATGCTCATTGGGTCAATACACTGGCTCTGAACGTTGATTACGTTTTAAGAACTGGTCCTTATCAAATTGGCGAAAATTCAAACTTGTCACCTGCGGAGCTCCTCGAACGAGCAACGAAACGTTATGAGGACGTAGGCGATGAAATTCTCGTTTCAGGCTCTGACGACTTTACACTATTCTTGTGGAAACCAGAAAAAGAGAAGAAATCCATAGGTGAGCAGATTCGATTGTTGGAAAAAATAAAATTTGGACAATTTCCTGTTTCCTTTTCATTCATGTCTCATGAGTTCATTTCTATTTCCAGCAAGAATGACCGGACATCAACAACTAGTGAACGACGTTAAATTTTCTCCCGATGGACGCCTCATAGCTTCAGCATCTTTTGACAAATCTATTAAACTGTGGGAGGCCTTGACAGGACGTTACATCACTTCTTTGAGGGGTCACGTTCAGGCTGTTTATACAGTCGCGTGGAGTGCTGATTCTCGATTACTCGTCAGTGGAAGCGCGGATTCGACTCTCAAAGGTATACAGACGATTCATTTTTTATTTCCATTTTCCATCCATTCTTGTACAATAATTTGGAACGTGAAGACAATATTCGACGCTCCGGATCATTTATCGCCCATGAATTTCCTCCTGAAAAAGGCAAAGGTGGAGAGATTTTTTTTTTATCATTTGGAGCTGCTTCTAAAATTGTTCATTACGATTTTTATCTTCATAGTTTGGAGTATGAAAGTTAAAAAACTGGCACAAGATTTACCCGGACACGCAGACGAGGTCTACGCGGTTGATTGGTCTCCGGATGGACAACGAGTCGTCTCTGGAGGAAAAGACAAAGTCCTCAAATTGTGGCAAAATTAAAAATTAGACGTTCTAACCGAATGGTCGATCCTCTGTAAAATTTGAAATTCTAGTTTTTATATATTTTACATAATAAAATAAATGAGAATTAAAAACTATACGTTCCGTTTAGATTTTTCCTTTCTGGAGAAAACGATTTTTTAAAGTTTTTCATAAGGAAATTTTCACTTTTTCATCGCGAAAACTTCGGAAGAATTTGAAAAGAATTCAATTCAATTTTTTATCAGTCAGTTGCTGTTTTTTTTTATTTTTAAAGAATTTTTAACATATTTTTTGGCGAAAAACACTTTGTAAAAAAAAATGATATCAAAAATCCGGCTCAAGTGAAAATGATTCGACTTTTCTATGCTTCGACACGATCGGTCGCTTATACGCAAGTTCCGAGTCGATGAAGCAGAGAGTTTTTCCATCAAAAAGTTCCTTTTTTACCATAGTGAGCAGCTTGAATTCCTATGGCTCTATAGTTAGTACGACTAACCGATTTTTTGTTCCACAGGAGAATGATGATATGCTGGCAAATGAAAAGCCGTGATATGTATTATTTATTATTAGCAACATACGTCTTTTTGTTTTCCAATCAATCAAGTTGTAGTTCGACCTAAAAATCGCTAAGATATCGCTATCTCTTTCCATTGAATCCGCGGAGGAGTAGAGATTGTGTTTGACATCTGCCAGGATACGGAAACTAACCTCGTCCCATATATTCATGTATTAAACCAATTTTTTAAAGATTAAATAGCTGTTCCCAGCAGCATAAAATGGTAAATGAACTTTGTGCACGTCGCCACAACTGATATCGTGATTTTCGAAAAAAAAACGAATTAATTTTTTCGCCAAACCTTTCACAACTCCGAAACCTTTTAGGTTAGCGTTCCTTTTTTCGTTTCCTTCATCTCCCAAATTTCAATGTTGCATAATTTTTTAGACGCAACTATTCCACCGATAAAGTCAAAATTTCCGATTTCTTTTAGACTCCGCAAAAGAAAACTAAGTACTTAACATTTACGTCACTTCTCGGATGCTTTTTTCATCGCTTTCGATAGATACGTTGAGTTGCACGATTTTGTCTATCAGATAAAAATTAATGAATGATTCAGTGCTGTTAAGATTTCCACAATCGTTGTGAACAATCCTCTCAAAAAAATATTCAGTTTTTTGAGTAAAAATCGATTTTCCCAAAATTTTTGAAGGACGATGATGCGGCAGCTCTGCAGAGACTGGAGCATCTCATGACAGAGTTCTTTTCAAGCGAAGCGACCAACGAACGAATAAGAACGATCGAGCAGAGTCTTCATGAGTTTACGTCTCAGAATACTTCTTGGAAGCCATGTCTGCATTTTTTATCATCGACAAACAATCATTATGTCAGTATGTTCGCGCTCTCCACACTGGAGGTAAGACATATTGATTAAAATGGCCAAATGGAGTTAATTCATTATCCAGTTTGCAGATAGACACAATAAAATATTTTTAAATATTTCTAGACAATCATTGGAAGGCGATGGCCAATTTTACCTTGGGAGGACAGAGCCCTCATAAGATCCACTCTCTATACTCTGTCGTTGGAGCACAGAGTCGCCCCATTTGTAAGAAACAAAGTTGTCAAGCTGGTTGTCGACATTGCCAAACACGACTGGCCGCACTTTTATCCGGATTTTTTTCCCAACATATTGCAGGTACGAAACGAAAGCAGGATATTTTAACTTTTCGAGTACATACTGGGCCAATTTGACCTGACCAATTTTCCGTCACCATTGTTTGGCATTAAATGGCAACTAATAATGTAGCATTAGCGTTTTCGTCAAAAAAGAAATTTTAAACCATGTAATATCAATTCTTTGCTACAAAAAACGTTTCTACAAAAAAAACATTTCAAGTCAGATTGATCCGAAATTCACTTGTAGGAGATGAGCACTCGGAGGCTCAAAACACCAAATAGAATGCGTTGCAATCACTCAAAGCAGTAGTCCCTGGCAATAAATTTCGAAATTATCATAAATTTTGTTTTGATTTTGGATACCTTATAATTGCAACCGTTGCAACCATACCAATATTCATAGATTCATAAAAGTAGTTTTGTTCTTTCAACACTTCCGCCACCGATTTCGGTGGTCACACTAGGTTGATTCTACCCAGTCCATTTTCGAACCCGTATTGTGACCAATCTATCGGTCCGAAAATTCTCAAATAATTACTGCACAACCCTTGGACATTCTAGTTCAGATACGAAAAACTTTCCTGAAAAAAATGCAAGGCTAACATATATTTTTTAATGCAGAATGAAAAAAGTAAACGGGGAAAAAAGTTTTTTTACTAAAATATTCGTCACTTCGTGGATTTTCAATATTTTTGCCTGGAATTTATACCTGATATTCATCAAATCTGGTTCTTTTGTGAAAAAAATAGTAGGGTAGCACGCGTTGGAAAAAACATATTAATTCCGTTATTGGAAGTGGGTTGATTTGAAAGGTTAAATTGATATAGAATTTGCATTAGTGAAGAGCGGAACTTGTTTTGGAACACTTGGAAAACAGCTTACTATTTTTAAGAATATTTTCTAAATTTGCGAGACGAAACGCCCAAAAGTGGAAATTTCGATGGAATAATTATCAACTCCCGCCGCGTTTGATGCCGAAATTTTGTAATGAAAATTGATACTTTATTCGCAGTTACTGAACCACAAACACACGCGTCTTCTGGGCCTTGTATATTTGAAAACAGCCTCAGAGGAATTGGCCACGCCAAGAGAAGATTTACCGATACAAAGAAAGACTGAATTACTTAGATTGCTGAGCGCGCAAGCTTCCGTTACAATGGACACATTGACTGGTATGTTGAACATCAATCCGTAGTCTGAAATAATGAGATTTTAAATAAAACAGAAAATACAAAGGAGAATGCGATGGGTAAGACGAAAATAATTTACAGGGCTTTTGAACGAGACGACGAAAGAACAAAATCGTTCAGGGACCGCAACCCCTCCTCCTTCGCCCACCAGTGGACAAAGTTTACCACCCTTGAGGCCCGTCCTTGACGTCGAAGGTCTTGCAACCGGAAGCAACGAGGTTTGCATCGCGATTCTCGAAGTGTTGGCTCATCTGTTCAGTTGGATCGTGCCGACCGATCTCATCTCCGAAAATCTTCTAAATGCCATATTTGCTTGCGCCAAATACCACGATTCAATGGTATATTCCTGTCGGTCTTAATAATCTGCTGCAGTTATCTCTCCTCGATCCTCGACGATACAAATTTTTCACGCCAATTTTTGGATATATTTTTTTTTTACGCTTTTTCAGAATGGTAAACAAATCGAAATGGCAGTCAAAGCGATGTCAACGATAAACGAATTACTCTATAGGCCGTGCTCGCCGAGTATAACGGACAGGCTGCTCTTACAAATGTTTGAAAATGGAGTCGGACTCTTTCAAATGATGGAGCGTTTGGACTCGATTGATGAGAGGTAAATTCAGTTTTTCAGCTTTTTTTTTACAATAATAGAAATCATTGGCAACGAATTTTCCTTCCTCTATGTTAGAATCATTTGTATTTCTTGTTATATTTTCAGCTACATGGAAAAAACGACGGAATTTTTGCAATTATTCGTGACGAATCATCTGAAGAGAGTCGAATCTTGCTCGAAATTCCCCGTCAATACGTTTCTCGAGGTTCTTTACCACCATACGTTTCAGCAATGTTCTACGATATCCGGATATTTACGTTGCCTCGAAGTTTGGACGATTCTATTAGAAAGTACGCAATCGCGATACGGCGAAGTTGCCCTCGCGCTTGGAGAACGCGTTTTTCAAAAAATCAGTTTCAAACTGGAAGCACGCACGCTCAAGACACTGGACACCGAAATTTTGGACGAAAATGTATGTAAAATTTCATTAAATAATGCGTTTCGAATTTTATCCAGTGGATGCATAAAAAATGTTCGATATCCCAGGAAGAAACCGAATGGCAACATTTCCTACGGTGCAACATCGAATGTTTGGCAAAAATAGCGGACATAGCGCCGATGCCAATTTTTACATTGCTGTATCGTTCCTGGCGACAAGATTTGACGATTTACGGAGAAGTAGGCGGCGCAGTGACCAACGGACAAGTGATTTTGTTGAATGATAACGAGGCCTCCAACGTCCACGCTCATCTTCGAGATCTCGCATCCACGACTCAAGCCCTTGCCAGACTTTACACTCTGTTCATCGGTAAGTGGAAAAAAAAAGAAAAAGGTTCATTTGTCACAAGGGAATGCGGCAATTTTCATAAATTTCGTTTGAAACGAAATGACTGCACAGGCGATGAAGAGGAATCGAATCAATCGCTTGGCGGAGAGTTGGTTCTGCAGACTCTGGATGCATGCGACTTTGCTCGGGACAACCAATTACATCGAGCAGCGCTCCAACCAGCTGCGATTGTTCTCGATCTCATCGAAGTGTAAGTGTTGCCTCGAAATCGTCGACTGAATCATAATTGGTTAGTTTATCGAATGGTAGAAGGAAGGCAATTTTTTTTCGTCCCAGACGAACAGAAAATAATGAAATTATATTAATTATATTTATTATTATTTTTTAATAATCAAATATTTATTTTCCGTTGAACCGGCCAATTTACGTAATGGATTTCGTGCTCGAACTCTTTCAGACACTCTCAACTTTTGGCATCTTTACAAGCTTGGTGTCACTGGATCGCCAAGAGGCCAGAAAAAATGAAAGAGAATCTTTGTCATCGTTGCGTTCAGTGTTGCATGTGGGCATTGACTAGTTCACGAACTTGCGAAGTGCCACCGTCAAATTTGGTTCACTCGGCTGCTCACTTGCTGCAAAGCGTGACCGCCATTTTACGTCCTAATTTGTGGGATCAAACAACTTTTAGAGATCTTGTTTGCGTGGCAAGTTATCCGTGCCTCAAGCCTGACACGGTCAAAGTATTGAGAAGAGCTTTGGTCAATGGCGTCGTTTTGGCTTCGGGGGATGCGGCTGTTCGACAACGACTGATGGGTTCGTTGTTTCCTTTGATCAGTCAAAAAATATCAAATCTGCAACTGTTGTCGGTGGAAGATTTTTAACCCTTCGTGATCACTCTGGGTAGATTCCACCCAGTGACCAACTTGTGACGTAAATATCTCCTGGTTCCCGGTAATTAATGGGGATGTAATCGTCATCTAACGACAGTTTGTAGTGTCCATTGCGCGTTGGCGGCGATAAGTATTACCGCCACTAACGCTAAATCTCTAATATCCACTCTTAAGTCAACCAATTACCAATATCGGAATTGATATGTTGTTCCAAACGCGCGGTATCCTACTATTTTTTTCACAAAAGAACCAGATCTGATGAATATTAGGTCCAAATTTCAAGCAAAAATATTGAAAATCTACGAAGTGACGATTATTTTAGTGAAAAAACTTTTTTTTCCCGTTTATTTTTTTTCAATTCGCATTTAAAAAAATATGTTAGACTTGGATTTCTTTTAGGAAAGATTTTCGTATCCAAACTAGAATGTCCAAGGGTTGTTCAGTATTTTTTTTGAGAATTTTCGGGCCGATACGGTCACGGTTCGAAAA
Organism: Campopleginae sp. 14b; assembly: GCA_030522525.1. NCBI lineage: Eukaryota > Metazoa > Arthropoda > Insecta > Hymenoptera > Ichneumonidae > Campopleginae sp. 14b. The sequence continues at coordinate 48,721 of JAPYYS010000084.1, forward strand.
TAGACTGGGTAGAGTCTAACCAGTGTGACCACCGAGATTGGTGGCGGAAGTGTGACCACGGAGGGTTAACGGTGAATAATGAAAAAGATAAAATGGTTTTTTCTTTCTGCAGGAACGATGGTAATGGCTTTGTCAGAGCCTCTGGGTCATAATGGTCAGCCAATCCCATCGGAATCGACAGTGACCTCGGGGATAGTGCCAATAAAAGAAATGCTCGAAGATTGCTGTTCGTCATCGAGTACAATTAAAAAAATGCTTCACACCTGTCTCGAAGCGACGGTGAATCGAGTGTTGGAACTTTTACCTCATCTCATACGCTCGCAATCGACTTGTGAGACTCTCATGAGTTTTCTCCACGCAACTTTTCTCGTTCTGCAACAGCAATTAGGTCCTGAATTCACTCAGAACGCGGTACAAGGGATGCTGCTCATTTATACCCGAGAAAATATCACCGCGGGACCGGCGCTCGATCAATTACTTGAAATTTTGATTCTCGTCGTTTCTGCACCGAGCAGCGCTTTCAAAGCCTTCGTCCCTTCCGTCACTGGACTCTGCCTTGGACAAGTTTGGCCCGCAATCGGCAACGATTTGTCATCGCATCCTGACACAACTCTTGTACTCTTACGCCTTTTTCACAGGTAGAGCAAACGGCGTTATCAAAACGTTCTCCAAAAATGTTACGATGATTCTTCGTGTCGATTCAAACAAATTTTTAAACTTGGCTTGCAACTTTATTTTCTACTTTTTATTTTTCATTGAAATATTATTATTTTGCAGAAAACAAATCCTTTCCGAATTTTAATATTGAGACAATATTTTCAGTATTTTGATGCACCGATGGCAATATTTTTACAATGCCTCGGTCCTGCGAACTTTCGGACATCCCGATGGCGACGAGCCGGTTGAGCACAAAGAGGAATTGGTTGCAATACTCGAAGCTTTTGGCCAGGCTCTCCTCCAACCGGACGTCAATATATTTCGTCAGAGTCTGCAGTCGCTGGAGCAATTGAATTCGCGCTGGAGACTGTATCAACGATCGGTATTCAAAAGCCATCTTCTTGAACGTTTTCTAATGGCTCTCTTCACCGTTCTCTTTCAACGGTAATCCGATCTTGACTTTTGTGCATGGAAGCGATTGAGCAGAACATTGGACAGGGGGACAGTAATTATGGGTTTTCATGAATCTTCAATTTTTGCAGGTCTCATAATTTGTTGGCGGACGAAATAGCAGTCGCGATACACAGCCTTGCGTGCGTAAATATTGCCTCGTTTTTCGCTAATTTTCTACCGAACTTTTTGACGAGCTGCGAAGGGCTCGACGACGTGCAACGAGTGACTTTGCTCGAGAATTTCGACAAGTCGACGGTGAATATTCATGCTAATTATATCAACAACTTGTTATTCTTCAAAAGCTCGAAAACAAAACGGTTTCCATTAATTCGAGGCTTATTTTATATTTTTTTTATTTTACAGGATCAGCCAACTTTGACGAGATCCGTGCTGCGTCTAGTTTCCGATCTCCGTTGTTATCAGATGTGCCGATCTTGAATTTAAAAATAATGATAAATAATTGTATCATCAATGAAAAACCACGCCGCTTGGATAATTTTTTTTGTTATCCAAGGCACTGCCGGTTGCAAAAACAAAACACACACATACCAAGTGACATAAAAAAAGTGTTCCACGACACAAAAAACATTGTTATAAATAAAACTCTTTTTTTATTATTGAAATATAATTTATAAAGATCTCTTTTTTATTTTGGAATCTCTCGCTCGTGATAGATGGCTTTTTTATATCGAAATATAACTATTCATATTTTTTAATTATTATGCCCGTGTTTTTTGCCTCGGGATATACGATTCGTCATTATTTTCGTTTGCCGTTGAAAAAATAAACGGCAACGTGTATGCGAAAGAATAATAAATCTGGTCTCGACACTTGAAACAGCTTACCATATTTTTCACCTGCACATTTCATTATTTTATTAATTTCTTAATTTCTTGCCATTTTTGCTTTCTCATCGCGACGAAGCGACTAATATTTTCCTTTCTCGATTACTGTCTTCTCGGTGAAGACTGATTATTTCATCTTACTGATAAATACTCCAACATACAAACATAGAAAGAGACCGAAAGAGCGAGTCAGAGATAGAGCTGCCAGAGAGGGGTCGAGATTTGATAAGCTGCAATCTTATGCTCGGCTCATTCTTCTCTTCACTCGGTTCACTCGGAGCCACGAAAATTCATTGCCTTTATTTTTTTCTAATATTCACGAATTATGTCACGACAATTATTCAGGAATGTTACTCGTAAAACAAATTTCCAAACATCGAGGAATCTCGTTAATGATTCGACATACAGCTTTCTCAAACAGTTGGGAATCACAGAAGAAAACTCCGGATTTTATGACGGCAAATGGGGAGGCTCGGGGAAGGTAAGATTATCGATGCACACAAGTCTCAAATCTTGACCTCTGTTAGCCCAATTTCCATTTTTTATTAGAATCTTATTTACTATTCTCAAGGAGACTATTTTTCTTATTATTTTTATTTATCTGATGACGATTTTGATTAATTATCAGGTAATCGAGTCCATTTCCCCGGCAACCGGAAAAGTCATAGCAAAAGTTCGGGAATCGACTACAAACGAGGCAAGTAATGCCATCAGTGCAGCCCGACAAGTTTGGCCGGAATGGGCATCCCTTCCAGCACCCGCGAGAGGCGAAATTGTTCGTCAGATTGGTGACGAGCTTAGGAAAAATTTGAAGCCTTTGGGGCTTTTGGTATCGCTCGAAATGGGTAAATTCTTTTCTTTCCTTTACATTCTTTTAGGAGAGTTTAGGAGTCTTCTTTTCGGAGTTCTTTTAGGAGTCTCTATTTTCCAAATTATTTCCGGCACAATTGTAAGAAATTGTAGATAACAATGTACTCAATTGTGGAAATCAATTTTTAAACACGAAAACTGTGAATATAAAAAGTTCATGAAATCCAGAAATCCACAATGTTAATCTTTTTTTTTCAGGCAAAGTATTACCGGAAGGCATTGGAGAAGTGCAAGAATACATTGACATTTGTGATTACGCAGTTGGTTTGTCGAGAATGTTGCCAGGAAGTATTTTCCCCTCAGAGCGAAAAAATCACGCACTCATTGAAAAGTGGAATCCTCTCGGAGTCATTGGCGTCATTTCAGCATTTAATTTCCCCGTTGCTGTCAGTGGCATTTCCCTATAATTGACGATGTTCCGAAATGCAACATTTTTGGCTGGAGAAAATGACATTTAAATTTGTCCAGGTCTATGGTTGGAACAGCGCGATTGCCATGGTTTGTGGCGACGCCGTAGTGTGGAAAGGCTCACCTACTACGACCCTCGTCTCAATAGCTACGACTAAAATAATAGCCAATGTTCTCGAACGAAATGGTATTCCTGGCTCGATCGCTTGTCTGGTTTCCGGTGCAGCGGATGTTGGCGAGACTTTGGTCAAAGATAAACGGTAATTTTCCAGCCGCGTCGAGCATTTTTTCATAACTCTCAAATCACTATCTCCATAAGAAAGAAAAAACTAAACTTGGAAAAATTTATACGAAATAATAAAATTTCCAACTTTTTGGTTTTAGGCTTCCCCTCATTTCGTTCACGGGAAGCACCAAAGTGGGCAAACAAGTGACTCTTAAAGTTCAGGAGAGATTTGGCAAGTCGCTTTTGGAGCTCGGAGGCAATAACGCTCTCATAGGTATTTCGTGACCTTCAATTCCCTGATGCATTCCTTTTAACTCAAAAAACTAACGATTTTTTGTGTCATGGGGCAGTCGCTGCCGATGCCGACCTCGAAATGGCTGTCCGAGCTGCTGTCTTTTCATGCGTTGGCACTGCTGGCCAAAGATGTACGACGACCAGACGTCTGATTCTTGACAAGAAAGTCAAGGAAGAATTTTTGGCAAAATTGAAAAAAGCGTTCAAAAGTATCGTCGGAAGGATTGGCGATCCTTTGGACGAGTCCACGCTTTACGGGCCATTGCACAACCAACAGGCGGTGGAAAATTATGCGGTAAAATATTTTACAAATAATTGATCCGTCACTCTATCGGATTTTTCTTGGATTTTTATCATTTAAATTTTGACATTTTTTTTCATTTTTATGGGAGTAACCGCTTGAATTATTTCATCAATATTTAAATGGAAATGAATGACAGATGACAGTGAAGAAAGCTGTGGCGAGCGGTGGAGTCCTCGAGTTTGGTGGCAACGTGATAAACCGTCCAGGATTTTATGTCGAGCCAACGATAATCACAGGTTTACCAGTCACTGCGGACGTCGTACAAAAAGAAACCTTTGCGCCGATCGTTTACGTCATTGAGAGCAATTCTATTGAGGAAGCAATCGCGATGAACAACCAAGTCGAACAGGGACTGAGCAGTTCGTTATTCACCAAAAGTTTGTCCAGCGTATTTGAGGTGAAATTAATTGGAACGTAAATTTCGTTTGGAGCCTTCGAATGGGTAGAATAATGTTTTTTTTTGTTGCAGTGGATCGGACCTCACGGATCGGACTGCGGTATCGTCAACGTAAACATAGGAACGAGCGGCGCTGAAATAGGCGGAGCCTTCGGTGGCGAAAAATCAACGGGCGGTGGTCGAGAGAGTGGAAGTGACGCGTGGAAAAGTTACATGAGACGAGCGACCGTGACGATTAATCACGGCAACGAACTGCCGCTCGCTCAAGGAATCAAGTTTGAGTAAATTTACTTCTCGTAGACACAAGTACGAATATATATACATTTGTTTTTTTTAAGGATACATTCAGAGCTCGAATCTTATAAAATCGACTTTTATATCGACCGAGGATTGCTTGTGAAATTTGTAAGTATGCGGCAAGTCGTAACGGAGCTCGGCGATTACTTTACCTTTCGCTCCTAATTGCCGGCCTTTTTTCAACACGTGATCACGAGTATTCGTCTTGTGAAGCGAATAAATCGTACCTGTGGCGATCCTCGTTGCTATTTCCAAAAATTTCATATCTATCCCGGCATTCCGCTTCGTCCCGAATGGAGGATTCATTATCACCGTCTCGAAAGCCCCTTCGAATCTTCCTGCAAGTATTTTTCAAGTAAATAATCGACCAATGATTGGCTATGTTCAAAAATTGCTCGATGACTTTAGAAAAAAGAAGAAAACGATCGTCTCGGTCCGGAATTGACAAAACTCAATTGACAATAGGGAAGCGAGTCCCGATAGATGACAAATATATGATTTTTTTAATTGGATTGGAACGAATCAATAAAATCAAACTGTCGATGGTTTTTCGAAAGAGGACAAATTATTTTTAGAAGATAGTAAGCACCGGGTAAATATTCGAGAACGTCGCACTGTACTGCATCGACATCCAGCTCCATGTCGGACGAGTTTTTGTTGAAAATATCGACTGCGTCACGATCAATTTCAAAGCCAAGGACATAGCTGGCATCGAGCATCTTGGCGCCGAGGGAAAGGACTCCGCATCCTGCTCCAAGATCGGCGACGGCGCGATCTTGGATGTCACCGAATTGGGACTGCGCGGTATACAAAAGGTGGGCAGCGATGTGAGCACTGGTAGGATACTGTTCGAGCAATATTTTTGGCTTCTCGAAGCCGTCCAACTGCTGCAGATATTGCTCCAATTCTTTAATTCGCATGCACGCCATTATTGCTTCTCAAAAATTCAGTGCCGGGTCATTTGCCATCGAATCGAGGCAAAACAGGGAGAATCAAGTTGCCGAAAGAGGAATCCTGCGTTACAAAATATCCTGCAGAGGCGGCATGTGCATTGTGGAGAGCCGCCCTCTGAGAAGCGCTTATAGCAGCTACTCCGTCCGTCGTCGCTGCAGGCAACAAGCTCGTAGCCGATGTTGCCGGTGGTGTCGCCAATGGCGTTCCCAAAGACGGCGCTGCTCCTTGCTTCAGGAGCATTTGCTTTTTCAACTGCAGTTCTTCCAATATTTTACGATTTTGGAGCTCTGTTTCCATGAAATTGCAAAATTTAAAGCTTTTAGAACTCAGTTACTTTACCTCTAATTTTGTTGTGGTTACGTGAATGTCACGAAAGTGCTACATTAGTTTTTAGAATCTCTAGAATGTTTAAACCTTGTACGTGCACAGATACTAGAAGAGCATATTGGGTCAATCTGACCCGAGGCATTTTTCAAGACATTGTATTCCAGTAAATATGCATTTTTTATTTTTTTGTTTGCAGGAAATTATGCATATTTTATAGACCTGGCTTTATTCGCATAAGCGAAAATGAAATACCAAAAAATTTGTTGATACTAAATGACAAACAATGCTAACTGAAAATTTTTCGGCTCAAAATGACCCAGTATACACTTGAAAGTTTAAAAGGAATATTTCATCTGATACTTTTAATGACGGGAATAAAATGTCCTTGAAAATAATAGATTCATCTATAGTTCTTCTTGGAATTGTTTTTTTCTGCCCTCCGGCTGGAAAGCAGCAACTTTCGGGCCGCTGAGCTAAACGAAGTTGCCGCATTCCGGCAACGTGGGGCAGAAAAATAGTATACACACCTCGGCCAGAAAAAAGTAAAGCCTTAGACCACATGTTTGTCGGCCTCGGCTTCGCCTCGGCCAACAATTACATGTGATCTGAGACTTTTCTTATTTTTCTGGCCTAGGTATGTAATATACTATTTGTTTTGACAATCGAAACGTATTTGGGTTCCAGGTATTATTTTAGAATCGCGTCAGCCTGCCTAATAGGTTATGCTCAAAAATTTAATGATGCTGAGAAATGTGTCGAAAGAATAAAAAATAAACGGATATTTCAAAATTTCATTGTTTTCTAATTAAACGTTTGCTCGATTGATTCGACGAATTAATTAATAACGATGACGAATAAATATGCTCTGTGCAAAATTTGTGGTAACGCGAAGACGTTGACAGTAATTATAGCTGCATAAAAGTCTTTTCCAATTTACCTCTTGAATTCGGTTGAGGAAAAGCCATCAAATCCTTAGTTTATACGGAACGGTGAAAATAAACACTGGACAAATGTCAAGTTAAATTTCAACAGTGTACATAAGGTTGTTTATCACGTATCAAGAAAAAATAAACAAAAATATTTTGACAGTGTTCTGTGTGGAATTGCAAGATTCTGATCGTTTTAAATCGTCATTCTATTGGGCACGTAGAATTGTCGACGATAAAGGATCGCAAAACGCGAACACCACAAAAATTTCCAGCACGGGAGCACGACAAAAGTGAGGTTAAGTATTTTGAAAAATTCCCTGAAGTGCCTGAAGTCTAGTTCGTATGTTGGAGCATAGCAGTACTGCCATGCTTAAAAAGTTAAAGAAAGATTCCTGTTTCAGATTGATCATAATATGTTTTATCTGATGAAAACATCAAATTTTTACTTGAATGCGAGGATCAATTTATATTGTTTATAAATTTTGGGTTACTGATCGTCAAAGTTCTGCACATTGCTTGAAAAGTTGCATTACAGTGAAAGTTTAAAATTTGAACGTACTGTATTTGGCAGGTTCTACAACTTAATCCCTCGATACGAGAGCAAGTCCCTAGTTCCCAATAATAACAATATTATAGAAATGCGAAATACGCATGCGTGATAAAAAAAATCGCGACCCCTTGCGTTCAGTCCGTTCGGTGAAGTGTTTCGGTGAGGAGGTAGAAACGCGCTTTACCTCGAGGACTCGTGGTGTCTCTCTCGACAATCTCGCTAAGTGGGTGCGTGTGTGTGTGTGTGTGTCGGGGCGCCTTATCGTCGTTATATATCCCCCGGGGGGCTGTCCTCCCTGTTTTGTAACGCAATATATTTCGGTGGAGCAGAGAAGTGTTATCAAAAGAAAAATCGTGGCATCTGCTTGATCCTCGTAAACGTGAGTATGCGAGAAAAAAACGTACGAAACAAACAACAACACGAGCGCAACGACAAACGAGTGATGATTGTGGTCGCTGGGGAGGGGAGCGTGGTCGGGCGGGGGAGGGAAACTAACGTTTCAACAAAAATTCATGAACAATAAAAATCGTGTACATCGTCGAATTTCACTCAGTGTAACTCGCGAATAGAGTTCCTTTTTAACAGCCAGACGTGACGGCTGAATGGCAAAATGGCCGTATATATTCCGATTTACGATGAAAAAAAGAAAGAAAATGCGACAAGTCCGTGACGCAGACTCTTTTTTCCTTCCTAACGACGCACTGTTCGCTCTCATTTATTTTTCATTACAATTCGTGACATCTTTTCAATCGTCTTCCTGCCTCTCCATGAAATTCGACGAATGTCTCACGCGCTCGCGTATACCAGAAAAAAACCGAATCAATGAACGAACCGAATGACGGAGAGTGGGAGAAAGCAAGAAAGAGAGAGAGAGAGGGACAGACAGAGAGAGAAAGACCTCGACGACATACGATAAAGCTTGTTGCACCTCCAGCAACGAGAAATTGATTTTCGTCTTTGCATAAAACATGTCGTGACTTCTTTTCCAACTTTTTTCGTACTCTGGATCGAAAAAATCAACATATTCCGATATTGTATTTTTGGCCAGTCGCGATCGTTAGTTGCGCGACGCTCTCGGCAAAAACTCAAGTTTCTCCAGCTCCTCTGGTCCATTCGTATCCGAACGTATCTTTATTCAATTTTTCTTCCTCAATTCGCGATTACATGTTTCTGACGCATCGATGCACAACCTTTTTTTCGCTTCATTGTTTCTCTCACTTGTCAGCTGTCTGTGGCAATTCTAACTATTGACACTTTTGACAGCGCCGTATATTTTGATGGTCGTCGTACTTCCCAATTCCAGTTCAACGCACATGTTTTTTTTTCTTTACGAACCCAAAGTGCATGAGCTGCTCGTCGTTTTTCTATTTTTTCGAGCTTGCTCATTTCTCAATTTTTTCTTCGAAAACCTTTCTCCCTTCGCAGCAGCTTGCTCAACTCCCTGAGTTCGGTACCTGCGAATTTGGCAAACTTTTTCGCTCCTCCGCCCTCTCAACATTCGTTTCCATCAAGAAAGTTTATTCTCGTTGAAAAATTTGCCCAAATTTGTAACCATATGGCCCAGTGAGCGAAGCCTAAAAAATTATACGCGTTCATCGAACGTCTTAGATGTCAATTAATCAATTTGGTCGTTCTCGTATTTCGTTTCCCCTAAGGAAGCCGGAAAATCTCCCTCTCAAGAGTCCCCTCCTGTTCAAACGTCACGAATATATGCATTTGCACGAAGAATCTTCAGGCTTTTCGAAAATAAATGAATTTCTATAACATCGTGATTTCGGAACCGATCGAAATTAAAAAAAAATAGCAATGGACTTGAAAATACATATGACATTTCATATTCTAATGTAATCGCGAATGAGTGACCAACTTCCCGCGCTCCTAGCCGGCATCGACACATACAAACGTGCATATGTCCACATATTGATTTATTTATTTGCCTTTTTTCACAACCTCTTCCACGCCAAGCGCGTTTTAAGATGAACGATATGACGTGGTTTCTCGATCGTATCCACGAGCTAACGACACGTTACATTTTATTCAAGCTTCACTCACTGTACGACCTTCAAACTTTTTTCTCGATGAACCCATTCGCTCGATTTTTTTATCCGAAACGAAATTCGCATAATTCAATGTCCCAATTATTGAAAATAGTCTTTAATTATGAAACGTGGGTGGAATTTTTGTGTTTACGAATCGAACGTGGGCACAATCCTTTGCTACTGTCATATTTTTTCTTGTATTCCGTTATTATTCACCCCTTAATTTTGAAAATTGAGCCTTCGATTATTGACTCGCTAATTACTTCCCATTCGTACCAAATATTTTAGTCGCTTCATCAGACGATTATTAAAATAGATCGTAACAGACAGGAGGACAAAGGCGATTAATAATTGATCGCGAATTCAAGAACAACGGCGGTTGCCGGCCGGTCTTGCCTCTCTCTCTCTCTCTCTCTTTCTCTTTCTTTTCTTTTCTTTTTGCTGTTGCACCCTCATTCTCCATCCCTCCTCGCTCTATCCTTTTTCCATTTTCATGCCATTTAGCCCTCATTCTCCCCTCGCGAGCTCCCTTTCCTTGCGATTCTACCCTTGTTCCGGGGGGTGGTTGACGGTGCTGCTACACCGAGGGTGGACGGCGACGCTCGAGATATCGATTTCAGGATATCGCACACGCATCATCGCTACGACGCCGTCGCATTCGACTTTATTCTTTTTCTTTCGCTCTCTCCTTCCCTTTTCCAACCCATTCTGTCCTCCACAAAAATATTCATCCGGATATCTCGGTTATTTTTTTAACGATATTTTCTCTTCCCACCTTTGTCCAGTTTTTATGTTTTTGAAATATTTCTCTCCTCCACTTTTCTTGTTTCAAGGTCTCTCGATATTCTCGTCAAGCCTCTCGAATGTTTGCGTTTACAGTCTTTGCTCCAACTACTCTCGTTTTTCGCCCTTGCTCCTTTTGGCTCAGACCCAAAATCTTGGTCAAGCCCATCCGTAGGTTTGAATTCTTAGACTCGTCCATCAGCCTCCATTTCTCATGAAAACAACCACCCAATAATCGAGCTTTTACATTGCACCATTTCCTGCTTTTTGTGGCTTGGGATTTGTCTGTTTATCGTTCCTCTCGCGATGTGTTTTGAGAATTTCAAGAAACAGCGTTTTTTTGTAAAAAGTCGATAAAGTTTGGTCAAGAAGTTTGGATACGACGAAGAGCAAAAAAAATCCCGGAAATAGTGGGATGTAAATGAAAAAAAATTGATACGCGATTGATTGTTTTTCTAAGAGAACAATAGAATTACGTTTTTTTTTTCAATTTACTATTTTTTAGACGTCTCTGAATTTTTTTTGCAGGGATTGTTGATGGCGGTCCATTAAAAATCGAGCCGACTGGAAGCTTCTGGTCCAGCTCGCGGGAGGAAAATTTATTCAACGGAATAAAGTCCCCGACGAGGAATAAGCCGGGTCACAACGAGGATCATGAAAATGGTGTTGTCACAACGTCAGAGGGAGGAGTTGTAAGTTTCATTTTGGTTTTTAATCGTTTCCTATTCCAACTGATTCTGCCGGAGATCGAGCTCAAGATTCAGAGTCAGATTTCGTGGAGAATTTGAAATCTCCCGAAACTCTATGATGGTCAATGATTTTCCTAAGTCTTCAAAAATAAAAACTACGTTTTTATCAATCGATCGACAGGATTTTGGAAAATTGCTGTGCCGCTTATCACTCGTTATGGAAATTATTAATGATATTTCTTTTCAGAATTTCTCCACAAGAATTTAGTGCGAAATTCCATAAGCACATTTATATATTATTTTATTCTGATGATGAGACCATTATCGGGTTGTTAACGCGATGCGGTACAGTCATACAGAAACTAGAAGGGAGGATTTGTCGCGGGGCGGTGTGCGCCGAGAGTTCGGGACTCGATCAATCGTTACGGCGAGAAAACTCGTCTCGTTGTCGTGACGCAATACCAACGACGTGGGCGGTCCCACGACCAGTGAAACTTCACCTAGACCTAGAATTCAAAACACGACCATTCTCTATCAAGATAATCGACATTTTCCGAATTTCCATTCTCGATTACGTCAAGAGCCAAAACACGGAAGGTTGCATTCGAATCCAAAGAAATTCTCCGTTCACTTAAAAAATCAACGACATTCGGTGGAACGTTAGGAACGTAATTTCAAAATAACACAAAGGAGCATCGTTTCGACTGTTTACAGTTTTCAAATCACAGAAAACTAAATTTCGGTGATAGTTACTGAAGACGATTTCCTGCCGGAGCGTTAGAAACGTGGAAATTAATTTTTTAATTTTCTAAAACTATTAATACAAATTCTTGAAAAAAAATGCAAAAGTAAAAGTCAACGGATTACGAAAATCCATACAGGAATGTCTGTGAATAGTATTAAAGAGCGTTCCAGAATTTCGCTCCTTGCGATTTCGACTTTGACGATCCTCTGACATTGTAAATCTTGAATGTAATTAGCGAGAAAGAGAAAGATAGAGGAGAGAAGATCGATTTTCGGCGTCTATTTTTGTGGCGGTTGCTAATACATTTTAAAAGGCAGGCGATTCCGTATTAGTCATGAATTCGCGAGTCGAGAGGGCGGCAGTTTCTACCCAGCGAAACACGAGGGGTTGGGAAAAGAGAGAGGGAAGCTTGTCTCGAGCACGCGCGACTCTCTGGATCGATACCGACGTGTACCCAGATTCTACGCTTGCGAATAAGGAGATAAAGGGCACAAGGAGGAAAGAGAAAAAATGGGCTCAACGACGAGTAATAAAAATGCAAAAATTTATTTCATGAATTCGAAATTTTCATTCAAATGCTTTCGAAAAGTATGAAAATTATTGAACAAATTCATTAAAACTAATCTCCAAGGCAATGTCGTCAAAGTTCAGAGTTGCGTCACGAAATCGCAACAAAAGGAGGAAACAAACTTTTTGTACACAATGTAAGAATCGTTGGTCGGAACCGAACTCAAACGAAAAGTGAAGTTTTTCTAAAATATAAAAAAAAATTAGATCGAAGAGCGACGAAGGAAAAAACGAGAAATTTTCGTGAAATTTCGAAATGGCAACAAAGTATTAGACACAGGGGGGGGGGGGGGGACGGCAAGAAGAGAATTTTTTTTTTTTTTATCCTTTGTAAGGAGCACCTGGTTGGGCGAAGGAGACGTCATCGTCCAAGAGTCAAAGACTAGGAGTTGGAAGATTCTCGAGCGTGTATGTGTGAATGTTTGTGTGTGTCGACCCGGGGCAACGAGCAGTTAGGAACCGGATCGTAATACGGCACCTTCTCGACTCGATTCGACTTCTTCGTTCTCTCCCTCCCTCCCATTCAAGCCATCTGAGCTCTCTCAGACACTTCGAATAAATTTTATAACGTTTTGTAATAGCTCGACCATGAACAACGAATATCTATTTTTTTTCATTCCGAATCGTCGAATTTTCTTCATCACAAAAAAACAACGCTCCTCAATGATTTTATGGAGGCAACAAAATTCGCTGCAATGAAAAGAATTCTTCGAAATAAATAAATCAATGGTTCAATCACATTTTTATCGTCCAAGGGAATTTGGAGGAAAAAAAAAAAATTCGACAATTTCCAATCGAAACAATGTCCTCGATTGTATACGAGGATGTGAGAAGGAGAAATTTCTCGCTTGTTTCAAATGCCAGTCCGGTTACAAAGTGAAAACATAACTACATTGTAGGCTGTAAATTGTTATCGAAAAATCTGAGCGGCGATTTTTACATACAGAAACGTTCAATGAACAAAACCCGCGCCAGTCATTCGTCATAATTGGATGAACATTGTGGGAAAGAGTTTCGAGGAGTGAAAGTGTCCGAAATAGTGTGCAACGCATATGCATACGCATATTCGTGTAAATAATTGCTCAATTTATTTGTGCGACACGCAGAACCGAACGAAAAGATAATTTCAATGATGTTGGGAAAAAAATATTAATCATTTTCTGAAGGAAATTACGAGCTAATTACGAGTTAATCGAATCGAGAGCTTCGCTTGAATATATATGTCGGCGGTATCAATACTAGTTGAGCATTAAATGCCCCATACGTATCCACGTAATCATAACAACAACATTAATGATACCAGTAACAATAATAACGATAATAATGCAGCGATGCATCGCATAATCATTGAGAGATATTATCGGCTGGAAGGATCGTAAATACACCCCCGCAAATATTCTTGTATCGAGTTTATTAGAATGGCAGCCTCTCCGAGGGATAACGCCCGCGAGAAATTGAACTTTCACGAAAATGCCGCCAGGTGGATGCGTTCGTTGTTTTCGTAACGACAGTTTTCATGCAGAAATACATTTTGTCCTCGAATTACGAAATTTATTTGTTTTTCAAAAGAATCAACGTTTGCCATCCTTTTCAAATTTCTACCCAGTTTATGCACGTTCTTCTAAATTGCTCAACATTCAAATAAATAAAGTAGTATGTAAATATATCGAGGGGATTTAAAAGATTCTCACAAGAGTGCAAGGGCCACCTTTCACGCGGGAGTTTGCACTGTAGGAAGATGCAGGTCAGACTCTCGCATTCCAAACTCAGCCTCGATGTTCACACACTAACACGTACACACACTCACCAACACCTCAGAATGCCTTTTGCACCCGTTCCTCGACACTCGAAAGGATGAGGAATAAAAAAAACAAATAGTACAGTCAAGTAGCACAAATAAGTGGATTACAGACACATACACGTGAGCTAAGACTTCTGCTGAAGATACTCACGAGGCCACTGCACCCCCGCCCTATCCACATAGTCCGTCATTATGTAGTTACACCAACACTATTACACTTCGAACATTGTATTACGTTACGAGCTTGCATTATTTTCATTTGCGAATGATTTATTCACGCGTTAATGGCGCGAGCCGCAGGCTCATTAAATAATAATTAAAAGTATGTGAACATTTTACGAGAAATTCCATATTTTTTCAAAATATTTTCATTTTTATTTTTTACCTCCATTATTTAAAATTTCGAGCTCCACATTTCAATTCAGAATAGAAAATTTAACGGCCAACCATCAAAAGTTACGAGATCCATAATGATTTAATTAAAAATCAATTCTAATTCTTTTGTCGGAGAGAATATTTGCGAGATTGTTGCCTAATGGCGATGTGAATTTCTAGAAATAAGCGTGTTTTACATTTACACTAATCGCCGTTTGTCACTGGAGACAATGAGTGTCCTTAATTATGGGAAAAAAACGAGTGGAACTTTACACAGACATGGTGAAGAGGAGCGAAAGAAAAAAAAGTAGAAACTCGGTGCTTCAACGACCAACAAATATATCAGATTCTTTGTAAAATAATAGTTTTAATTCCTCTTCGATATTTAACAAATCTTCTCAGCTTACAATATTTTCGTCATATTTGTTGAAGGAAATCATTTGTTTATTCTTATTATTACAGAAATAAGGCGATTGCGGATTATCTAAGTACCAATGGGTATCAGGATGCCCTTGAGGCGTTCAAGAAAGAGGCTGACATGCCTGGCGAAGTCGAACGAAAATACGGTGGACTCCTGGAGAAAAAATGGACCTCCGTTATTCGGCTGCAGAAAAAGGTCACATGAAATTTTTAATTTTCGTTCCTTAAAAAAACAAAAAAACAAAATAAACTTTCTAATTTTTAAAAAACTTGAAAAAAATCATATTTCGATACACTTACAATGAAAATTTTATAATTATCCTGTTTCGAGGGTAATGACAGTTCACGAGAAGATTTATCACTCGTTAGAGTGATAGTTTGAAGCCAATGATCTCTATTTATATTTGTGCGACCGGCGTTAATCGTTGCTTCATCTTTTTCGCAACGTTGCGTCTAACCGATATATTTTTTTGTTGTCGGGCTATACAGGTAATGGAATTAGAGTGTAAGCTGTCCGAGGCCGAGAAGGAGTTCATCGAGGGTGCACCAACGCGGGGAAAAAGGTTGTCGTCCGAGTGGATACCGAGGCCACCGGAAAAGCACTGTTTAACCGGACACAGATCTCCGATAAACAGAGTTATTTTTCATCCTGTATTCAGTCTTATTGTATCGGCGAGTGAAGATGCTACGATCAAGGTGAACCGAACAAACTTAATCCTTTCAAAATCTGTGCGATAGTCCATTGGCTAACACTGCTCGAATTGAATAATTTATTTCATTAGATTTTATCAGAAAAGTATCCCGAATCTCACGACCAAAATCTTCAATGCTAGATTTCTCTGGATTGGTCGGACGGATTCTGTTCCATCTAGGCTCATTCGAAAGATAAAAAATCGTAAAAAATTCAATTCTAATATGAAAATGGCCTGTCGCCCTGTTTTCCCCTAGAAACGAGATTTGGAGTTTCTGTGACGTCATAAAACGCCTATTTTATTGTATATAAGAGTACGGCCGGCTCGCGCTACGTTTTTTTTTTTTTAATACTCGGCGTCGAGCCGCTGCCGCGACTCTTGATGAAAAATATAATCAAGAAAATGTGAAAAATGTAGGTATGGGATTTCGAGAGCGGCGAATTCGAACGTACTTTGAAAGGTCATACAGACAGCGTACAGGACATCGCATTCGATCCATCTGGGAAGCTTTTGGCATCGTGCAGCGCCGACATGTCGATAAAGCTTTGGGATTTCCATCAGTCTTTCGCGTGCGTTAAGACGATGCACGGTCACGATCACAACGTGAATTCGGTGTCGTTCGTACCACAAGGAGATTTTATTGTCAGTGCATCGCGCGACAAAACCATCAAAATATGGGAAGTTGCAACGGGCTATTGCGTCAAGACTCTGAACGGTCACAGAGAATGGGTCAGAATGGCGAGGGTCAGTCCATGCGGCGAACTCATTGCCAGCTGCTCCAACGATCAGACTGTACGAATTTGGCACATGGCTACTAAAGAAACCAAGGTCAGTTTTCCAAATCCCCACTCGAGAGATTTATTTATTTTTTCTTTTAAACTAGAGACTGAATTTTCAAACTAACGACTTATGTGGTTTCTTCCTCGCAATATTTCCACAAACTCTTTGAATTATTTTATCCTATTTTTTTTGATTGCCTTGGATACGAGTCCTCGTAAATAAAAAATTCCTTGGCTATACAGTTTGAACTTCGAGACCACGACCACGTTGTGGAATGCATTGCTTGGGCACCGGACAGCGCGAGAGCGGCGATAAACGCAGCAGCCGGAGCAGACAATAAGGGCGCTCACGAGGGTCCCTTCCTTGCTTCCGGATCACGTGACAAATCCATACGAGTTTGGGACGTTGGCGCCGGAGTTAGTCTCTTTACGCTTCTCGGACATGACAATTGGGTGCGCGGAATTGTTTTCCATCCCGGTGGTAAATTTATCGTCAGCGTTTCCGACGACAAGACGCTCCGGGTTTGGGACACCCGCAACAAGCGAGCGATGAAGACCCTCGATGCTCACGTACACTTCTGTACATCTGTCGGTAAGTCCTCGTCAACTCTCCAAACACGCAATTGCCATATTATTGACAAACTCGTTCGATGATCATTCGCGATTGGCTTAATTGATTTTCGGAAACAATGAACCGAGTACGAGAACCAATTATTGCCGGCTTAACAACAAATAATGTCTGATTCGCCAAAAAAATCAATTTCGTTCGCGGAAAATATCAAAAATTAATAATGTTTTAATGATTTGTTTTGAACATTAGATTTTCACAAGAGCCATCCGTACGTGGTGACCGGAAGCGTGGATCAGACGGTCAAGATTTGGGAATGTCGCTAGTCACCGAAATTTCTTTGTCTTTTTTTTCCGAGCTTTCATCGAAATTTCTCGGGGAAGTTGAAAAAAAAAAAAAGAAAGAGCCAATGAGCGAACAACGGGCGAAAGGGCGAGGGGTCAGGGGTCGCGGGGGTGCGTGGATAAGAATGCGAGGATGAAGAGGCACGTTTGGAACACGAATGAAAGATGGACGGAAGAAAATGATAAGAACGACAACAAATTGAGTGCGGGGGAGGGGAAAGGTGGAGAAAATTTGATCCAGTCGACTTGGTCGAATTTCAAGGCCGGAAAAGTAAGCTGCTACAAAAAAAAGCTATCGTACATAATACTACTATAATGATTAAACGAAGAATAACAACAAAAGATAAGAAGAACAACAACACATAAACACCTACAGTTAAGAGCTCTTTAATTAATTTATAATAAAGTATAATTAGTAATTATTGATATGATATATCGTTTCACGGTAATCAACTCTCTACACACAATCGATGATCGATATAACGATTACAATGAGGATTCAACAGGATTTAAAAACAACAAGATAAAACGTTAGGGCCGGATTTGAGCGATTCGAGAGTCAAATAAAAAGTGGATAATATGAGGAAAGGAACAAAACGAACAAATTGCGAGGGACCAGCCGGGGAGGACTCCCCCGCGTTCTTGTCCATCGATCAACTCGTTAAACGTGTCCCGAGACTCGCCAAACCGATAAATAATATTATTTCGAAACAGGACTAACTTAACTTTCTCGTTGCTGCAGAAACTTGCGATTTCCGGTCGAACGACGATCTGTATTTCTTTTTTTAAGCTCTTGGATTTTCCCTTTTTTCTCACTCGAGTTTCCTTTATATATATATATATATATATATATATATATATATTAAAATATTGCGCGTGTCGATTATCGTGCGTCAGGAATGAATGTAAATAACGTTTTTTTTTGTTTCGTACGGATTTAAGATTTCGTTCAGTTTTTTTTTTAAGTTACGTATCATTTCTCTCTCTTCTCTCACTCTCTCTCTCTGTTCCTCGTACTTTGTAATTTTAATATCGCGTTGTGGTTAATTTTTTTTGTACGAAAAAGACCGGGCTCAAATTCCGGCCTATGCACCTTGGCCGAAATGGTCACGATGAGATATAAATTATCGAAAAAATGACGTTCGAGAAATTGAAAAGAAGAAGAAATAAACATTTGGCGACGAGTCCTCCTCATGCTAAGTCTGCGAAAGGTTTCGAAATTTGAATAACATAAAAGATAAAGAAAAAAAAGAGAAAATGAAGGATTTTTGCTTCGAAGCCTTCGAGATGTTGCTCTTCTCGATTTACTAAAAAATTTATTTATTGATTAGTTGCATTTCTTGTGTTATTTTTAAAATAAAATAAATATTGCATAACTTTGTGAAAAAAATCTCCATTGGCACGTGATTTGTTCGAGTTTTGGGAAACGAAAAGAATAATATTTCTTTAACCATCGGATTTTCACGAGCTACTATCGCGTGGCTCATGTGAAACGAAAAAAATGAACAATTCACCGACGCACGTCGATCGCATTAACAATATTTCACTATTTTTTAAATCCGTCACGCGTCTCACTTCGATTAAGCTTGTAACATTGGATTTAAATATTTGTAAACACAAAATACGATCTATATTTTTGCTCCGAGAACTCGGAATCAGCTGTAAATATTGAAGTTTTACTCTGCGATGCTCGAACCTTTGGCGATCCGTCGATATTTCCGCTCTCACCGAGTCGTCACATCATTTTTTCAATCTTTGCGATCGTCAATTCTGCAAGAACAATATTATCTCCAATTTTTCACGCGCCGTTGCTTTATTTATTTACAAATCGGTTATGCGAATGATTCATCAACGCGAATGCACGAAAAATTTGCTGAAAAACGCTAAATCAGTTGATCGTGCTAACTTCCATCGAATCCTTCGAGATCGACGTGGATTTTTCATTTCAATTGAATAACCGAGACGCGAGAAGGAAAAGCAGCAGTTTCGGCCAAAAAATGACGCAACATCGAGTAGAGTTGCAAAAACCGACAAAAATAATTTTAATATTCCAACCTACTGAATGAAATTCAATATAATTCGTAAAGCTCGTGAATATAACAAAAGTAAACAACACACATAGTTCGCGATTAGTTTAACCATTTTTTATTTCCATTCTTTTCGAACGAGGCCTCGGACGGAGGTTATAAAACCATGTAGTTACGTACACCTACTCACCGTTCAAGGACGGAGGAGGGTGAAAAAAAAAACACTGCAGAAGGAAGGAAAGAAAATAAACTAACTAGCTAGCTAGCGATGTAGCACAGACTTAAAACTTAGAAATTGTGGAAAACAAAAGAAAAAAACACATTGAAAAACGAGAATTCTACGTGATAAAGAACGAAGCAAGATACAACGGAAGTGCACGAATGGAAGAGCGAAGCCATTGGCGGAAAAGATTTGATGAACAAAAAAAAAGATGCAAAAAAAAAGCACCAAAAGACACGTAAGAAAACACACTTTCGATTTTCAGGACACGATTTTGCTGCGACGAATTGTTTTACGGAAGGAAAGGTATCGTTTTCCCTGTTCTTATTATTCCGATTCTTCATGTTTTTATTTTCTCGACCCTAATATTCTCTCGTATGATTCTGTCCTCGAGGAAAAATCAATAAAGACAAGAAAAAAACAGAGTAATAAAGAATCACTCGTACCAATCGAATGTTTTCGAGTTCTACGGTATTTTTTTTTTTTTTCACATTTTTCTAGAATAGTTATTTTCGGCAAATTCCCTATCGAGGGCTTTCGCTCCAATAACCGTTGAAAAAATCCGATCGACCGGAATTCGAAGCTTGGGGAAAGAACGCCTCGGTGCAAAGTCAGTACTGCGAGTCGAAATGTTTTTTTTTTTTAGAAAGTCCCCATTAAGAAAAATATACTATTAATCAATTAATAATAAAAGTTAAAAAAATTGAAAAAAAAATACTTATACAATGTAGAAAGCTTTTCCCAGTACCGCCGTGAAAAACGAAAACGAGATTTTTCTCATTCCCGTTGATACACGGGCGCTTCTTCGCAGCGATAAACTTATAATTCTTCGAACGAATGGTGGAATAATAATCAAGTATTATTCATAATTTGTGATATATTCAGCAACAAAAAAAGGAAAAAAAATTGTGTCAATAAAGAATTCGAACATTATGCGCCGACACGTACGTAGTTTGCTTTTCGAAAAACTAGCATATTACGACGCAGTTTTATTTATTTGAGGAAGAACAATTTTTTATACATAGAAGGATGATTGATGCTTTGTTTTTTTACACATTCTTCTATTCAGTTCGCTGTATTATTTCTATGAGTAGTCGTTACTTGACATTGAATTCTTTCCGCTAAAAAATGATACGAAAGCGGCCATCTTGAATCGTTTCCATGTCATTTCCGGTTTCGCTTCAAACCCCTCTCCCTCGCCCGCCGACTCAAACTCCTCACCGTAATATTGAATCCAATAAAAAGAAAGAGTGAAAGTTTCATTGAAAAATTTTCCTTTTCTGAATGTTTGTGGATCTCGGAAAAAACGGCTAAGTGCTCTTGTCGTGAGAGGTGGACATTCGTATGTACTGCTTCGTTATGGTTGCGCTTGGACTTGGTCGTGTGTCTAGTAGCCAATAGCATCGCTAGAAAGTGGAGGTACACAAGCTGCTCAGCTCGATCACCAGTGGACCAATTTCTTGTTCGAAACTCAATTTTCAAAGGTCCCTAAAATCTGGATCGAATGATCAATGGGGAAAATGACAGAACAATGGAATCCTCGAGTGTTGAGATTTTTGACAGCAAGGAACAAGAGGGTGTCATCCGATGTATATTTTTCTCGGAATTTCATCACATAGCAGGACCAAAGATAACCTGTCAGGTTGGATTTGCTTGAAAACTCCAACATAACCTCATTCTTCGTTTGTTTTCGAAACTCATTTTGTTTAACACAATTAAAATAAATAATTGGGAAATTCCTAACAAGTATTCCTCTCGTCATTCACTTTTGTTCATTTATTTCTGCAATCGAATTACAACTTTCCTCCATATATTAAGGTGCCTGACAACTTCATCTCCAAAGATATATTTGACAACGTCAGTGTCTATATTATACCAAAAGCTCAATTACAACGAAGCACCATCACAGTGTAAGATTTAATCAACATTTTCAACAAAATAATAATCAAAAATGTATTAAAATCCATAATACCGTTCTCACGCTCATCATTTTTGATAGAACTCTTCGCGACTACAAAATATTAGGCTTTCCCGTGAAGATCGATGACAAAAAGTATGCGAGGAACGCATTTTACTTCAACCTTTGTTTCGTATGCAACGCCGAAGCTCGAACAGTCCATTACGAACCAGTTGTCAAGAAGATGTCTGATTTCTTGGTATTAAAAACTCAAATCTATGTCAAAAGATTCAAATTTTGGAATTGATCTGGAAATACAAAAACGAAATTCTACTTTCCAGATGGCTCTTGAAATAGAAAATCGTTTTCTCTCCTCTTCAGACGATAAAACTCGCTTGTCTGAAATGCTTCGACAAGTTATGGAGGATCTCAACTCCCACAAAATGTGCACCCTTACCGGTACATTTTCATAAATCAAGCATGCTTCTTTGTTCAAGAAAACAAGTCAGTCAGAGGATTTTAAAAATGAGGTTCAAATTGATAAAAAAATAGTTTACTCTCATAGTTAGTAACCCTTCGAGTTAACATACAGAAGCGCATCTTGGGTCAATCTGACCCAAGCCAAATCATTCTATTCCAGTAAATGTTCATTTTTTGTTTTTTTTTCTTCATTTTTTGACGAAAACGAAAATTAAATGCCAAGGAATCTGTGACAGAAAATTGTTGGGGTCAGCATGACCCGGTTTGCCCTCGGAGGGGTAATATTGACAAGCACAAAAAAATAGATTTGCTCCGTGTCATTGACCAGATTTAGCCTGGAAGAATAATGAGCAATAAGAAAAGTTGATTCTTTGGAAAATTGAGGAAATCCTTTAAGCGAACATGAGGACGTTGTTTTATTTTTCTTTTGTTTATTTCGGATTCGATGCTCAGAAGGAACAATGACATCTCACTTGAAAGTGGTGAGATTAGCGGCCGAGCCAAAGCCTGTTCTGGACCATCAGGTGCCCATATTTTTGGAGGGTCGGGAAGCATTTTGCAGTGATCAATGGGACCTTACGACCCAACAAGTTTTGCCATACATCGATGGTTTCAATCATGTCGCTCGCATCGCCGCCGAAGCCGACGTAGAGAATAATTTAGTCAAGAGTTGCGTACAGAATCTCGTGTGAGTAGAAAAATAAATAAGAAAAATGTTTTTCGCGTTGCTCGAGCTGGAAATTTTGGATGTTCTTTTAGAAATTGTCGCCGAATCAAGTTTTTTCAATTTACAGATATTACGGCGTTGTCACACTTATCCCGATATTTCAATACAGCAATGTTTACGCGACAACCCCAAAGCTGAAGGACCTTGCAGAGGATCAATACTTGCAAGAAAGATGCATCGCTTATGCTTCAAAATCGCGTGAGTTCCTGAATCAACATTATTTCGATCAGAGAGCAATTATTTTCAAATCTGTCCAAGAACGACTTAAAAATATGGTTTAAAAATGTTTGAATCATTTAAATTTTGTATTCAAAATCTTTTAGCTCGACAACCCGCATTTTTGCGGGACATATACAGAATGTACGCAAGTATGACACACGGGACGAGCATGAGAGATTTGTGTCAGCGTTTGAACCCACAAAATCTTCGAATAAATGAAAGAAGGCTCGTACAGTGTGGTCTGATCGACGGTCTCATTAGGAGAGTTTACAAGGTTATTTTCATCTTCCGAGTCGATTATAAATGAACTTACGAGTTTCATTAAATTCTGAAGCAATTTTAATTGCTTCGATAAAATCTTTTCGATAATTAATTTTTAATGGTGTTTCTGGCTTGACCAACATATTTATCTCAAATGAAATATCGAACGTAAATCCACAGTATCCGATTCACGTGCCAGGACCTTGCGGGGAAATAGAGGGTGACAACGAAGAAGGTCGAAATGAGCCGATCTACAAATATTTCACGGGCGCTTACAATCTCGACGAGATCTGCTGCATCACGGGCCAATCAGTCGCCCAGATTGAAGACATCGTGGAAAAGGATGCCAGCGTCGTAATGCTCTGGAAATAGTCGAAGCCGATATCGATTAGCTGAATTTATATTTGAGCAGGATAATACATTTTTTTTTAAGGAGATTAAGGCTGAGATCTCGGTCGGAGGTATCAACACATTTTCTTCAGTATTTTAAAAGCAAATTCATCGATTATTTTGCATGAAAATGTGATTGGCTGGTTTCTAAATATTCATAATAAAAAGGCGCTCCGAGAATTGTACTCACGTTTCTCAGGGCCCGTATTTCTTTAGTTATTTCGTCACAATTAACTAACATTTTCAATCATGCCCTTCACTTCGTTTATATAAGATTCCGGAACCTTGTTAGCTCTCATTTCCTCGCATTTTCGTTCCATAGCCTCGCGTAGCTTTTTCTTACGCATTTCGACTTGCGCTCTCATGGCCAAGCTTTCCTCGAATGTTTTTCTTCTGTCTTCGATTCTCTCTCGCTCTTTCTCGTTAACTTGACGCAATATTTCGCTTCTGTATCGACGCGCTTCCCGTTCTTTCGTTTCCCGCACTTTCTCGTCCCGACAAATTGCCTCTCTCTGCACGTTCAATATTTTTTCGAACTCCCGTCTTTCGCGCTCCATCTCCAACGCTTGTATCATCCTACGACCGTATATCTGCTCTTTTCTATCCATTTCTATTTTCTTCAATTTCTCCGCCTTCTTTATCGCTTCCTCTTTCTCCTTGCGACGCCATTCTCGTTCAATTTCCTCATGCACTCTTGCCGCATTCAACTCGTCGATGTGCATCTAAAATTCAGTTTTTTTTACATTCCATCCACATTTTATTTTACCACATCGAGCCAAGTTGACTTGTCGAATGTTAAACCATCCTATGTTTCAAATTACTTTCCTACTCAACTATCAAATCGGGAATCGATCGATAGTCAAATTATTATTTTTTTATATATTTTGTACAAAAAACGAAGGGAAATCAATGTAAAATAAATTTATACCGAAGGAATAATATCAAAAGTTGATTCTTTAGACGAATATCAATCTCCGAGTAAAATAATAATAAATAAAAATAAATGAGACGAAAAAAAATGCAAATAAATAAATAAATAAATGAAAGTGAATAATCAAAAAAACTTAAAAACGTGAGGAATTGTACCTGAACGTCTAGAGCTTGTAGAGTTTGTGCGGCGACTCTTTCCTTTTCGCGATCCTTTCGTAATTTACCGAGTCGTTGGGCCTCGGCTATTTCAGCCTCTCGTTCTTCCTTTAGTTTGTGAAACTCTCGTATCCTAAAAAAAATAATATTTCGTGGATGAATATAATACGTTGGAATAATTAAATGAAAATAAAGAAATAACCTCAAATCCATAATTCTATTTTCTTCTCGTTCCATGTCTTTGAAATGTCTCAATCTCTGGTTGCCACTGGCTAATTCTTTCCGCATCAAAGCGCTCTCGGCATCTTTTTTCTGCATTTTTGCCATTTCGTCTTCCTGCCAGGCAATATTATTCAGCATAATCAGTTTGGCCTCCTCTTGTTTTCTCTCCAATTCCATCATTCGTTGTTCCTCGTTTTCCTCTATTTGATTCTTCAAAAGTCGAGCAAATTGACGTTTTTTCGCTGCTTCTCTTTGCTCCTTTTTCTCGTCGTCTTTCAGGGCTATTCGTCGTTCGTTTTCCATCATCACGTTCAGACGTTCTTCCTCGTCGTTCAGCTCTCGCTCGATCAGCTTTTTTTCGGCTATCTTATCATTTTTTGTTGTCCCAAAAAAATCGAATTATTGGTCATTCAGGAATTTGACAAAATTAAAGAAAGAAAAATCTTAATAATCGATGATTCACGTTTTTTTGTTTACCGTTTCAGAAGCTCCTCAAAAAATTACTTTTATGTTTTTTTTTGTTTTTAGTTAAAAAGGAACGAAGAGTCTAGAAAAAATGGATCTTGAAATCTTCTTACCTGAGCGTCTCTGATGGCTCTGCATTTTGTCTCCAGGATTAATCTGTTGCACATTTGTATCTCTTCTTCCTGTTCGAGCTTAAGGTTGTACGCTCGTTCAAGGAGATGCATCGTTCTTCGTCGAGCCTCAGCCTCAACGTCATCCAAACGAGAAGCTTTGTCCTTCGTCTTTTGCATATCGATTTTTCGTATGGCTTCCTTTCGGGCCATGCTTTCCGCCACCAAACGATCTTTCTCCTTCTCAATCGCCATCTGAGCAGCCTCTTGCTCTTCCTTCGTTACCAAGCCCGCCTTTGAACGCTCCCGAAAATAATCATACTCCTTTTTCGTCAGTATCTTCGGATAAACGTTCGGCTCTTTCGAGGGTATTATGTACTTCCGGATCTTACCTTTCGAGTCTTTTAAATCTTTCACAACCTTTCAAATAACAACAAACACCATTTCTAAACTTAAACTTTGAGCAATTTTCACTTCATTCTCTGTATGTTGGCCAATTTTTACTCTCCCCAAGTGAATTTTCATGCATTAGCATTTTTTGTATAATTCTGAAGTTCAAAACGTTGGAATTCAACGAAAAATGTTTATTCTTATCGACCATTTGTTCAATTTTCAAAATTACCCACATTTTTCGAGCCATAATATTTTTTTCGGAGCAGAAATCGACCGTTTTATCATCACAATTAAATTCTGCATGAAAATAATCAACTTTGGCAAAGAAAAAAATTAATTTCGTTGCAGTTCAACGATGCAAACTTCAACGTCATTTTTTTGTTTGTTTTCCTTGAAATTTTCTTTATTTTCACTCCAAATTTTATTGTACACGAATAGAAATGATAATTTCGTATATATTTGCGCGATGTAGAAAATTATTCGGATAAAAGTTAACTTCACATATTTATTGCAGTTTATGTAATTTTTTCGTTTGAATTTTCTGCGTGCATTAAATTAAAGCAATTAAGGCTGATTGAGTGTAATTAAGGGATGAACCTCTTTTCCCTCGTAGGCGTTTTCTCGCTTCAAGTGTATCGGTCTGTTCTTGAGTGTTTGATCACAAACGGAGGGCGAATGGATGGTATATTCTCCCGCTGGGAATTTCGGTTTGGACGCGATCGGGGTGACCTTGACATCCGGGGTTTTTGTAAGATTTTTCGACATTTTTAATGAGAAGTTAAGAATTAAAGTTGGAATACGTCACGCAACACTAAAAATGGCGATAAGGTTCATGAACATTGCTGCGATCACGCGTAAGCACGAGAACTGACGTTTCCCCCTTTTTTGGCTATGCGAAGAGAATCTATACGCGATAACACCAGAATCGCGATGCCAACCACGACAATCGTCGCGTGTGCTATTCACTTTGTTTGCTCGATACGAATCGAGCAACAAGGTACTAAGAGACATCGATCGTGTTGCAGTTAAATGATGAAAAGTTATGAGCCCTTTGAGCACCAAATAGTCAAACAATTTATCGAGCAATTTCTAACAACAAAAAAACAACAATCGATTGGAACTGGAATCTTAACCTGAACAGTTATAAAAATTGATAATTTTCTTAGCAGAACACGTTACGCGCGGTTTCACATTCTGAATTCAGCTGAAACGAACGATCGATTGCTCATAGCAAGAAAAAAAACAGCATATAGTATAAACACATGTGCGCTATGTCAGTGCAGATATGAACTCGCAGAAAACAGAAAACTGAACACGGAGGCGTCTTATTTTACATATAGTCGCCGGTCAGATGGTGAACGTCCTATGACTGTTATTATATCAGCTACTAGTCGATACTATTTATGGTATTTCCGGAACAATCACAGAAACCAGTATGAAATTCACGATGTGGGAGAAGGACAAAGATTTCAACGTTTCGATCAAAAAACACATGGAAACAAATTGCATTTTTGCTATTTTTATTTCATTCGAAACTTAGCTGCTCACTTGGCAAGTTTTTTCGAAAAACATTCCCAAATGCATAGTCTCGAAATAAATACGAAAAACTATTTTGTTTTCAATTTCAAAAAAATGTTTTCTTTTCCCCTTTTCCTTTGTGCGAACTTTTGTTTGAACAAAAATGACGGATTTCATTTTTCGAGAAACGAAAAGTTATCTTTTGATGAATCAACGGAAAATGGAGGAAAGTCCACTGAGGAGTTTCGTAGAGTTTTGTCGCTGGCAAGTATTTCATGGGGAGTCCAAAGAGTCGTCATCATCATCGAGGAAAATGATTTCTACCGCGAGAATCGTGACGATTTCACCGGCGAAAAGAAAGCGTTGTATCATTGGCGATGTTGGCGATCGGGGTGGGAGGAAGAGGTTTCGTATACGAGACTTGCAGCATTTATGAGAACGATGGGGATTGAGCGACGCGACATTTCACCTGGTGCATTCGCAACCCCTCCGAGGTCTCGCCCGAGAATCGAAAAGTTTTTCCGAACCATACGCGATTGCGTGCTGCCCTGACAAACTCGTTGGGGAGCGACTGGACTGGCAAAAAAACTAACCGAAAGAAAAAAAGTTGAGAAAATAGCACAAAGTCGTATGTCGTGTCCCCCGTTCGCTCTCGGTGGTCGGAAAAAAACGGGCTATTCTGTCGAACTAACTGACCTTACCCAATACACATTTTCTTATTATTATTTTCTATGAGCTATAAAAGACGAAATAATGTTGGGACACGTGATCGAATTTGACAAAGCGAGTGAAAATTTTTGTTCTCATAAAATCACTCGCACTCGATGTCGCAAATCGGAATAATTGTAGATTTTCTTGTCAGCGTACGGTAGTAACGATAAGGACCGTAAATATCTCACGACGATAGAAAAAAAGTTGATCAGAAAATTGAATAACGAAAAAAATAGGCCGGTCGATCGGTACGATCAGTCGTTTCATACGTTCGGAACAGAGTCAACTGGGAGCTGGGACTCGCAGCGATTGGCAGCCCTGGAATAAGTCTGGAAAAAATAGTCCCTTTTTGACCATTGATCAATTTTTATTCAACGATTGATTTCATTTTCACAGAATAGTTTTATTCATCCGTATTATTTTCCAGCTTTTTTACTTCGTGAATCGTGCTCTTACTTTTTCGCTCGTAATTCCGGCCCTTGTTCTCGTCGCGCGGCAGCTTTTTTCTGAGTCTTTTTATTCCGCCCGTCTCACCGTCATGCACCTGATCGCTTCGTAGGCTCCGCGTAAACGACGACACAAACAACAAACCCATAGTAGTATAAAAGAGTATGGCGAAAAACATGCCACAGACTCGTTTCGACGGGTGCGCATGACCTTTGACCACCACGTGGCTCCACAGCGAGATGCACCACGAGAAAAAGCTCGTAGCAAAGACAGAGAGCTTGCATTCGCGAGTCGTGCGTCGTGCTCGCGCGTGTCCGAACCCCACGAGCTCTCTTCTACTCCCTCTCGCATATTCGCCTTCGCGTCCGATCCCTCGTTCCGTTTTCCCGCGTTAATCTCACCCTTGTCCGCGAACGTGACGTGCATCGTGTTTTTCGCAAATTAACACCAATTCGCGGAAATATGCGTTGGTGAAACCATTACGCAACATCAACTCCTGCTGTTGGATTCGAAACTGAGGGGAACAAAACAAAAACAAAGTGCTTCGTCCATGTGTTCGATCGGTGAGTCTTAATTGTCGTACTTCTTGAATTTTTAATGTCCAAAGTTTTCTCACTGTTACAAGCCGCACGATCGGTGTATCGCAATATATACCGCATCTTGTTAACAATAACAATCACAACAAATTCAAGTTACTTTGTTGAATAAAAACGATACTATTCTCATTGAATTTTCTCTCCCATTCTCTCGCGAAGTTTTTGACCTTCAAACACAATGTAAGGACGTGCTCTACCAACGTCTCTTTGTCATTGTGCGTTCGTAATGCTTGGTGCTTTGTTTTCCTTTCACAGCACGACGTATACTGTCAATATATTTTGGTGCCTTGAAATATCGTCACTCTTTCTTTCACCAAAGAAAAATAAATACAAAATATTATTCTCCGAACACAGCAGTGTCAAGTACGTAAATAAAATTCATGATTTCTGTTTTATGGAGATTTTTATGGACGC
Source organism: Campopleginae sp. 14b (assembly GCA_030522525.1). Lineage (NCBI taxonomy): Eukaryota > Metazoa > Arthropoda > Insecta > Hymenoptera > Ichneumonidae > Campopleginae sp. 14b. Next base: position 78,217 of record JAPYYS010000084.1, read on the forward strand.
GTTTCAAAATAACTAAAGTTTCATCGAATTTTTCGATTGTTATTGTTTTTATTATTGCGCGGTAATACGCGCGGTAATAAGTCTATTGGACAGACTTTAGGACATTGCACTTAACACTCGCGAACGTGAAGAACGAGTTTAGACATGGGAATGGAACTTTGGTTCAAGTTGGAGAAAACTTTTATTCCATAAGTATATAGTTTGATGAATATTTCATATTCATATACAATATTCTATCAAAGTATGTGCTTGTAATTTATATTGGTGTATGTGGATATGAGAATAACGGATGTATGATATATCGACATAGTTGGAAGTGTATTCTCACAAGTTTTCTCGGGTATAATGACTCGACGTCCACTTCTGACTTATTCAAGAGCAATGTTCGCTTTTCTACATATAGTTTCTTGGCTAATACACACACGAGTGTCTTTTAGTGTGCGAATGTGTGAGTAGCGTGGTGCGAATAAAGAGGGAAACCTCGTATAGCCCAGGGAGTATCACAAGTGGCATAGGTGAACGGTTGAATAATGAAGTAGAGACGCTTTGTAAAAGGGGTCCCCTACCCCTTGCTTCCCGATATCTATGTATTTTTTTATATACACGTTCGTCTATATTATACATATTTTTCTGCAGCCTCGAAGACAGCCAGCGACGAGAGAGGGGAGGGCTGAGGGAAAGCTCAAGAAGAACATATGGAACTGTCCCACTCGATTGAAGGAAACTAGAGGGTAGCGAAAAATTTATTTAGCCGCGGAACCGTCCCCTAGGTACATATATTCTTCTGGTATCCGGGAAGCGTATGATTTCTCTCGGATTTTTTTCAATCAAGGCTTCGCAGCTGGGGATTCGTTTTAAAATTTTAAATATCTCTCTTCGTACAGTTTCATGTTTCGTTGTTGTTATTGATTCGCAAAAAAACAAGGACAACTTTTATTCCTTCCAATGGATTTTTACATCATCATTTTTTCTCTTTTTATATCGACGAGGCAATCGAAAAAAATGCAATACCGTTCGAATACTTTTAATGATGCAACGTAATTTGTAAAGCTATCGTGCGCGAATGAAGTGCTTCCGCAGAATGAGCGAATTACATTTTCTCGGTATTGACTCGCTTAATCAAGCTTTTTGAGATCAAAGAATTTTTCAAGTCAGCAGAATAAAGAGTTTTTCCCTATTTGTATTCGATCCTCGTGCTTCTTTCCTTTCTATGAATCTCATCGGTCTTCCTTTGCCGTTCTTTCTTCCCCCCTTAATTATTTTTCCACATTTGATCAACTTTCAACTATTGTTTTGAAAAATATGTCTCCCAGTGGTATTTTTCACAGTGCTCAGGTTAATCAAGTTCGCCCGATTGGAAATTGCATGTTTGCATTTTTTTCCACCTCTTTTCAGCCTTTTTCCATCCTATTTATTCTTCCTCCCAATATCTTTTCTTATGCAGTCCATCCTTAGCCCTTTTTTAACTCTTCTTGCTTTCCCCTTTTTACCTTTCTCCTCCCCTTTCGTCTTTATTTCACGATTACCCGTCAATTTACGTCTACATAATCCAAGGGCTGTCTCAATTCTCCCGTGTGTGTATTTCCCACTTTCCAGACAATTTTTTTCCCCCCCCCCCCCCTACTTCGCCCTTGCAAGACTCCATCTTTATCGCTTTTGCTCTCTCTCTCTCTCTCTCTCTCTCTCCTTCCCACCACAATATTCATCTTATTTATAACATTCGTACCACGTTTTCTACAGGTGGTGCGCTATTGCATGGGGTAAAGTCATCCCCGATGTGCAAAGCAACCATGCTTGATAACGTTACGGTTGCAAATAAAATCGTTCATCAGTCGGCGGGTGGCAGTATAGCGACGGCACTGAGAGACCATCGCCAGTCATGCGTGATGCCGATACAACCGAATCGTTCCTTGCCAGTCCATCCTGCGCCTCATCACACTCATTGCCGCGGCAATAACATCGTCAAAACTCCTTCGTCCCTCGTACGAACGACTGGGTTCATAAGTTCAAGCGCTTCGTCGCCGCTGTCGACGGAAAACGAGGGGATTCTTCAGGGCAGACAAGAAGCATCGGTGCCGAAGGACGTAGACGAAAAATTTAAAGACGGAGACGCGAGGGACGATAAAAAGTGCGTAAATCTTGATACGAAAAAAGACAAGGAAGATAGGGAGGAAGAAAATAATGCGATAATCGAAAAAATCGAAAATGGACTTATCGAAGGCTTGAACGATTTATCGAGAAAGTGTGGACATTCCGATTGGAGGAAAAAAATAATGTGGAATCGGGAAAATCGAATGGAAAACGATCTCATCGACATCACCAGAAGCCCCGAAAGAAAAATCGTCGACCTCTGCACCGAACTCCAAAGCGACGAGCCCAACTTTTTCTCCTCCAATTCTTACATTGATCAAATCAACCTCAAGCATAAAAAAAAACGTCGTCGAATAACGAAAAAGAACTCTGACCAATCGACCATCAACGAGCTTCACCTTACTGAAGGTCATCCATCAAAAACCGTGCCGCCGTTGCGACTAAAAAAAGTTCAAAGCCTCCGAGAGCTCCAAAGTTCCATTTGCCAACCGTCCAACCCGCCCCGAATTAGTTCTCAATTCCGCTTTGACGATACAAGAATCGTTTTTCCGCATAACCAAAATTTTCGCGACATTATTGGCAATTTCGAAGATCCTGGCAAGTACAGAATCGTCACTGGACACACGCCACCCTATGATGGTCAGCCAACCGATTCCTCCAACATCTCACAAACTGACATCGTCTCTTTGGATGCTGCCAAATTGAAATACAAAAAAAGCAAACTCGTACTCAAGCTTGGACAATTGAAAACCAAAACTATTGAACTTGGCAATGAAATGCTCAGGACTGTTATCTCATCACCGCATGGACCACACACGAAAAAAGAACTGTGAGTCAAAATTTTGATTTTCAAATCATTTTTATAAATTACTAAAAAAAACTATAATAAGAAAATCTCCATTTGTTTTTTTTTTTCGTTCAAGTTGTCCAAAATTATCGGAATAAATAAAAAATATGGGGAGGGAAATTGAAAAGCTCGTTAGTCATAATTTTTTAATGAGATTTATTACGATAAAACTGTGGCTCGAAATTGAATATAATGAAAATTTGTTGTTTGCCTGAATCAGCCAAATTCGTCAGAAATTAAATAGATACAAGACGCAGATAGGAAATTTGGAGAAGCTATTATCAGAGTTACCGGAAGTGGTGTCTTACCCGTCGGAATCGAGAGAAGAAATAGAGGGTCGTGGTGAGGCGGGGGAAATTGAGGATTTGGAGAACGTGCGTACGTCGACGAGGTTTGGATGCAGTTCGAATTCTTCGTCGCGTCGATCGTCGCCGTCGTTGGAGCCGCCAGAGTTGTCGCCAAAGTTTCCGACGTATTACGAGGCCTCGCGATCGCCGAGCGAGTTGCGAAACAGTCCGCCAATTTTGCCTCCAGCTTATGTCACATTGACCGATTGCACCGACGATTCTTCGGATGGAAAAATCACATCGAGCCGGCGCTCCGAGAACAATATGAGGAGAGGTTCCTTAGGATCGAGGAAAAAGTGCAAAACGTTGACGCTTTCGAGTCCAAGATCGGAAGTTATTTATCAGGAGACGATGAAAAGTGACGCCGATGAAATTTTCGATTTGAACGACGACGAGGAAATTATATCTGAATCGAACTTGGCCTCGAGCACGTGTTTGGAAGAAAATCATGTGGAAGAAGTTTTGTCGAACAGTTCGATAGACGTAATGGAAATTTACGAGGATTCGAAATGCGCCATCGAAACGAAGGACGACCTAGGTGAAAACGTTGAAATTCTAGAGCCATTTGTCAAGCCATCGTCAAGTCCAATCCTAATCGAGAAAACATGCCTCGACCCCCAAGAAACAAAACCCATTGAATTGCGAATAATCGACGAGGCTCGAGTCGAATCCACCGACGCTTTGTACGAGATTGAGAACGGCGATAAAGAAAAACGGGAAAAAAGTGCCAAAGATCTTGCGAGTCACGAAATCTCCAACGAAACCAGCCTGAACGATTTACCCATTTGCGAAAAATTTCCAACTCTTGCCAATTGGATCGCCACGTGGTCGAAGAAACAAAATGTCGAAGTTGAGCCAAAGTTACCGGAAGTTCCAGTCGTCGTTGAACCATCCACTAAATTTCAGGCAAATCGAATTTTTCACACTAATTTTCGTCAATTACTAAAACTAACTAAATTAATAATTCTGTCATCATATAATTATTCATCAATTTGAAATCTTTCCGGAATGTACGCGATAAATTGCCACGAAGATTTCTTCTCCCCTATCCAAGTATTTCAATTCCGTGATATTTTTTTTTTTGACAATCAGGTGATGAATAATCCTGAGTCAGTGAAAACGATACCTCAGGACGTACAACAAGAACCTGCGAGAGCATCGGTCGCCGAAAATTCTGTGGCTGAACGATGGAGAAGCGAATCGTGGCAAGAACAACATCCCCAACGACACCAACTACCGCAACAGCAGCAAAAACCTTTGCTCCAATCTTACAGCACAACGAACGTCCCATTGCCACATTCTCAACCGCCTCCACCACTCACTCAAGACGTCTGTTCACCCATCGCTATGGCCGGATTTTATGCCAGGAATTATGTGAGATTTCAAACTTTCACGTTCATATCGAGTCAAAAATACTTCAATTGCTGCGACTCTTGATATCAATATTGCGAAAAAGAAAAAAATTGGATACAGTTTTGATAATTGAAAAGTTTGATTTTGTTTTTAGCTCGATCACTACAGCATGGCTTACAGTTACAATCCGACGATAGCAGCTGCTGCATCGTTGTGGAACAGTGCAGCGATATTGCAATATCCATTGATGCGTCCCACGAGCTCAGCGCTATTGAATTCGACCCAGGCACCGAGAATTTCGCCGGGTAATGTTCAGTTTTCGGGCAGCGGTGGGATAAGCCAGCGTAGTTCTTATCGAGTCGGGGTGCAGCATCATAACGAGGCTAAACGTATGAGGCTTGACAGTGGTAATTCGTTGAGCTACGTCCACGGGGACGGAGGAATTAAAATGCACGGGAATGTTATTTCGAGTGCGATTGAGACGACGGAAAGAAGTTGCGAGTATCGGCAGCAAGCGGCCGGACAAGCGAGAATATCGCTCAATCCGGGCAATGCCGAAGCGACGAGCTACAGAAATCCTCTGCCACATCCACAGGAGCAACAATATGCTCGAGCAACAGCTTATGAGGACCCGCGACTTCCGGTTTCGGGAGCTGCTTGGCGTACTGCAGGACATTTGCTCGGTCCTATCGCTCCTGATTACAATTATGCGACCATCAACGGTTGGTCCACCAACAACCCAGTCAACTTGCTTAATTCGCGAAACACAAACCCTGCTCCGTCTTTTGTTCCACCAACAAACATTTTATCCTCGAATTTGGGCCGCTCACGATTTTCGAAAATCACTGCCGATTCTAATTTCCGTAATTGTGCGACTCCCAATCTTGGAAAAGTTCGATCGAGTCCCAGCAACACCGGAAACTACGAATGTTCCAATTGCAGTCGCGCTGGACCAATGTTCAAATGCCTTGGCTGCGAGGCCGTTTTTTACTGTGACAAACATTGCCAAGCCTGTCATTGGAGCCGCCACGTTAAAAGCTGCCCAAAAAAAATGCCTGAACTTAAAAAAGTCGTTCACTGAATGTGTCTATTGCATTTTTTATCATTTGAGCGTATTCGAAAATTTGGTATCTTTTCAACATCCCATTATCTCGTTATTCACTGTGTATATTATTCATTTATTGCTAAATAATCCGTCCGCTGAATGTTATCGATATTTTTGTAAATAATCTTCGGGAAAAACCGCTGATTATAATATAAACACATGGAAAATATATATATATTTGCGTTTTATTTCTCCTGCCGGCTCTGCTGCATGGATTTATTCCTCCCCTGAAAATGTCTCCCTTATAGAAAGACAAGATTTTTTGAGAAGAGAATAAACTTGACATGGATTCTTCTAGTCTGCCCGGTTTTCCACGTATTTTGAAAAATATCTCGTGTGCTTCAAGAAAAGTTGCTGGCAAGAGCGTCGCTAGATGACGCACCATTGAGTTTAAAAAATGGCCGACTACGAGAAAGAGGAGGCTCATAATCTCGTAAGAAGTTTGCACTTGCCTAACGTCTATCTAATCACTTCGACCTTGTTGATTCGTATGTTTCGAAATAAAGAACCTTATCTAGTTTATGCTCCAAGCCGAAGTAACATTGTTCGCCGAAAACTGAAATCTTGAAAGTTTCTCTATCATTATTTGGAGGTTATCCGTTGGTGTCCCATAATTTTCATCGTATTTTGCATCACCCAGTTACCCTGAGCTGTCAAAACCTCCTGTCAAATTTCGACAGCTGCTGTTGCTTCGTGGCATTTCGAAAATCATCGTTCAATTTTTCGTACATCGAGTACCGAATGTTTTTAAATATATCTACCTTCAAAAATTCCGTCCATCAAAATCATCTCTGATTTCAGTAATAAGACTCGCGAATGGTTAAAATTTCATGTATTATTGAAAAATACTTTCACCTTTAAAAAAAATGGTACAATTTCGTTCAATCTACGATATAATGCTGTTTTAATTTATTGTCATTGAGAAATTCACGTTGAATATTTGCAGCAAATGGAATTTGAGTGGGTCCTACACGATGAGGTGCATTCTTCATTGTCACAGTTGCGGGGCATTCTAATGGTGTGTTCTTTTTGTCTTTTATTTTCGTCAAAAACCGTAGAAAGTGGAAATGATGCTCGGCAGTTCCACAGAGCCGCAAAATTTTATTTCAATCTTCACAATGTCATACGTATTACTTTTTCTGCTCCTGAACCAGGAATGTGCGCAGCGATTTCCTCTCGCTCTATTCGGCAACGACCAACAGTGCAAAACAGACAGATTCGTGTTTGCAGCTCCTCACGATCATGTCAAATGCGTCGTCGTCCTGACGGGGGACAGTATAACGCATGCTGTGAGTTGAAAGTTTAGAATCGGCAAAGAGTTTTTGTAATTTGTGTTCTACAAAGAATTGTGATTACAAAGAATAAATATATTGAGTTTGAATATCGATGAATTAATGAAAGGATTGCCAATTCACAGGAAGTTAATTTCAAGGTACAACGCCAGCAGAATGTATCGATGCGCACGAGTATACAAAACGATCATCCGTGGAAATTGCAACAAATTCAAGATGCGGCGAATCACTTGCAACAGGCGATAGCGCACATAGACAACGTGGATCGTAATTACGCGTTCAAAACGTCAGAGGAGGTGATGCACATATTGGGGAATATTCTCGGTTGCCTCCAACGAAGCCGTACGAGTTTGATAGTCCCAAAGAAAAAGACGATCGATGATTTGATGAAAAGTCGAAACATGAAGTCACTCAATCCGAATTTGCCTGAAAATTTAGCCATTAGCTTTTACATACAAAGCTATAAACTAGTCTTGGCCGTTTATCAATTGGAAAACGCACATGGTAGTGTCAAGTACGAATCACAGCAGGCCGAATGCAGTGTTCCATGGCTGAACGATGCCCTTGTGCTTCTAACAATTGCTCTTCAACTCTGCCAAAGGCTAAAGGACAAGGTAATTTTTAACTTGAACTTACGATTTTCACGAATTCATGCAGATGGATTCTTGTAGCATTTCGATCTCCTCTCAGGGACACAATACATCGCGAGTGCCGAGTTTACATTTATGGGACTGTAGACAAATCATACCAATTAACTAATTGGAGGCAACATGTCTTTCCAATAAATTATATCATTATTTTAATTAACCCTTCGTGGTCACTGTGTCAGAAACCACCCAGTGACCAACTTGTGACGGAAATACCTCCTAGTTCCCCGTAATAAATGGGAGTGTAATCGTCATCTAACGACAGTTTGTAGTGTCCATTGCGCGTTGGCGGCGATGAGTATTACCGCTGCTAACGCGAAATCCCTAACATCCACTTTGAAATCATCGGACTTCCAATAACGGAATTAATATGTTTTTCCAAACGCACGCTATCTTACTATCTTTTTCACAAAAGAATCCGATCTGATGAATATCAGGTCCAAATTTTTGGCAAAAATATTGAAAATCCACGAAGCGACGATTATTTTAGTGGTAAAACTTTTTTTTCCCGTTTATTTTTTTCATTTCGCATAAAAAAAAAATGTTGACCTTGGATTCCTTACAGGAGAGTTTTTCGTATCTAAACTAAAATGTCCAAGGGTTGTTCACTATTTTTTCACGATAGATTGGTCACAACACGGGTTCGAAAATGGACTGGGTACAATCAACCCAGTGTGACCACCGACATCGGTGGCGCAAGTGTGACATCGAAGGGATAATGAATGAATTAGTTTTATTTAAATAATTAATTCATTCATCCATCCATTATTATCAATAAATTATTATAACATAATCGATCGTAATGAAAATTTTTATTTTTCCAGATCTGTGTATTCTCGCAGTACAAAGACTTTACGGTCGGTTCGCGAGTTCCTTCCGCCATGGATTTATAAAGGGAGTACGAGTGGTGGTTTAATGGTGAAAAAAAAAAAAAATCGAAAAGGGAGAATTCGAAGAAGAAAAATCGCTTCCACTTAGTCAATCTCTCAGAGCGCACCGTTAACCGAACGGGCGTGTCACCGTATGTGATAATTGTTGTTGTAAATTCACAAGTAACGATAGGAGCGTGCTAATGCCTGCTGGGTACGTGTCGAGTTTTTTTTTCCAAATTTCCCTTGTTTCCGTCGTTCAGGCATTTTTTCTCGATGAAGAATAGGACGAAACTTGTGAACGGTAAATTCCAGAGGTAGTTAACGAAATAATTAGAGAAAAATAATGACCGTTCGTTCAGGTATTTAGAGGCGATAAAATTGTCGAAAGGCTTGGCCCTTTGATGAACGAAAAAAGAGAAATCCGGAGGTAAAAGCTCTACACGTGCTCGATACAATAAGTGCTTTTGTTCTTTTTGGTGTTTTTCTCTCTTTGCTTCGGAACCTCCAAGTATCTTATTATTTCTCTGTAACTGATAGGAAATGTTATTATTATTATTTATTCGCCGTAGCGATTGAAGTATTGAGCGTGTGGCGTAGAGTAGAAGATTTTCGCGCATTGCTATGGATTCTTCTCGTTTCTTTTCGAGCCGAGAGAGAAAAATCGTGATCGGTCGCTGCTTCCTCAATTTTTCAATGTTTCAAACAGGACAAGTTCCTCGTTCTTATAACAGCGTAGAGTCCGTACACGTTTTTTCCAAATGCAAAAAAAGATAAGAAAGAATAAACCAATGCGATCGTTTCAACTATTCCGAAAGGTTGAGAAACCGAAAAATAAACTTAGACAAATCTATGACGCCCAAAAACTACGACACCGAGTCGATGGAGAGAATAAAAAGACGAACAATATAAATGCAAGAGGGAGAACCCGACAATAATAGTTTCCGCGTGGTCCGTGTACATAGGCGTGTATGTAATTTTCAAAAAGCTTACAAATAACCCCAAGTATTAAAAAGTCAGAGCTTAGTCAAAATTTGAGGAGCTGGAAAATGGAGCCACACAGAAATTTACGAAACGACTTGAAATTGCACGGAAAAACCCAACTTTACGTTTTTTTCGTTCGAATGATTTTTCATCGAACCAGAATTTTTGGCCAGACCGGAGCTGGACACTGACTTTTCAATACTTGGGCTCAAGACGCTGCGGCGTCTCTAGATATTGATCCAATGAATATTCTTAACGTCAAGATGCCACAGAAGAACATTCGAAAAAGTCGGAATATTCGTTGCATGCCGGAAAATGGAGTGATCAAAATTCCCTCGACAAATAAACAAAAAAACGACTGTTTGTTAGGGAAGTAAACAAAAATTGGATTAATGATCGAAATTCTTATGTGAATTGAAGTTTTGAAGGAACGAATGGCAAGGAGTAACACAAATCTAATTTTTAATCAGGCGATTGTATTCAATTCGAATTTTAAGGAAAAGAATCAGGAAAAAACACGTTCATTTTATTGAAAATCAATTATTAGGCAATTAATATTAAGACTATGGAAACGACAAGTATTCAGAATTGGGAGTTCTGAAAAAAATACCAAAAAAAAAAGAAAAGAAAACAAGAGAAGTAACCGCGAATCGTGAGTGTATTTCGTCACATTCTCGTGCGTTTTTAAATGTGTATGTATACTATTGAATATTCGTCATTGTTGTTATATTGGTAATTATTGGCCAAATGAATTTTCTGCGTCTATTTTGTGTTTTCTCGCGTTTCTAGACTTATCTCGAGGTGCACATAGAAATATAATTATTAATAAAAAGAGAAAACTACACTTAGTGACCAAAGAGTGTAGTGTTGAGAGAGGCGAGCGAGCGATCGCCGATACAGGTGCGGTTGGTGCAGATTTTCAAAGAGGGCGAGACGTAGAAAATTTGGATACCAAATCCCTCTAAATCGATCAACTCTCGTGTTTATCGGTCAATTTCATTGGAGCCTTCACAGATGATACATTTATGTCGTCGTTTGTAAATAATTTTTAATCTTACTAACCGACAAGCATTATACACGCAAAATTAATAAAAATTATTATTTAATGCTTGAAGCATTTAAATCAGGCTACTGTACGGATACACTGGGTCAAAGCGATCGGGTACGATTTTTCAATCGCTCTTCATCGGCTGTCTTTTCCTACAGATTTATTTTGAGCAATTGACAGTTTCTGATTAGCAATCTTTCGATTGGCCCATCAAAATTGGTCCGACTCGAATTGACCCATTGCATCAACGAGGGTTAAGGCGACGCTGTCCTTTATCATCTTTCCAACTTAAATTTTCCCCAACGATCCCCATCTTTTGTCATCGAATGATGTAATTGAAGTGGCGAAAGAAAAAATAACAAAAAAATCACTCGTTATTAATGTATAAGTATCGACACGAAGATCTATGAGTTTTCGTCGATTTAACGAAACGGGAAACAGAGGTTTCGCTAGCGTAGACAGTGTTCAAGTAATATAGGAATACCAGAGGCACTTTGTTCATACGAATATTTAGACGATTATTGTTTTAAGGTGTCCCCTATATTACTTCAGCTTATTAATAAACAGCTCCGAAACAATTCAACTTTGTTGTGTTGCTCTCTAAATAGTGGAAGCCAAAATAAATAGCAAGAGAGAGCTGAATCTTCGATGACTGAGTTCAAATAATGTCACGAAAATATTAATAAAGCAATTATTCAAAGTGTTGATCAGGAAAACGACGTTTATCCATTTTTTTGTTCACCCCACGAATGCCTAAAGTTTTTTTTTCCATTGGAAATCATAAGCACTATCGACCATATGGACAAATTCCTTTTTCATTCTTCCACTTCTTCGAGGATTGCAGGAATCAGAGTTTTATCAATTTTTGTCTGAACGAATGGAGCAAGGACATCGGGTTCAATCCAACGTTTTTCAATCAAAATCCTTTTCGTAATAAAATGTAAAAGTTGGAATTCAAATTCTCACATACAATTATCTCCTTCCTATTTCTTCCAGAGTTGAATTTCGAGTTCATCCAATTATGAGTTTATCCTGACATGCATATCTGATTGATCGCGTTAAGGCCATTCGTGAGCTCTTGAAATACCAACTACGATAATGTTTGTGAGCAGCATTAATCAATTGCAAGTTCGACAGGCTCCGAAAGACATCGAATCATCGTAAATCAATTATCCCATTGCAATAAAGTTGAATGAAGTTCTATTATCGTTGATGCGTAACGTGTCAAACGTCTGCGAGGTTTAAACAAAGAATCAGCTCCCAAAGTGTCAGTAATGTTATGTCGTTCCGAAAATAAACGCGTTTCCCCAATAGAAATGATTGAAAATATCTCATGAAAAAAAAAATGGTGTCGATCAAAATAAAAACTATAAAAATGTGGTGCAACGTTTTGCAGACTCTCCTTTTCATTTTTACATTATTCGATCCATTGACGACGAATGTTGTCGAGAATGCCAAAAACGTTTCGAGTCGCCCGAAACAACGGGCCAAGTATCCAACTGTAGTTTTCATTCCAATGTGTGATCCCGACTACGTCTCAAAATATGGGCATGCATATGAACCTCCATCGAAACTGAGACCAGAAGATTTTTTGTCGCTAGATAGTAATTCGAAGGATGTATTCATCTCGGGTCATCGCAGTGATTCATCTGAGTTTTTAAAAGTCAATACCAACACGGGTTTCCTCTTTGATGACAGTGAAACCGAACTATCCGGCAGATATTTGAGTGGAAGTGGAGAAAACATGGACCTGGTCGATAGGAATTTATTTCCCCATGAATTTTCTCGTCGCAAGATGCAAGATATTTCTGCACTCTCGATATCAAAGACTCGAAGACAAAACTCAATGACCGAAGCGAATTCGATAAGCACAACGGAACCTCCTTATTACGAGGCAAACGACACTTTTGGTAGGATGCCTCTGGTTTATTGGAATCGGAATGGAATCAATGCGACAACAAACACAGCACAACCCAAGTGGTTTGCTGGTTATTGTAGAAGTGCGAGAAGAATTATTGGAGGCTGGTATGTCAATACTATGGAACAAACGCCTTACATGGTTTTCCTGGACAGCGGATGTGGCGGTGCGATTATTAGCAATCAATGGGTCGTCACTGCTAGCCACTGTCTCACAAGGTACATTCTTTTATTCCAAAGAAAAATCAACAATTATACGGATAACCGTAAAATTCAAGCGGCTGAAAATCATCAAAATTTATTCTCGCCAGACTTTGCAGTTGAAAAAAAAAACACGAATCGTCGTGTCGGCTGTTGGTGACGTTTGTGTATAAATAAATGATTTTTCATTCAACAGCAACCCTCCGCATTACGTTTACGTTGGAGATAGGAAACTGCTCGGTGGGTGTCAATACGCTATCGTAGACAAACACACACATCCGTACCGAATGCCCAAAATATTGCGATACGACATTGGTCTTGTCAAGGTAGCGCCGAAATTGATTTTTTCTGCGGCTGTCAAGCCCATTAAGATTTCGAGCCGTAAAGCTAGACTCGGAGCCTGCGGCATCGTTGCTGGCTGGGGCTCTAAAAAAGTAAGTTTCCTTTCGTCATTTTCTATATCAATGTAATTCTTCATCAGGAATTTCCCTTTCAATATTTTATTGACGGTTTTATTCAAAAAATCTAATCCAATTATTTACTGCGTCCTCACCAACTACTCGTCTTATTAACTTTTGACGATTTTGCAACAATTTACACCCACGACTAATCGCAAAAAAGGGAAAAACCTTTTTTTTTTAAACATTCAAATTAAATTTTGCTTGATTTTCGACGCAGGGTGGAGGAGCACTAGCTTAATCAGTCAAAAGGGCCATTGTATTAATTTTCGATGAATTTACAACGATTTACACTCACAAATAATTGGAAAAAAGCCAAATCCATTTTTAAAAAAAGAATCGAACTGAGTTTTGTTTGATTTTGAACGCAGGCTGGAGGAGCAATAGCTTTATTAGTCAAAACGGCCATTGTATTAATTTTCGATAAATTTGCAACGATTCACACTCACAAATCTTGGGAAAAAACGAGAAAATTTTTTTTATTTTGAAGAGTCAGTGATTTTTGTTTAATTTTAAACACAGACTGGCGGAGCACTGGCTTCATTAGTGAAAATGGCCCTCATTCCAGTGGCAATGAGATTCACATGTGGTTTACTACTGAAAGAATCAGAATTTTGTGCCGGATACCTTGATGGTTCGGCGGATACGTGTCAAGGTGACAGCGGTGGTCCATTCGTAGTAGATGGTGTTCTTGTTGGTGTAACATCTCGGGGTCGTGGCTGTGGACAACGTTGGGCTCCTGGTATTTACGTAGATGTCTGGTATTATCGTAATTGGATTTATGAGATAACTGGTATTAGACTTCCGAAATGAAAAGCGATCCGCCGACTTGATGGACACCAGGAAGAATAAGCGATGTCCATTTCGACGATACCACGGAATGGTTCGATGTTCGAATCTAGAATAAATAAAATCGATGATTCGGTGAGAATTCGAAACGACAAAGAGTCCAGTAAATAAATAAATTCATGATCATTGATAGTAGTGTTAAAATCCAATATTTTCCCTCACCAAAGAACAGCCGACGATTGGCCGGAAGAGGTATGAGCCGAGTGGATGAAAATCTCAAAAAAAAGGCGTAAATTTTTTTAGGCTGTTTGGAAGAGACTCTGAAAAAATGAGCAGCTATGTTTCTCTCTCCTTGAAGCGATTCGCAGCCGGTATAAAAAATTGGCTGAAAAGCTCGTGGCGAGTAAAATGGAAAGAACGAAAATGTCGTTAGATTGCATTTTAGAACATAGATTGATTTATATTTCATTACAACATGTATTAGTATATATATTCTCCATTAACGTGGTATAGACGTAGTATATAATATACATAATATATATTTATATGTATATAGGTACATGTCTATATATATATAAAGATATAGATATATATAATGTATTTGTTTTCATAGGTACGTTCCCTTCTCGTTTTACACAAAAATATAGAATCTATAGTTAACGTTAAGTGAATCGATGCCTGAGAGAGTACACAGAGCAAATGATAAATTTACTTGGCAATCATTTTCCTTTCCCCCCAGAGCAATAATACACATTCATGCTAAATAGTAATCGGGCTTTTTCTCTTTTTTGTCTCTCCTCCTTTCTGTTATCTTGCGATATCGAATCTTTCGTGGCTATTTTCACTAAAGTTATTTCAAAAAAAAAATTTCCGGAGAAAAATATTGAGGTGTCAAGTTTTTCTGGTAAAAAAAGAAAAAACTAAGAGTTTTTCGAGTCTGAATACTTAGTGGCGAGCCCAGCAATGTCGACGAACAAGACCACTGATCAAAACATCTCAAAAGCTCATTCCAACTATTTATCTTTCGATATATTTGTGGGTATAACATTTTTCTTTCTTTTACTTGGCTTGCTCACTACAAAGACACGTTATGATCGCATTGACATTTTCTTTGGACGCAACGATATAAATAGTATGTTTTTTTCTTCTTTCTTTATGCCGTTCGTATTTCTTTCGAACAGCATTTCATTATTTACGTTGAATTGTCGATTTTTTCTTTTTGTTTACGACGATTATGAAGAAGATCCTTCCGGGAGGCTGGAGCCGCGAGCAAGTCTCTTAAAAATCATCGTCCCCAATACTTCGATCGACATTTTCGTCGACATTGGAAAGCACACGATCCAAACTTTTCCTGTGCTTTGAATCTCGCTGTCGTTACGTTTTTCTTCTTCTTAAAAACACTCGCTCCTCGGCCGAGGCAAACTTTGTAGCAACGAAGTTTTAAGGATTTATTTTCGAACTAAAATTGACGGCAATTTATAAAATGAAATAACGTTCGCTCGCGATTTAAATTCATTGGCATTTGTTTTATTTTTCATTCATTTATCGTCGGGTCCGTCTGGTCAATTTCGTGAAGTTTTTCTATTGTTTTTCCTTCAATTCTAAGGTATAGGCTACAAAGCTTGGCTCTTGAAACTCCATTCCGAAAGCATCGCATCGTCATATTAGGTCACATAATAAAATATTTGTCATAAGATTTTTTGTTACTCGGTATACTTTCGCTTGCCAATTATATATTCATATATATGTAAATATGATGCATATCGATATTTATGAATATATACATATAGAAAGAGCAAAAAAAATGTTGTCAGCTGACTCGTTAAAAAATATACAGCGCACGACAAACCACGCAGATGCCAATACTTTTTCTTATGTAATTCATTTTTTCATCACGTCGAAACAACTACGATAAGTGGGGATATATATATATATATATTTTCGTTTATCGATATTTCCTCACATTTTGCGCGGGATTTAAAATTTTTGTTATTATTCAAGAGGAAGGGCAAGTCCTTATAAAAAAATCGAACTGTCAGTTTATTTTTAGTCGCGGTAGAGAATGAGATTTTGTTTGTTTACTCGATCCATCTGATGCGTGGAAGATTTAGCGCGCGTGATTCTAAGCCCATACAGACGGAGCAGTGTTGCAATTACGATTGAGAGAATGAAGGTCAATCGTCGGTAATGGATTGGAGAATAAAAATGATGGAAAAATCGGTGGAAAGATTTTTTTGGGAGCTTTGTAGGCCGTGTGAGTAAACGATTTATATGACGGCCTGACGTGTGCTATGGAAATATTTCTGTGATAACGGTACAAAGGGCTTGAGAAGAGAAAAAAGAAAAAAAAAAAACTAGAAAAATATTTTGTTCGCGAATGGTCAAATCGCAAATAAAGCGTAGGGTTTTCTTTTCGTTATGTTTAGGGCACAAAGTTGAAGTGTTTTCAATCAAAGCTCGGATATAATTGTCGGCTTTCGCCAGCTTTCGTTTTCTCCCTTCATGCCATTCAACTTTTCGGCTTTGATATCTTTGTCATTGTTTTTTATTTCGTCGTTACTCGCTCTTTCGTTTTTGCTCATTCTTTTTTGTCTTTCTTCAATTTTCTCGCTAGATCGTTTCTATTTAGTTTTCATTTGATTTCTCTACCAGGATCGTTTTATTTTTTGATGATTTTCATATTTGTTTGCTTGCCATCACTGTTCGGATCCTGAAGATGAGGAAGATTGAGTCGTGCTTGCTGACGTTACGATCACGTTTGTCTGGGGCTTCTCCGACATCGACTGAACTGGCAATGCCTTCAGTATAGCGTGCACCTCCTCCGCTACTGCTACAAGTACAAATTCAAACTGTTGCTTCGTTGACACCATTCCTGGCCTCTGGTCTCTGATATGCTCCAATGCCGCTGCTATGTCGATCTCTTTGGCACCCTTTGCCATACGATTGAGCACCATGTCGATCAAGCAATACGTTCCTGTACGCCCTGCCCCGTCACTGTAAAAAAAAAAAAACGTTTTTTAATGATCTACGCGGTTTTTATCGTATCGCGACAATAAATAACGGTCGTTTTGTAATGCAGGAAGTGGAAAGAATCGAAAAATTTCAGATTTGTTGTTGAATCGGTAAAATTGAATGAGCAAAAAGTGGGACGAAGAAAATTGAGGAATAGAGAAGTAATAAAAAGTTGTCACCTGCAATGAACGACTATGGGACAAGATCTTCCCCGATAGGATTTGTTGACTTTGCGCCGAAATTCGAGTAGTGCCTTGGTCGATTGTGGCACTCCGTGTTCAGGCCACGAGAGAAAATGAAATTGGGTAACGGTCCGAGTTTCGCCAGTTTTCAAATTTTTCAGATAGAACGATCGAACCAAATAATCGTCGCACCAAATATGTTCGGAAACAAGATGAACTTCGTAGATGTGATAGAGATCGGAGCCTTCTTCGGGCCAATAACGATGACACATGCCGCGTCCTTCTTCGGTCAGACGTGTTAGCATTACGATTACGACGCTTCCTTGTTCCCAGACGAGTTGCCAGAAATCTGCAGAGGTTTGTGGCAAAGGTCCTTGAGTCGCGATATATGCAGGATTTCTTGGATCATGATCGGTCTGTGGAAAAGAAAAAAAACCCAAAAAAAACAATAAAAATTTATTTCATTCTCATCGTCTCACCATTTTTCATTTTCACTTTTTTCTTGCATTCGTCGCGCAAAGAAATTTGGATTCGCAATGTGCAAACTCGAGGCTAAACAAATCCCAAAATAAAAGTGATACAAGTAGCGGATACGCAGGGATTTTCTAGAGACTTTGGTTCCATTGACCCATGGATTCAGATTTAATTGCTTGAATACGTTATCGATCGGATATGCTCTTAAAGAGGTTGCCCACATCCGGTTACATGATAAGAATGTAATAAAATTTGGTCATAATATTCTTTAGCATCAAATACAACGACACAAATTTTTTTCCTACTTTTCGTCTACATAGTTTTCGAATAGTTTGGGTTTTCAATATGCAAAAAATATAACTATGCATATCTGAATCCTATGCTTATGCATGTGAACTCTAGTGTTCAATGGTTCGAAAACTATAGAGGAGAAAAATCTTTAAAAATTTGTATAGTCATATTTAATAATGAAAAGTATGCTCACGAAATTTCACCAAATTCGAATCATTTCGAAGTTTCTTATGCTTGCAAAATGACAACATTGTTGTGTGTAGGCATCCTCCTTAAGATAAATAGATCAGATTCATTCGTCACGGCCATAATTTGCCAATTAATTGAATAATTGTTTGGAAAGAATTAGTCAAGCAATTGGCAACCCGAGGATTCAGGTTTCCGGCCGACAGGCTCAGTTCCCCAAAGACTCAAGTAATCAAAACTTTAGTCCATTTCACAGCCAATTGATAAATGTTCGATAAAATCGTTCGATCTCGATGCTGGTATATTTATTGGTCGTTTTATAAAGCCGCTGGCAATCCTATCGTGCGAAAAATATCCGCATGCTCTGGACCGCTCTCTTCCTCCACTAACGTGGCTGCGTTCATTATCCTCGGGCAAAATAAGACGAAACTAAAAATACTTGGTTTTCCTCGCATTCCCACTGAGGACTTACCGGTGTCTGCGAACGTCGATTCAAGGCGGCATATCCAGGGGCAAATTGTAGATGCAATATCGTATAACGAATGGGATTTCGGTTTTTCAAAACACCCGATATTTGTTTCAATTCTCCTTATTACCGCTGCCTCGTATCACCGAGTGGTTAAGGAGGTACGATCAGCAGTATTTCAGCATCAAGGAAAAAGCTCCAATTTCCAAAAAATTGCCTAAGCGATTCCCGTATTTTATTTCTAATAATTTTATTTTTTCGCTTCATCTTAACTCTTCGTGGTCACACTTTCCGCCACCGATCTCGGTGGTCACACTGGGTTGATTCTACTCAGTCCATTTTCGAACCCGTCTTGTGACGAATCTATCCGCCCGAAAATTCTCAAAAAAATACTGAACAACCCTTGGACATTTTAGTTTAGATACGAAAAACTTTCCTGGAAGAAATCCACCGCTAACATTTGTTTTCAATGCAAAATGAAAAAAATTAACAAAAAAAAAAGTTTTTTCACTAAAATAATCGTCGCTACGTTGATTTTTACTATTTTTGCCTAAAATTTCAACCTGATATTCATCAGATCTGGTTCTTTTGTGAAAAAAATAGTAAGATAGCGCGCGTTTGAAAAAACATATTAATTCCGTTATTGACATTACAAACTGTCGTAAGATGACGATTAAACCCCCATTCAGTTCCGGGAACTAGAAGATATTTACGTCACAAGTTGGTCACTGGGTGGATTCTACCCACAGCGACCACGAAGGGTTAAGTCCGAGACTCGAGGGAATGATATCTTTAAGAGGTTCATTGTGAAGCAGACTTTCGCCAACAATAGATCAGCCGATAGCTAACAATAACTAATTGAACCGAAATTCTAGTTACACAGACAGTAAACGACAAAAATTCGAGTTGCAAAATTAATTTTTTCGTGATGATCGTACCCACTTAAACGGCTATGGCAATTCGACTGGTTTTACATTTCCAATGGAGGAAAAACTTGGACTAAACTTCTGTAAGTATTTGCGGGGACAATTTCTGCTCCCTTTGAAAAGTTTCCACAGCTTCTGTTCATCGTGGTTCTTGCCACATAAACTTTTCACCATTACTGCCAATTATAAAGTCGATTTCCAACAGCTGCCTTGAAATTCCATAGAAAATTCACCAAAACAAATATTCCGTTCCCTCTTCGAAACGCAATATTTATGTTTAATGAAAAAAATATCGAAATGGAAAAAATTGAATGGCTTCTTTATATTGAAATAATTTTTATACTCACGATCGTCGAGGCATTGATATAGTCCGAATTGTTGCCGTTGGAAAGATTATTGAGTACGACTCTGGAATGATCGTAGGGCAGAGACGAGCCAGGACGATTGCGATCGGCGTTTGATTTTTCTGTAGCAATTGCAACTGACGAAGGATCCGCTTCGTACGCACAAATTCCAGCCCACTCGTGATCCAGACGATCTTTATTTTTCAAATGATCTTCCATGTATGTCTGTCGAACAGAAAAATGACAAATCGGACCAAAACTTACGGCACGTTCTCAAATTACATTATCAACAGCAACTGGAAGTGGCAAATTCGCGAGATAATACAAAATGATGACAATTAGTACCAAAACCATATGACCAGTGGAAATGTCCATATTCGTAAGTGCGGCAGCCTCTTCGCCCCAGGAGGAAGTGCTCGAACGAGCAGATTCACTTTCTCGAGAAAGGCTGACGATCCTCGGTGATTCAGGCTTGTCGCTCGGTTGTTTGGCTTGCATCCTCGCTCTGCACAAATCTTGATAGTCTTTGGAAGCTTCTGGATCGGGGGTCGCTAAGCCTGCCAACTTGGCTCGAGACTTTGCATGCTTCCGGGCTATGACGAGGGTCACCACCGCAGCTGCAGCTGCGGCTGCACCTGCAGCAGCCACTGTCACACCGAAAAGGCCAGGGCTCATGGGCTTTGCAGCAACCTCGAGATTGAAGATCGGAGGCAGCTTTACCTAATCACAAATTGCCAAGAAAATTCTATATTATTTCTGAGCCTTTGCAAAATGTGTTGAACATTTTTTATTAATTTTTTTTGCCCCATTCATTTTTTAAGATTAAAAAACTGTACCTTGTCTCCTATACCGGCCCGTATGACCTGCATTCCCGTGATTTTTTTCAAGTCCTGGTGTATATTTTCTAAAATCCAAAAAAATATTCGGTTTCCAAATGTTTTTTTTTTTTTTTGCACGACCAAATGTTCGATTATTTGGGAAAAATTTGATGGAATGAAAACTCGAGATTTTACCGATCTTTCCTGCAATGTCCTTGGCTTCGGTGTACCGACCCCCTGAAACTTTGAACGTCACTTCGGCACGGCCAACACGAACGTGGCTAAATATGTCAGGATTCAAGTCCAAGAGTTGAGCAACGACTTCGACCACTTTTTCACCGTCCGACCATTTAGTAAACTCGTCATTAATTATTAAATAGACATGATCGGTGTCGACGTTTTCATAATTTTTCCCGTTGTAGAAAATCGTGTCTTTTTTCATCTGAGGCGATCGGAGAATTTTATAATCAGTTTTGGAATCGATTTCGATATTGTTTCCCTCGTCGTTCGACTTGGCTGTAATTAATGCATATCACAAAATTATTTTCCCAATAATTCAACAAACTTTTCGCCCTCATTTCCATAAAATCGATTTTTCATTTTCACTCAAAATTTTAATTCCTATTTTTTTTAGTTTATGATGGAAAAAAAACTCACGAGCTGAGGGCGATTGCGTTTTGATCGGCCAATCTTTCGTGGAATACAACGGCCCGGGTTTTTTCACATCCACGCGTTCCGGACGTTGGAAAGCAGCCATATTGCTTCGCCACAATAGTTTGTTCAAATCGTCCTCGAAATCTGCGTCACTCGGCTCTGAAACTTTAGCCAAAAATCGGTCTTCAAAATGCAACAGAAAAAATGACGTAATTCGCTTTTTTTTTCTTCATTTTTTAATGATCGAATGAGACATGATTTTTTTCAATATTCACCTTCTCTCATTACGTCGTCAAGGTCGATAGGATTGACGAATCCACCCTCCGTGTACAAAATCCCTTTCCTCCGATTGTTCAAACGTTCCAGCGACGCTTCGAGCCTGGAAATGGCTTCTTGATTGTCATCCTGTTCAGTTTCATCCTCATCTTCATCGTTTCCGTTCTGATTTCTATCGATGGACCATTTTTCATTATTTTCTTCATCGTTGTCTTCTTGGTCGCGGAGAAATTCCAATTTGGATAAGTTCTCGTCGTCGTTTTGCTGAAAAAAGTTGCAAAAATAATGTAAACCTTGCAAATACTTTTTTGCAGATAATAAGATTTTTCTGAAGTTCTCACGTTGTCGTCGAAAATTTCTTCATCCCTCGTTGGCTCATACGCATCGTCGTTTATCGTGGATTTGAGATTTCTCGAAAAATCCCTGTGAGGTTGTCGTCGCAGTCGATAAATCGGTTTTTCCTCGTACTTGGCGTTCAACCTCTGGGCTAATTCTCGAAAATTTCTCGTTCCCTCGTTCGAATCATCGTCGGAATTGATGGGCCTCGGAAATTCTATTGCAAATTTATTCTCCTCGTTCACATCTGTTTTTACTTCTTTTACACTCGGCAAAATAGGATTTTGCGAGCTTTTGCCAAACGGTGAAGTTCCATAAGCGTAGTCGTTTGAAAAATCATTTTTTTCATACTTTGGCTTCTTCGGTGTGACCGGAGGATAGTATTTCTCGTTTGCAAAGTCACCATAACCGTGGCCACGGATTGGAGTGAAATTCACCACTGCCAGAGGAGGCTGCGAATCCTTAAACAATTAAATCTTTTATTTTCATATTTATTTAAAAACAAAAAATTAATTATTTCACGACGTAGTTTTGTCCAATTTTTTTCCTACTTTTTTTTTTTTTTTTTTTATTTTTCACAGTCGCCTGTCAAAAGGTTTTCAAGAAATAAAAATCGACTAACCTGATCGACCTCGCCTTCTTCGGAATCGCTATCAAAGTCCCGATCCTCGACGTTCGTTAATTTCTGACAAATATCAGATTCGTGTTTCAGTCTGAAGCGGAGACTGTATAGGGAGGTTTGCATGACGCATTGAGTGTAAGGATGTGTCCACGCGTAACCACCCACGACCAATCTTTCGAGTTGTCTGCGCAGTAGGTCGAGTTCAGTCGAGTCGAGTTCGTACCGATAATTATCTTCGTCCTCGAGCTCGCCGAAGACACGTACGCATCGTCCAAAAGCGAAATCTGTCAATTTCCATTGCACATTAATCCTTCGTTCTAACAGAATAAATTCGAATTTAAATCTGGGTGACTGAAAAATGATAATATCGATTTATCTTCGAGCGAAAGGATCACGGTCACGGGAGAATCAAAATTTTACCATTCACGATGAAACGCGTTGGTGATAGAAAAATTTCTATAACAATTTTTCAACCTCGAACCCTTATATAGGGATAAGAAGAAAATCTCACGTTTTTTTTAAAACTTATTTTTCGTAGTTTTTCAAAAGTTCTCGTAACTAAATTTTCACCAACGGCGGATTTATCGCACGTCGTTCTGTCGATTATAAAAATAATGTGCAGACAGGGCATTATTTTCATGGCATGAAAAAGTTTCCTTAAAACTTTTTATTTACACGACATTGAATGAAATTTAATTCATTATTTGAAATGGAAATCTCACCATCGTAGCAAGTCTCCACCCCCGTTCTGCATACATTTTTACTGAAGAGACAGCCTGTGACAAAAAAAACAAAGTGTTAAAAATAAAAACGAAGAAAAAAAGTTGAATTATTCTGGGTCAATTTTGTTCATGGGCTAATTTTTCCTTCTTTTTTTATTTTTGTTACACAATGACGCAAATCTACTTTCATTACGGACTTTCCAGAGTATTTTCAGCATGTGGGCGTTCGATATCTATAGCTGAACTTATATCCTATCGAGAAATGCAACCTTCCTTTACGCATCAATGCGCCTCACGTGACTGCATTGAACTTCTGCTTTCCGGAGCCGACGAAAACGGAAATTATTTCCTGTAACCTTGAGTTTGTTTTACGAGGAAAAACAAAAAAACAAAAACTCCAATAAAAAAAAAACTTTTCATCCTGAATTCATAGTTTTTAATTGGTAAAGTCGTTCGGTGTCTAAAAAAATTTGTTACAAACTACTTTTTTAACATTTCGAGATCAGTCCAATTGTAGGAAGAGCCGATTCTTAAATGGGGGAGGAAAATTCCACTTTTTTTCTCTCGAGTGTCGGAAAAACGGATTCTGATTTTTTTAAAATATTTCAGAGACACTTTCTGAGACAATGCAATAAAAAAAACATCGAATTTGCCAAGTTTATTTTCTTTAAATAGTTTTATCACCGATTTAAACCTAGAACCTTGTGTTCCTTGTTTCCTTGACCTCTTTCGATAACCAGGAGTCATAAATGATTCCAATATTGAAAAATTCATATCTCCAGTAAAATTCGATGAAAAACATTCAACTTGGGCTCATTTTTTCCGTTTTTTTTTTAATGCAAAGTCACAGGAGCCTGAGACGATTTTACTTGAAGCAGAAAAATGGTCAAAAATGCGGTGGAACGATAAAAAACGAATCCGGACATATATCTAAAAAATAAGAATCAGTTTTTTCGATGCTCGAGAGAAAAAAAGTGGAATTTTTCTCCCCGATTTAAAAATCGGCTCTTCCTATAGATGGACCGATCTCGAAATATAAAAAAAGTAGTTTGTAACAATTTTTTTAATACACCGAACGACTTTTCCAATTAAAAACTATAAATGCATGATGAAAAGTTTTTTTTTATTCGATTAAACGCAACTTTTGTTTTTCCTCGTAAAACAAACTCAAGCTTACAGGAAATAATTGCCGTTTTTGTCGGCTCTGGGAAGCAGAAGTTGAATGCAGAACGAAGGGAAAAAGGGGGCGGGATTTGGAGTGGGGTCGTTTTCGACCCCAGGTTACCGTTTCAGGGTTAAAATAAATTCAATGAACAGCATCGACGAAGATAATTTAAATAAATGCTTCTGACTCGATAATTATGATTTTAGAATTAAAAAAAAATTGTGCTCGAAAAACAGCCGGTTTTTCGTGACGGCAAGAAATAATATTTCATATAAAATTGCAATTTGTTGGATGATGGTGTACGAGATAGTGCCCTGGACGATAATAAAGTACGATCATCATCGAGAGTAACACGCGTTATTGAGGGAAAATGTGTGCCTTGAATTGGATGGACAATTCCTCAAAGTGAAAATTCGTCCGAGTTGCTCGGGAGGTGAAATGTTTGTTCGGGCGATTGAGATATCGAGGGTGTGAGAGCAGTAAAAGCTGAGACAAGGATTAACGGGACATTTGGTGACGCAGTAAAAATAACGATTCGTTGCTCGCAGCTTCTCTGAGGCTGGCAAGTGGAAAAATCGAGAAATAGTCCGACACTTTTTTCCTGTCTTAAAAAAAAACTCTTGCTTGTGTATTTATTTTTATTTTTCGCGATAATTAGTCGAATGAGCATCGATGTTGCAGTTTTTTTTTAAAACATAAAATTATTTTCATCCCAACACTTATGCCCTGGGAATCAGGAGGCCCTGGGAGTCGACGGGAATTTCAAAGGCTAGTGCGTAGGACGAAAAGCTCGATGACGCTCATCCAATGAAAATTGTCTTAACGTTTGCCGCATATTTTCATGCCTCGCCTCGTGATAAATCGACAGAGTCTACGCTCCATATTATCTTGGGAGTTTTATCATTTTACAGCGATAAAAAGCATCTGGCAAAGTGGTGGCAAAGAGGGTCAGCATTTCGGGTAAACTTCGAGGGATTACAACGAAAAAAACATGGAAAAAGTTACTTTTACCGAGAGAGTGAAAAATTGGGGCTCGCAGCATGTTTTTAATCAATTACCAGACACTCACCGATCTCGCTGTCCCCACAGACAAGCTGCGCTAGAAAGCAGACCAAGAGTAGCTCCAGGCTCGCCTTCCACCACCGTTTACGGCCCATAGATGTTGCTGAAGATCAACAAAAAATTTCATCCATTTCATTGCCCACGCAATCTTTTTATTTCAATTTTTTCAATCATTTCAAGATTTTTCCAGTTTTGTTAAAATTCCATTCACTTTTTTGCTCTCTTGCTATATTTTTTTTCTTCTATACGGAAAAGTAACACGACCTTTCATGTCGTTATTTTTTAAGAGTAGAACGTGAGCTCTTTCAATTTCGAGACGATCGGGCAAATATTTTTCGCGACGGCGTGGACGTCGCCGAAGAGCGAAAAATTCCT
Organism: Campopleginae sp. 14b; assembly: GCA_030522525.1. Lineage (NCBI taxonomy): Eukaryota > Metazoa > Arthropoda > Insecta > Hymenoptera > Ichneumonidae > Campopleginae sp. 14b. The sequence goes on from JAPYYS010000084.1 coordinate 104,076, forward strand.
CGTCGACTTTACCAATGGTTTGTGTTAGTTGAATTATTTTTTTAACATGCCTATGACGGTCAATTTCCTTCACGAGCATTTTTCCCTTTTTTTTCTCATTTTATGAAGTAAGAACATGTTTAATTAATTACTGACGTGAAATCGTTGATTAAAAAGTCGAAAGAAATAGTATTCCAATGATGTTGTTTTTAATCGATCCAGCAATTTGAGTTCCATTGAGAAAATACACAAAAGACCGTTATTTTCAACGGATTCTGCCTTTGTTTTGTGTGAGCACGTCATGAAAATATATAGTCATAGATAAACTCCGTATGCTTGAGTTACGAAAGGTCGCTGCGCGAAAATCAATAATAGCAGGTTATACGTACGCGCCTCCGGTGAACCACCCATCGAATTAATAGCACATTGCTTATTTTGTCGTGAATTACCTCGCGTTCCTTACGCATTCGCAACAACATCTGGATTATTAGTATTCGAGGTAACGAGACTGACGATCGATCGGAAAAGAATTGATAAAACTTCTCGGTTTTCTCGCAACGCTTTTTGCGAGCTGCTCAGTGAAAGGCTACGAAGAACAATGGAATTCACGCGAGGAATACTTTTTTTCTCGAATTCGGTTTTCTAGTGACAAACATTTGAATGGTTGATCGATATTCGAAGAAAAGTTGATCGACTTTGTGGCATTAAAATACTTTCCTTCGTTTTTTATGGTCCGAGAAGAAGCTCAAAGAGAACATTTTATGGTTATCAGTGAGAAATGAAATTATTGACGTGCGTGTTACATCTCGAATGTGTAAAAGGATCCGATGATGGAAAAGCTCGTTCAGTTTAATCAGAATATGTTGGTTCAGGATAATCAAGTTTCACGTTCGCGGAGAGAGAAGGCATGGAGTGTAGAGAATGGGGAGATGAAAGATCTCCATGAAAAAGCATCAGGTTGTCTGCCCCACATTCATGCCATACTGCGATAATAACATGGTGAAGCTCGATGTTTGACGCCACCTTGAATAATTCTGTCTCACATTTTCGTCCCGAATTTTTGATCATTCATTTCCTCCGTAATTATACATTTCAAACATTACATTACATAAGGAAAGCGAAAAAGCGGTGAATCGTAGGAAATTGAACAAAAAACAATCATACAAATACAATGCTCATGTTTATTTTATTGATGTTTATTTCGAAGCACTGAAAAGACGAAAATAATCGACCCATTGTCTGCGTTTCCACGAATCTACCGTTTCTCTCGGATTCCACGAAATGTTCCCGACATCGTGCAACAAAAATCGTGAACTTGTGTTTTGTTTTCAATGAAAAAAACAAAATGGTATCTCAAATCTATTCGACAAACGATCAAACCATCTGTTGAAGCGTTTCGTACTTTTTTGAGATCCGTCTCATCACATTACAATAACGAATTGAAAGGATGCCGCACCCCCGAGATTAGAAAAATGCTTTGTTTTTTTCGAACTTTCTAAGATCCTATAAGATAATTTTTGGTTGATAATCCTTGCTTACCAGGGCTCAAACGAACGGTGTTTTTTTTTCCTCAGTTGCGCATAATCCTGTCACGTTTTTGTAAATCCGTTAGAGAGCAGCCCTATGCAGCTGCTAATTGAACAAAACTGGATTCTAATCTGTTGAATTTTTCGATGTATTCAGTCAGTGGTTTATCATTTTTGGGTAATTGTTTATTTGGGTATTTTATTTTTAAGAGGCACGCTGTAAGAGGAATTATACGATCTTTTGCGCTCGACACAGCAACACCGACTGCACAACAGAGCGACAGAGCCACCGAGAGGGCGTGCGTTGGATTTCAAATCGATTACACAAGCCGGCTTCGCCCCCACTCTCCGGCTTTCTATTTTTCCTTTGCTCCTTCGTCAACCCTAGCGCACCCCACTTTTATCCCCAAACGCCCCCTACAGTCGAGACTCCGAAATATCCTATAAAACAGACAAATGAAGAAATGTACGTGAATATATACAGCTCGGATCAAGAATTTCACGTAAAAATGACCTTCGAATGACCTCAATGTGTCAAAGTTGGACCAAAACAATTTTTCATTCTTTCTGACCGTCCATATACCTTTTTTAACGCTGTGATTCTGTATTCTCCTCTTCTTTGGCTGGCTCTTTCGGACCAAAACATTTTTTCCCACATTTTTTCAGGAGATTCAGAAGATTTTTATTTTCTGACGCTCCTTGACGTGACAGTTTTCCGAGAAATTATGCTGTGGCCGTTTCAATTTTATTGAAATTGGTACAAGTTTACGGAATTATAATTCGTCGTGATAGTATCCTGATTCTTCATAATTTTATCATTTCAATCGAAGTCAATTTCGCATGAAACACCCCGAATGGGAACATATATATATCCATAGAACTATGGAGAATGGGAGTGAGATGGAAAATGTGATCTTGAAGGGTCACTCCCGCCGCCCACGTCGTGTCCTCTTTGCCACGATATAAACACCAAGTGTCAAACTGTATAGAGATAACCCAACTGCGCGATGTTTTTTTGTCTCGTGTGTAAAAAACTTTTTCTCCTTATATTTTTTGCCCCGTTATTCATTGTTTTTACAGCCAACCAAAAAGAATCAACAATATATCTCTCGCGGTTATATAATTCCCTCCCTCGAGCTCATTCATCCAAATTGGAACTTTAATTAAAATCGTAGAAATTCATCTCAATAACACAGATTTTGTTATGGGAGGCGAATACATTGGCGTCAATAATTTCGTTTGTCTCGGGATATGACTTTGTGTACACAAAACTGAGAGGCAGAACTTTCTGCAAAAAAAAGGGCAGAATATTTTCCCCACTACGCGAAATGTCGACTTATCGGAAATATCAATATCAATAGATCTCGAAAAATCTTGGGTCTTGATAAGAGTGTTTATTTTGCTGTACCATATGGTACGCATTTAGGGCGGCACGTTGGGTTTGAGACTTTGACGGTTGCCGGGAGTTTATACCTCGGCAAGATATCGATTTAGAGAACACTTGTTGCAGAGGGGACTCGAGTGCGCCGGCAGAAATTCTTAGTATTGGAGCACGAAACAGAGAATTGCGTTTCTCTGTTTTGTATGAGGGGTAGATATATATAGTCACGCTATTGTTCAGCTGTATCTCGGATATATTTTCCTTTCGTTATGTCGGCATAATATGAATGGAGGCTCACACAATGGAAACCTGTCGTTGCTAAAATAATCGCGCCCAATCTGCAACAGCAGTAATTTCCTCTTCGAGAATCTGACGATACAATTTTTCCTACAATTTATCGCTTGAATCTCACTTGAATGAGGTTGACTGGAAAACCTTCAAATTTCATGAAACTCGGACAAGCGAATACATAATTTTATCCCTGTGTCGTTTTTATTCGTTATATAATTTATTCAAACTCATCTCGTCATGAGGGATTTCATTATGGGTGTTAAAGGTCATGACCTCCAACTAGTCAGCTCCTGGATGTCAACAACACGTGTAGACAAAAAGGTTTGTAAGCTGTTGGAGTAACAAAAAGTCAGGGACTCGAATGAGTAAATACTCTTCGAAGTCGTCTAGTGGAGTGTTCTGGATTATTACACTCTTTTTCGTTCAACACGTCATTCGAGGTGTCAATAAAAAAACATCGATCGTTTTTATGGGGAAAAAAACAAAAATCCTCCCGTTGCGAGGGACGGTTTGTAATGAAATGACTCGTGAATCTTTCTATGAAAAGTATGGAATCGGGGTTTTCAAAATAAATTCTGTGACGAGCGTTCACTCTGCTTTCGTGTGTAACGTGACTGCTCTGCCGCGCATTTTGCCTGCTGATAGCAGCGCCATGTTCCTGACGAGGCTGTGAGTCGCCCTACGATCGAAATCGCTGACCTCTCATCGGATAGATCGATGCGGGAGAATGGGAATAGGAATAAGATATAGGAATTTTAAGACTGACAATCGAAATAGAGGCTTCAGTTTCGTACATGGCAAGAATGATTCGTCGCATCGAGAACATCTTCCATTTGCTAGACGTCGTAGAGTGTAAGGGTGCTTTCCAATTGGAGCACACCAGCGCACCCAGTGCGGCGCGACGTTGTCCAGTACTGAGTTTTCCCACGACACAGTGCTGCATGTTTGGACCAGCGAATTCTCGTGTCCACGCGCGGGCGTGACGCCAGGAGCACCGATATTTCGAGTAAATTTACGTAGTTCTCAAAGTGCCACACCTTAAGAGTTTTAGGATTGTAGAAAATGGAGCTTCTGTTGGAGGACCTTCAATTCTGAATCGATTTTGGCATTTGGAAAATTTAAACTACAGATATTTCCCGCCAATTTTATACTCTTCTGTGTTTTGTTCGCGTGACGTAAAATATTAATAAAGAAATGTTTTAATTAATCAAACATTCACTAACAAACAATAAACATTCATAATGAATTCGATAAAAAGGTAAAAGCTGAGCTGCCAATTTCACTGAGACAAATCTACATTATCGGAAGAGTTACGATGGGACTTCCGGACAACTTAACTTCTCGACCGCTACGAAAAAAAGGTCGCATTGGAAAATATTTGTAATCAAAATGCGACGTTATAAGTTCGTTGGGACGATTGAGACACACAAAAGTAGCGAAAAAATATATAAAAATTCAACGTATCTAAATAAATTTGCATTGGTTCAAGTTTATGCTCAATATTCATTCAACTGCGAAAGGAATAAGCGAGCTGAAATCTAATTTATTCTTTTATATAGTTGATCTTTATGAAACAAACATTCCGATTGATGAACCGCTATCGAACGTAGTGATCAAACGATAACTATTGGGATGAGGGATTAAAAATTATGGAGCCAAATATATTTCTCGGAGATACAACTTTTATAAAGTTTGGTAAATTTATTTCTCTGTTTTTTTCCACGCTAATTACGAAGGAATGAACATTTCGAAGAGACGATTTCACAGCGATTATTGGATTCCAATTTCCGAACCCGGAGATATATTTTCCAATTTCACATCCATCGTTGGTATTATCAACCAAACGAGATTATCAAACGATCACTGTCAAACGATGAGCATTGAAGAAAATTGAAAAAGTCGCAGTGGGGGGGGGGGGGGGGCAGGTTTGACGTTTGGCTAGGTCATGGATTCCGCAAGTGTGGACTGTGGAGCTCGACACTCGCGCTGCTGCGCATCCCGCGTCGATTTCGCTCACTAACGCCACCATCTCTGTGAGCAGCATCGTATGTAAATGCATATCGACGTTGGCGCGTGAATGTGTTCCCTATAGCTCAACGCTCGACCGCTCGGCCTTTTTTATTTCTTTACCGCCGCGCGCGCAGTCACACAGTGGGATTTGCGTTGTTCGGTTTTTCGAGCCGGAGTCGTAAATTGGGTCCGCCAAGAGTGAGCGCATCCATTGTGCTGCATTGCGAGTTTGTAGCTTGATACGCTTACATGCCGCTGCGTTCTACGATTTCTCTTACGGCGCTCTTGTGTTGACACTGAAAGTAGAAATTTGTTCGGGAATATTTCTACGTCCTCGGCCGTTACGTGAAATTTCTAAAAATAGTGAAAGACGTTATCAAAATCTCGGCTTCTACTACCGGTTTTTCGGCGTGTTTGCTCGTCGTGTCTGCCGTTAATAAAAAAAAAAAAACAAGCCCACAAACGTACGCGAGCGAGTGTGTAAGAGAAGAAGCCAACAGTCGGGGATCCGGATTAGATCATCGTGTTGACGAATTCCAGGCGGCGTAGTACACACGCGTCTCCAATTTACTCGACTTTCATCCAACCGTAAGTATATTATTACGGGTAATTGGCATAATCGTAAAATTTACGAATCCTCACGAGATCTCCAGTTCCTTGATTTCATATATTCGGCATCCTCGTACAATTAAGAATTACATTCGCGTATCGAACTCGCGGAGCGTTTTGCCGGTGAATCGTTCGAAAATTAAGGGTGTTCAAGAATTCATTGGAATAGAAAAACCTGTGCTAATGAAGACCGATCGATCGAAACGAATCGCATGTTTTCAGCGGCCCATCCTTTTCCCCCTCTTCACTAATTTCGCTAAACACGTTTTTTTCGAGCCTTCGACATTTCCGCGAATGCTCGCGACGCCGAATTTTGTAACGCGATGTTTTTTCGTCCATTTTCATTTCGAAAGTCTCGATGACAGATTCTCGGGGACGTGGCAGAGCGTGGATTTGTTATTCCATTGAATAAAGTTTGCATTTATCGTCTGGATTGGATTTCTCATATCGAGCGATTGTTTCTTACGTATATGTTTTCCTTCGAACCGAACGGACATGTATAGACATGCTGAATTGTGATAAACAGGGCGTATCGAATATATACAAACACAATCGCTGTATTCCCTTTCCCGTGTGTGACCCGATGTGGAAAAGAGTTTCGGGAATAAAAACCGCGAACTCTACAACGAAATAACCGGTGAAATATTTTTTTTTGTTTTTCAACGAAACGCAATGAATTTTTCAATAGTGTAAATGATTCGAAATTGAAGTCAAGGTTATGTTTCCGAATTGATTATCTTTTCTCGTAAAATTACGCCGGGGATATTTATTCGCGTCGTATCGATGTGTGCAGATACTTTTTTCACATAACCTCAATAATCATGTTTCGACATTAATTTTCAAAGACTTTTCCGTTCGTATTAATTACTCGTAAGAATAGAGTTTCATGCTACGTTTATTTGAATCTGCATCAGCGATGACAATTGACGTTCGAGGGACTACTCACAGGCCAATTTGCATGAGAACGTCGACAGATACTGCGATAACACTTTGTCGAGAATTTGTCGCTCGTGACCTTGTCAAAATTGTTCATTATACCATGTGACTAAATATGCACATAGCGTTTCGCTAAATCGCTCCGGGTGGGCGTACACCAACCAGATGTTTACTCGCGCTGTGCAGGAGGCTTTCCTTATATGTACAAATATAAATCGTGGCTATGCAGGACGTCTACATTCCCATGCTTTGTTTTTTCAAAATCAAAAACTCGCTTTCGTTGAAAATCATGTTTTTTCCATTTCTTCACGACAAAACATTCGGAGCAACTTTTTGTTTTTTATCATTCGTCATTATTCTCGTTGTGTTTAAACAATTTCCCTATATAACTTTTTGATTGATATTTACAAAAATTAGCCCAAAAATCGTTAAAATCTAATAAATTCATGAAATCCGAAAAAAAATTTCAATCGTCGATCGAAGGTTTCGGAACTTAATGCAATTTGAAGGGAATACCGAGCAAAATAGAACAGCCGTTGAATCGGAGAACCGCGGAACAAATTTTTTTTTCGAATCTCAAAATTGAAAAGATTAAAATCTCATGAGAATGTGCTCAAATTTTTGACATTGCCAAAAATAAAAATTCCACTCTTTCCTCGATCTTTTTATTTTATTTTATTTTTTTTTCGTTTTTTCTTCGAGTTTTCCGTTGAAAATTAATTCCATCAGTACATTTAATTTTGTATACGTCTATTACGCATTTTGGCTCGAGCGAAGGAATTTTTTCACATTTTTTCTTACGAGTTCATTCCCGGAGTACTCGATATGAAAATAATCGTTATTTCTGGTGCACATGGAGAGCGATGTAATGGTATCCGTGAATATAATACACACGACGAAGGTTTCTTATGAATGGATTGATAACGTACATCTTAAGCCGATCGGATAAATGCTCGCAGTCGTGTCTAGACATGCGGTCTGTCTCTTCGATATTTCTTCGTTACTGATAACATTTACACTCACGCACTAAAATGTACCATGGAAACAATACACCGTGAGAAACAGATCGAAAGAGCCAAAGAAGTAACAATTCTTCTATTTGCATTCGATTCACTTAATTCTGTCGAATTTAAATATCTACGATTGTGAATTAATCGATCACGTGTTTTTTCATTGGGTTCATTGATTCACATTCATTTTTATAAGATTTATAGCATATCCAAGATTTCAAGGATATTTTACGACACCGATTCCCGCATCTGTCCAATTCAACAATTCCCGAAATTAATTGAAAAATTAAAAAATAATCCAAATAAAAAGGAATAATAAATAAATAAATAAATAAAAATGAAGAATAAATAATAATAATAATAAATATATTATTATAATATATTTTATAATTATATATTATAATTTTATATATTTATATACATATAAATATATAAATATATAAAAATACAAATTTATATATTTATAAATTTATAATATAATATTATAATAATAATAAAATAAATAAATAAAAATAATAATGAAAACAATTTTCATTTATCATTTTGAGAACTCTTGCACTTTTCAATTTTTCTATAGCGAATTCAGTTTTCGTATAGCAAAGGAGACGGTCCGATTATTGTTAACAAATACTGTATGAAAATGTTGCGGTCTGGAATTAAAAAAAAATCGTTTCTCGTCGCGTTTCATCGACGCGAACTCCAACGTGGTAAACTTTTCGATCGAAAAATTTGGTTGTTTGATGTCGTGAGAAAATTCTTCTTGAAAACTGACATCCGAATCGATTTGAATCGGATTCCACGTGCCATCGATTTTTTATACGCCAACGCCCCCACACGTATCTCCGCGCTCGAACGTCATTCGCTATTTCCAGCTGAGATGAGACTTGGCCACAATGACGTTCTCCAGGATCATTGAAATAATAATTGCCTCAGAAATGATAATGATCCTTACGTTACGTCGTCTCATTACTCACATTTTACATCAGCATTTACTGTTGCGATACATCAAGATTGCTCCAATGCCGAATATCTCTTGTCATCACGATATTTATATGGTTGCGTCATAGACATTCGCTTAATGTCAATGATTTGATGAATTCACAAAATTTTACGCTTCTTTTCCTTTTTTTTGATTAATTCCCATCGACGTTCCGATCGCTCGTATTCCAATAATTTTAACATCTATTAAACTAACCGATGAAAAATAAAATGGATCGAAAGTTGGATGAACACGATCGTAATTAAATTTAATATCGCTGGATTTTTTGTTCGCTTTTCTTATCAGAAATGATAACGAAAGTGAAAGTCGAAATTATTGTGCCATTGCTGGTCCGTGCATTCGATTCGAATGGACACATGAACGCGTGGGTCGCTCAACTAACCGGCGATAAAATCGAGATTTGTAACAAATTGGATGCTGATTATTCACTTGTTTCGTCGGTTCGAAGCTTCCGGGGAGTTTCGGACTCCGTTCGTAACACAAATCTCATTCTCTCGCTGTCGAGACTTTCTATTATTTTTCATTGATTAGCATTTGTCGAATGTCGAATGTTCATGTAAATATTTCATTTAAATTCGTGTCGTTTAAAAATATCGATCAGAATTTTTTCCCTTTTCTACGTTTCGGTAATTTCTCGACATTGGTCACAAATTTTTGCAGGATATTTTGTTCCCCGGGTGTAATATTTTTTATGATTTTTACAACAGCGGAAAATACACATAAAAATCGGCAAAATGGATCCAGGATTTCCAGGCCAACACACAACGACGACGACCGTCACGACAAGCACCACGACTCAACAGGGCACGATACGATTTGATCCTTCCTACATGAGGACAATCCCTGGCATACTGAAGGCAGTTCAAATCGTGAGTTTTCTCCATCTACAAGTACCAAATATTTTCTCATATATCCAGGATTCAATGCATTCTCATGATTGAGTAGAAAAAAATTATGATCAGACAGATTGTCGTGAAATTCGAAACTTGACCTTTCAGCCATCAGTTTTTACGCCCAGATGATTAGAAATTCGAGATTGAGGGGTTCGTGCGGGCGCTAATCGGGACTCGAAAACTAGAATTACAGAATTTAATTTGGCAAAAATTGGGTCACATTATTCGGAAACATTTGAGTGTAGGAAAAACATGAGAATCTTCATAAATAAATAAGAAATTGAAAAATAAATACACACTCGCAAAATTTATTCGTCATTTATGTCTTTCTATTGAAAAATCATGGAACGATCGAATCTAAATATTAATACAAACGGGCTAAAGTTTTCGATCGATTTTGAGCCAAAAAGGAAATTTCTTGTCAACCTCACTATTTGTTTATCATTAAATCAGCGAAATAGCATCGTTTCCATGCCCAAGACATTAAAAATCTAATTTACTCTCATAGGTGACGAACCTCCTGGGCTTCATATGCATAAGTCAATCCGCTCTGGGCAGTCACAGCCGAGGTGGTTGGTTCAACACAATATCAATGGGTGGATTTTGGATCACAGGAATTTTATTGGCCTTTTACATTTTCCACGTTGTCGAAAAATTCGCGAGGATACCGTGGATCAAAATCGTAAGAATATTTCAACAATAACGTTCATTCCAAAAGACCATGTCACTATTGTCATTCAAGCCGAACCTTTCGATTATATCTGTTCGTCTACAGCCTTAATATAAGTCAAATGTCAACCGGAATTCCCTGGTCTGTCGAAAACACACTCGCTACTGGGTCTCATGGATTTTTATTTCATTTTCATCCTTTCAAGAATGTTTGGACAGTCAACTTTTTTCGCAACAACTAAAAATACGAATTTTTCTACTCGGTATAAAACTTTTGTGATCATCAGTCCTAAAGAAATATGTTTATTATTATTTTTGAAATTTTCACCCTTCAAATAACTCATAAACCAAAAAAGAATATAATATAGATTAGCCCCGAAAGTCAAACATTCTTGGAGACCACATAAATTGGCTTTTTCACACAATTTATAAAAATCTCAATTACACTACTTTGACAACTTTCTTTCCATCACTTCGTTGTCCTAAACAGTTGTGGAAACGTTACACGAAAAAGAATGGCAGGTATGTATGAAATAGCAAAAAAAAAAAAACATTCGACACCGTGCCAGTTATTCGCCATGCACATCCTTTCAGCCAAAACCTCCTACAATTTGTTTACTCATTTATATCATATATTATCAATAATAATGTATTATAGCATATAGAAACTTGAAACATTCATCATCTTCATTGATATATTTCCTTGCGAAGATAATATTTTCATCAAATAGTGTGAATTAGTTGAGGAGCTTGGCTACACATGACAATATGATAAGAATATCATCAAATTTGGTGACAATATTCTTCAGCATCAAATACAATGATACAAATTTTTTTCTTTTTTCCGTCTACACAGTTGTCGAAGAATTTGAGTTTATAATATGCAAAAGATATACCTTTATATATCTGAATCCTATGCTTATGCATATGAACTCTAGTGTTCAATTACTCGAAAACCATGAAGAAGGAAAATCTTCAAAAATTTGTATATTTGCATTTAATCCTAAAGAGTAAGTTCACCAAATTTCATAAAATTCTAGTCATTTCGAATTTTCCTATGTTTTCAACACGGCAACATTGTTATGTGTAGCCAGTGTTCTTAATATTTTAGAAAACATTAGAAATTTAATGGCCTAAATCGTTTAAATATGACGATATTGATTCGATAGTTAAATATTCGGAGGAGATTGCGTGCCAAAATTTTGGCACATTGAAAAATCTTTGTCTGAATGATTCTCATTTATTTTCTTGCATCTTCGCTTCAGGGGATTCGCCTCTATTATAGTGATAGAAAAATATTCAAACGCTCGCATTCAAAGTGTCGAATATTGCAGGATCGTTGGAATTCAACGAGAACATTTTCTCCATTAACTCTTCCATTAGCGAAATGGTATGTGGAGATTTGACGGTTTAGTATAAAAAATAAGGCAATTCCGTCGGTTTCCAACGCTGCGAATTTTAACACTGTTTGAATAGTTGCTCGTCAACGCCGACATTTTTGCTCGGACGATTTTTTTCCAATATTTTCATCACTGTACGTTATTCTTTCTGAACGTGGACTCGGTTTTTTGCAGGAATTCATTTTCTGTACGATCTGGACGGTGTGTTACCTCCTGGCGGCATCGCTTGCTGCTGATTTCGCCCGATTGAGCGAAAGTTTCGGCGTTGCTGCGGTAAGTTGCTCGACTAAACATGAAAAATAAATTAAACGAAAAATGTAGACGGTTTCTATGAAATTATCAAGATATTCGTCGTCCTACGTTTCTCAAGTTTTTTCGCTTGCCAATTTACAGTTCTTTGGATTTTGCGCTATGGTAGCGTACGGTTACGATGCCTGGTTAAAGTTCAACGCACTCAGGAGCGGTGTACCTGCACAAGGACAGTTTGAGTCCACGAAGCAAGTATCGACGGTCATAAGTCCGGCATATTAAGAAAAACATCACGAACAACGAGTCGACGACCAGGGACAACGACAAAACCGAAAAAACAAACAGGAGCACGAGCCTTAATCATACAGAATTTTCCGTTTCTTAATTCGCTATTTATTACTATTTTTATTTATTTTTCACCGATGCCAACACAATGTGAGATTGTTGTTGGTCCATATCGTGTGCCGACTGCGCCGAAACTTTCATTCCGAAATAACGAACGGCCCAAAAATGCATCAAACAGAAAACCGCACGAGAATCTTTTCCCATCCTCAACTTCGTGTCAACCCCGAAGCTTGAACGCTGAGAAGAAGATCTCAATATCGCTGAGACGGCGTATGGAAGCCACAAATCTGTGGGAAGGGAAAAGGAAATATTAATTTCGATACTGTACATATCTCTTCAAGGTCAACCACTGGAATACGCTCGTCAAAACAGTTTCGAGCTCTCGCAATGCAATACACAGAAAGTAGTGACCATGATTTTTTATTCGCAGCATTAATGATAAACGTAGAAAAATGCGTTCAACGAAAAATGGCGAACTCGATAAATTCAAATTGTCTGACACATTTTCACTTTTCAATTTTCTAAAGTAAAATCCGTTCTCTTTTTCGCCGATCTTCGCGCGCAACGTCTCGTCTTGTTCCTCGAGGCATTGTCCCGCATTCGCCAAAGAGATTGAAACCGGAAGGACGAAGATTATCGAACAGGAATTGGTAAAAAAAAACATATCTTCAGAAAGTTACGTCTCATTATTTGCTGCCGTCTTTGTGAGGGATTCGCGAAAGAAAAAAAAAACAAGATCTTTGTATTTCGTTCGGTAAGTCCCTCATAGTCCCATCTAGAGGTTTTCCTGCCCACAGACATTGGACATGGAATTTTGGAGCATTGACAAAGTATTCAGAAAACCAAAACCTCAACAATTGTGACAAATCCATGGCCTAAGATTGAGAATAAATGGATGTGTTTATAAATTCACTGAGCCAATAAAGTAATCGCAATCGTTAATTCTTTGCGTTCCCTACCAGCTGAACTTTTTAAGAAAATGGATAAAAACGCATTGGACGAGAATCGCTTAAAAAGCACAGACGATTTTGAAAAAAGTCTCAAAGAGCACGGGGCATTATAGAATTTGCATCAAACAGTCGATAGTTTCGCAATCTTTCGTTGTACAAATATTTTTCTACATTAATGCGACATGCTGCGATAAGAATTTATTGTCACAATGTTTCCCTTGTGCATTAAACTCGGCACTAAATAATTTAGAAGATTAATCAATCATTTGGCGAGTCTACAACGTAGTTGCCTTGATTAATGTATGCACGAATGCGTATGTTGTTCCGCAGACTCAAGTATCACATGACACTTATAGGTACGCTTCTTCATCCGTATGTGCAACCAAGTACAACAGCATATATTTGAATAAATAAAAATATATGTCCACCATAACCCTTTGGGCGAGGGATCAGTCGATACCTCTCAAGAGTGAGCGCGACAGAGAAAGCTCCAATATTTAAAATTTCGGAAATTTTTTTCATAAGAAATTTGGGCAATTTCTTGAATAAAAAATTTGTCACACGCTCTCTGGTTTATGAATCACCTCTGTCAGCACAATTTTGTCTTCGTCATGTCTACGCTGACAGATTCTTTTCGCGATAAGCTTCGGTGACACTGATCCATCGCCTAAGGATAGAAAAACAAGGGCCTCTTATGAGCCTGACCCGGGGTACGCGTGCACATTCTTCATTTCATAACTTAACCAAACCACCTTCTGCCATGCGCCTTTTTTCACCATACCACGCTCCTCCAGAGTTCGGCTTTTAAGAGGTTGCTATTTATTTATATATTTACATTTTTGAATTCCCTTCCGATCAATGTTTTTGCTAATTATTTCTAAATACCGGAATCCAAGCATTTCATTTTTCACTTTATTAACTCCAGTTACTCTCAAATCCATCTATTTTTGCCTTGGCCTTTTTGTTTTCTCCTTTTTCTTAAATTAAAATATCAAAATCAGAGATAATATATATTTAAGCTGCATTGCGACTATTTTATGTGCGATATTTTTTCTTATCACAACGTCGATAATGTATTATTATTATTATTATTATCATTATTTTATCAATAACAATTTAATATTCTGGAATGAAAACGAAACTTGAGATTTCCTCGAATGATAGTTTAACCATTAATTAGGATAATCTGTAGATGTATAAAATGATGAATGAAGGTCGGAAATGGAACGTCCCTCCGATCACGATTGCACGTGTTCGATTAATTTATTATCATTATTATTATTATTATTATTATTATTATTAAAATAATTTTATTTTCATCAAAAAGTTATCCATTTTTTTTCTCCCTCTTCTTTGATATCTTTATTGATGTTTACATTGGAATTATGGTATGAAAACCGTGAAGCATTTCAATCACTTTTTGAAACTTTTTACTTTCCTTGCCAACTCTGTTTTTTGCGGATTTCTTACAATTAATTGTTAATTTTTATCTTTTCGATTTTATTTCGATAAGTGTGGAAATTTTGGTATTTTCTTTCGGTCATTCTCTCCGGTAATAATTTCGTTTCAGATAGCAATAACGATTTGTTGGTTATTTCAAACGATTGAGATGGAACTTAAAACAAAAAGTTGTTTCGACGAAATTTATTGCATGTTTTGAAGTTTTATTCAGTCAATCCAATCTGTGAAATTTTTTATGGAGCTTATAAAATGATGGATTATGCGTTTAATGTCCTTGTGGTTTTCTCAGATTTATGATTAGACCTTTGTAAATATTTATCTGTTGAATTATTTTCGTAACAAACAAGTTTCCATTGTCTGCTTTTACGTTCATACTTATTCGCGTTTCTTATTTTTGTTTTTATTGGAAATATTCATTGCTGTAGAGAAGACGAAACGTGCCACAGGTTTGTACTTCGCTTGGTAATTATTTCGTCGATTTTTCAACCAACTTGCAACAAATATTCTTCTAGAATTTTTACTCACTCCTTTTTCTTTCATTTCCCATTGAACTTTCTCTACTTCTTTGATACTTTTTTTCATATTGAGAATTTTGTACTCATTGAGTTGGAGGTAAGTTTCTATTTTCGTTGCTGAATTACTTTCATCTTTGTCAATTCATTCAGATCGATCTCTTTATCCATCGACAACTATTTGATTTTTCTCGAACTTAGGACGGTAACCTGAGGTCAAAAACGAGCCCAGACAATGTGAATCTCAAGCCCTTGCTCCCTTCGTTCTCTCGTTCTTCATCGTTCTACCGTATTTTTGACCAATGTTTTTTACTTTAATCGAAACCGCCCCAGGTTCACGGGATCCCGTATGAAAAAACGAAAAGAATCAGCCCAAGTTGAAGCCTTTACGTTAAATTTTACCGGAGGTATGGTTTTTTCAAAATTGGGGTCATTTCTCGACCCAGGTTACCGGAATAGGTCGAAAAAATAAGGTCACTCTTCTAGGGTTAGTATTTTCTATACTAATATTTTTGAATCATTCGGCAAAGTAGTTATTGATGAAAATTATTTATTCATACTAAAGTTGAAAGTTCATGACAATAATTTATTGTTCGTGCTAATTACGTGGTTACTTATGCATGCCCACAAATCAATGGACCAAAACCTACGAATATATATCAACGCGAAAATTATTGAACGAGCAATATGTACGTGTAAATAATTTTTCTCCTACTTTACGCATATCCTAGTCGGATCAACAAATAATTGATAAATTATAAACGAGAGAAAAATTTATTCTTCAAACACAAATACTTGTTGACGATTCTTAGCACGTTGAAAAAGCCAAGAAAATGAATAACTAAACTATAACAAATGTGCTGAAAACAACACCAGTTATGCAAATTTATATTGCTGCCAATTTTACAAACGAATGTTTAAATATATATCACTTGTTGCTTGTTACATCACGTCGTATATACGTTACGCGAATCCTCGATGCAACATTATAGCGCTGTGTTAAACTAGTTTATATTTTCTAACAATGTATTTATCGATGGAAGAAAAAATTACTGTTCACGGGTGTATTGGCTTCGGTAAAAAAAAAAAAGAAAATTATAATTTTTTTTGTTTGTTTTCTCCCAATATCCGCGTTTCTCGAACTAACCCACAGTTTGCCAGTTTTTTTGGAAACATGTATCTTCGTGTTTAATGGCAGTGATTCTAAAAAGTAACATTTCCATCATTTTTGAAAATTTTCTCACTTTTTCGCAGCAATACTTTATCACTTTTCGATGTCCTTGGTTGGGACCACATTTTTTAAAAGTTCTCGAGCTAATTGGATTCTTCGAATGTCTTGTTTACTCCGGTGCATCGAGACAATGAAATGCAAGTTTTGGTTCGTACTCAAACTCAACATTGCCAATACATCCTCATTCCGGAGCATACTATTAAGAGATACGTTCAACGAGATGCATAGAGGGGAAAGATGGTTTAGAAATGTAGGAGAAAACTGTTGTATAGCTTGTGAAATCTTTGTTGACGATCTGTTTAAAAATCGTCCTGATTAACGGAAATATAAATATTGTCATTTAAGAAAAAATATCGTTTTAAATCGGATTTAAATCTGAACTAACACCTGATATTTTACAATAACCTTTCGTGAGACTCGTTAAATGGTCTGGACCTGAAAACAGTTTTTTCATTATTTTTATCCCCAAATGGAATTTATCAAAGTAAAAAAAAATGTTTATCTTCGTTTAGGAAAAGTGAACTTTTTCCAAGTTTTTCATTCCGGACACGCATTCATTTTTTATTGAAAAAAGGAAGAGACACATTCGAACAAACGAGATCTCATAACTTTTAATTGACCAGTCAAGTTGTAAATAGACAAAGCTCCTCCAGTACCAACGAGACTCTAGGACGTTGTATGAATGTTGGAAGAAAATACCAGCCATATTCTCAATCCCTGTGAGTCATGTGAGCAATAATTCCAGATTCAGTGAAAAAAAAACATTTTTCCACAAACTGGTGGCATTATCGAATATCCATATACCCTTTCACTCCGATGGACATCTCTCCATGGAACGTGTCGTTCATTGCAATGAAGATATGATCCGAATTCCAACTCAATAGATCAACAGAATAATAGAATGTCGCGATCATCAGTATGCAAGAGAAAAAAAGTTGAAGAAAACTCTGCAGAGTTGTTTGTAATTCTTTCTTTTGCTGATAAAATTCTGTGCCCATATTTGAGGCTGCAATCTCGTTACGTTGCCTTTGAAAGTTGAATCTTAGATCGATATTCCTCAATTACAAAATAAAAGTGGAAAAAAATATAAATTAAAAAAAAAATAGTTAAATATGGACATTCTCATCGAGAGAATATTTAATGCGAATAACGTGGTCGATTTTTCAGTTTAGTTTGGATTACCGTTATGCATGGGCGTGTGAAAAATACACGTGAAAATTGTCGCACACTGGCTGATCGTTGTGACGAGTTCAGAGAACATTGCAAAGTCTCCTGGTCTTCAGATGTTTACGAAGATGAAGTGATGTGAAATAAAATGTCAACGAATAAATATTTTTACGTAGTAACCATTTATTAAAAAAAAAAAAAAAAAAAAAAAAATACGAATAGGGACAAAAAATGTACAATTTTAAGGAAAGGCATAGGAGCCTAATTATAGATTGGCCCTGGACGTCGAGCTTGTTTCTTGCCCATGCTCGATAAATCGATGGTTTTTCCATTGGGTAAAACTAGTTTGTTTTCCTGATAGTCAACGAAACCATTTTCCCGGTCTTCCTCCTGCTGTTCCTCGTCGCATTTTATTCCAGTCTCGTATGTGTACTCTCGACGAAAACCATCCAGGTCGACGTAACCGTATTTCCCACGAGTTATGCAATCGACACCGATTAATTCCTCTTTGTAAGAACCATCGTCGTTTTCAAAGCCCCACGTTATCGAACCGTCCGGATTGTCTTCCCTCCATCGACGGATTATCTATCGAAAAATACAAAAAAATTTGAACAAACCGACAAAACCTTTTGATCGATGCATTATTCCGTAAACGAGGTCGACGACGATCCTGATTTTTTAGGATCATAGGAATCATAGGGAGATTCGAAATGATTGGAATTTGATGAAATTTCGTGAGCAAACTCTTTAGTATTAAATATTATAAATATACAAATTTTTGAACATTTTTTTTTCTACATAATTCTCGAGTAATTGAACACTAGAATTCATATGGATATAAGCATAAGATTCAGATATATAAAGGTATATATTTTGCATATTGTAAACTCAAATTATTCGACAACTATGTAGACGAAAAATAGGAAAAAATTTGTGTCATCGTATTTGATGCTAAAGAATATTATCACCAAATTTGATTAAATTCTTATCATACCGTCGTATGTGGCCAACCTCCTTAAGGAGGGAAAACAGGAGTGTTGCAGCCTCCGGAAACGATTTTCGAAATAAACAAAAAATCTAGAACGATTATTTCTGTATCCAAAATAAAAATGAAGGAAGTCCTCTTACCTGTGCGACTGGTTTTTTGTCTCGAGTTGCCCCGTATTTGTCACGTGCTGGTTCGGTAAATTTGGTACGAGTTTCGGAGAAATGATCGCGTGGCGACTCGGAATATTTATCCCTGATTTCCGTGGGTTTTGGTGGGCTCCTAACAGGAGGTTGTGATTGTTGGTGATGTTGTTGTCTCGCGGTGATTCTCACCTCAGGTACTTCTTCGATTATGGGTTTGCGGATTTTGTAGGGTTTTTGTGGTCTGTATTGTACAGGGGCGGGATTCTGTTCTGCAAGCAGAGGTGCGGGTCGAGAGGGTGGTGTGGGTGAGGAAGATGCTCCACGGAATTGGCCCAAGCCAAGGTCAGGTTTCGGGGTTAAGGGACCACCGACGAGATTGCCAGATTGTTGGGCAAAGCTCGAAACAGCGCCAAGATTTGCAATTGCTTGTGCAACGTCTTCTTCTTCTTCCTCGGTGTCTTCGCTCACTGGTTTGATCATCGATTGTTGTTGCTGTTGTTTTTCCTGTTGTCGTTGTTGTTGCTGCTGCGATTGTTTCTCTTGCTGGCGCTGTTGTTGTTGTTGTTGTTGTTGTTGTTGTTGTTGTTGTTGTTGTTGTTGCTGCTGCTGCTGTTGTTGTTGTCTTAGTTGTTGTTGTTGCTGCTGCTGATTTTCCTGCTGACTTTGTTGCTGTTGACGCTCTTGCGCGGCCGTTGGAATACTCGCAGATTTAATAGCGAGAGGTGAAATGAAAACGGGCCTTGGCCTGGCGTTCGTAAATACCGGGAATCCCGGAGCATCGCTCGTCGCCACCGGACGTGGTCGACTAGATCCGGATAAATAAAACGGTACAAGTTAAGCGGAATTCATTATTTCAGTCATTAAATATATACAAGTCACTCGTGGAAGAGCTTCAGCCAATTTGAACCTGTACACGTGCAACTTCACAGTGACAACGATCGCCCATCCATGCGGACGACTCTTTTTGGCTCTACAGACTGAAATCTTGAATTATTAAGCAACAGCAGTCGCAAAATCTTACTGCAAAGTTTTTTCTCTTTCGAGTCAAATTTTCCAAGCACGTTCATGGCGAAACATGAAATTTAACGATTCGACCGCCTCTATGGAAAGTTTACTCTTTACTGTCCCACGGATCCTGTTCGTACGCAAAAATTGAGTGAAATCTCTGAATACTTCTTCACGGGCCTGTTAGTTATCTCTTTTTTGAAATTTCTCCATTTTCGACTGTATTTTTTATTGGTTTCCGGGCTGGTTTCGTTTTTTCTCCCCGATCGACACTATTTTGTTGTTCCAACTAAGAGCCAACAGTTTTCTTATGACGACTCTTCTCAATCTCGTCGGTCCGAGCCTCAAGCACCGTCAGAGTGTCTGGATATTTTATTTTATCGCATTCCATCATAATCGTAATTAAAATACCATGGAACGGAATATTCACGTCGAATATATTGTTGACATTGCCAAAATTGACCAAAATCCATTTTTTCAACGATTTTTCTCAATTTTTCTCGAAAATATTGAATTTATTTGACAAGAACAAGCTGGGAAGTTTATTACCTCAAGGGGATGGGACGACGCGGACGTGCCGCTCCACCAATCGGTTGGAGCTGTGGTCCATTACCAGGCCGAGGGTTCTGAAGCTTCTGATAACGAGGCTTCGAAGTGGTGCCTTTTCGTTGGGCCGGAATATCCACCTCCGGATATTGTGCACTCACGTATCCGCAGATGCATAAAAATAACTGAAACAAAAAATTCCTATCAATAATTTGTCCATGTCCGATGAAAAACAAAGAAATTCAGTGATTCGTTATTTTCCCGTTAAAGTATTTTTCGTCCAAAAGATTCTTCATTCGAAACGAATGATGCGAACCTGTACACCTTCGGAATTAACAAGATTGCTATCGCGGAATTCTCTCTATCCGCGTTTAAAGGTCAGCCTACTTTCCTTATGCATATCACAAGTCGCTCTACATTTCCGTGCACCAACATACGCATATGTAAATAAATGTATGTCTGGGTTTGTGTTTAACTGTATTTTCTTAAGAATTCTGTATCGATACGCCCGCAAAGTCGAAGGCAGCGACGTAAAACGCTTTTCAATCACTTTCTCTTTTCTCTCTGCTTGTTACTTACACCATCATTTGCTACTGCCCCGCCAAACTCCGTTGCTCTCAAATATACATAAACCTGTATATCTATAACGTTAGCCACTATGAGGGATCGGTATGAATCGACAGTGCATGCCAAGAATTCAATTTATACGCTCACTGTCCTACATTCCATTATTCTTGAGTGGTAGTCCATTTCAGGCTCAGTAGCTTGATGATAAAAATTCAAAGAATCCCCGTTACCGAATACCAAACCTCATTTTTCACGAAAAACGATACCGTGTCAAATAAAAGAGTTTTCGATTTATTTTTCTCCCTGAAAAGTCGATGAAAATGTCGTTCCACGTGGACCCAAGGGTCAAGGACGTTTGATTGTTATTTTTGAATAATTAAAAATGTTTAGTCGTTTGATAATTAATTTGACGAATTATTGGCTTCCTCGAGCGATTTATCGATCAAGGAAATTATTCATTTATTTAATATTCGGTGTCCGTTTCGATTTATCGAAAACGTTTCTCAACGAAGCCACCAGCAAACGCACCTGAACGAGAAATCACCGAATGAAAAATATTCTTATACATATCACACATCGACACGCTCGAGATTTGTCGATATGTTACAATTTTAACCTCGTGACGCAAGGAAAACAGACCCACCAAACGGCCCACACCGGTTAAACCATATATTTTATATTTTGATTCAACGAGATGAACCACTTTCACTTTCGACCCCACGTGCATGCCTCTGTCGTGACTCGCAACGGGTTTGACGTCTCCGTGTACGACACACGCGTCTTATACAATTTATATTAATTTTATTTCTATATGTATATGTATCGAGCATTCTCTAGGCAATAACTAATGAAAGTAAAAGTCATGCACCGAAATGTAATCAGGCGATTGAATTTTTTTCAGAGAGCCAACTAATTAGACAGAACAATAATGTCAATTAGACTAATCAAAGATAATTTATTTTCATCATTTTGTATTTTTACATCGGGTGCTTTCTGTTGATTGAGTGGAATCGATATTTGTGCTTCATTGTTTATAAAATCTGTTTAGGAAATTATTCAGAATTAATGAATTAATTTAGAAATAATTCAGAATTATTTTTTAACGGCCCAACAAATTGGCCATGCCCTTATCCAATAATGATACATTTTTCGTGAGAATGTGCACCGTTGAAATTTTTTATTGCATCAACTCTATCGGTTGCCGGAATTTATAAATAAAACATTTCATTGCTCTGGATCTATGAAGTGTGTGAAAAACCACTAAGTGGCTTTGGCTGTGTTTTACTCACTAGAGTCTCGTTGCCAGTAGTGAGCGATTTAAAATGAAAGTCTCTTGTTGCAATAAATTCTCGATGCTCTCGTACCAAACGTTGTATCGATGCAAATTTCGAGAATATAAAATATCCTTCGCACCTGGAAAATCAACTGCTCGTGTTCATGCTCTTCGGAATTGTAAAAATATTCCTGAGACACGCTGCTATGAAATTCGACCAATCGTTTATTTTACAGAGCACTCTAAAATTTGCATTTTTTATATTCTTTTGATCGTCGAATATAAAACGTCATGAAAAATCCAATTACGATTAATGAGAGGAATAAAAATCATAAATACATTTTTTCCATAACTAATTAACTCTGGATTAAAATGAAATGATGTTCGTGTTAATTGACAGTTTGAAATAGGAGATATAAAAAATGGGATTATTCGTCTGTACAGGCTCGTTGCCCTTCGGCATTATTGCATTATAGAGATCGTTGTGGTCGCGTCTCCTGCATGATTCTATTCAAAGGCCTCGATACGTTGAATTCTTGTTCGCACGATACACTGCGAAATTGACCAATGAGTTCGTAGTCTCCTCGAAATTGAATTGCAGAACCGAAACCGCATTTTTTCTCCAATAGTTCGCAACTAAAATCCGATCTATTTGTATCACTATTTATTGATTTCGTAAAAGTTATCTGGCCGGTGCGAGTTCCAAGACCGGATTCTTCCAACACCGGAAACTTAATTTTGCACGCTCGAATGCCGGCTCCGTATTTCTCACTACCTATGCAACAGCTTCTCAACAAAACCGCATTCTCATTGTTTAACTTTCGGACAGTATCGATAAGAGTGCACTTTAAAGCTAAATAAAAGTAAAGTGAATCGAAAAGTGAAAAGAATTTGAAACTTTTCCATTTATTCCGAAAAAAAAAACAAAATATATGCCGTTGAAAATATTTTCAAAATTTAAGGGATTCCATTGGTTTTTTCGTCAATAAATATTGACGAAAAAAATTGTGAATATAAATTGGATTAAAGATCGAAATGGGAATTGAACTCACGATTGCTCTGATGTGTAAAGCCATGTCTGAGCTCGCTCTGCTCCGGCGACTGGGTGTGGTGCGTTATGCCGGACACTGTCTCGAACTACTCCCCGTTCACGAGCTCTTATACCTATATCCCCGTTAAATTGCTGCAGTAGGAACGACGATGACGATGAGAACGACGCCGAGGACGACGACGACGACGACGACGACGACGACGAAGACGAGGAGGACGACGTCCACGAGCAGGCTGAGGGCAACGCTACCCAGGCAAACGACCCCAAGTCTTGGCCCACACGAACCTCTCGAACTTTCTTTCAATGTCCGAAGATTTATGTTGACCACAACTCCGTACTAAACCTCCATTTACAATTACGCTCAAAAATCAACTCACGCATTATATCGTACCCACTCCCTCTTTTTCCTTCCAACCCATTTTCTCTCCCGTCCTTCCAACTATTTTCTCCCTCTTCCAAAACTTGTCCAAGTCCCCTCGAGAGTAAAAACAGCTTGCATAATATCTGTTATGAACTTAAGCTCCTGTTAGCTTGCAGCCATACGCTCGAGAATCAAGCAAAACAATTTATATTTCTATTCGTCATATTTTCCTTCATTTCGCTCTACTCAGAAGCCTCAGGAATTTTTTTTCTTTTTTTTTATATTATTTTTTGTTAATCATTTTTCGGAATGAAATTCGCAAGGCAGGGATAGAACACGATGCACTCCATAATGCGTTTTCAGGAGATGACCAGCATGATCTGGACTTAGGATTCAGAAACGTAATTTATTGTCTCACCTTTGACTGGCTTTCCATTGCTGTGGACCTTTCTACGGTCTCTACTTTTCCTTTCCCTCACGCAGATGAAAAGGATCTAGAGATTTTTCACTTCTTTCTAATGGGCGCGTCTGCCTGAGAGGCGAACAATTGACATACCATGCAGATTAATATAAAAATTGCATAATTATTAATTATAAGATATAGACAAATCATCGTCGAGTCTTTATATCTATGCATTGTATCGGAATCAAGAAAATATATATTGGAAACTCGTGATTCGTTTCTTAATTTATTTCTGGGAATATTATTTTCATTCATTGCTACGATAATTTATCGTAAAAGGTTTGGTCATTTTTATAATAAATAAAAACCGTTAAGGGTCATTTTTTTACTAAATTTTTTTGACCTTACATTGAGCTGGAGATATACATGGATGTAAAAAGTAGATCAAGCATGATTTGTTAATTGCAAGAATAAATTCAACGGATTCGCATTTCTAATCAAATCTCTATTTTCTGAAGAATTTTTTTTCCGTACAAATTGCTGTGATGATCGAGTCGGCAATTTTTTTTATAAACTCATTACATTACAAACGATGTTTCAGAATTTTTTCAAATTTTTTCGTCCAGTCGTTTCCGCCGAAAAAATGTTGGAAAAAGTGATTTTGGCTTTCGACGTCCCAGGTTCAGAATCGTAAGCAGGCCAAAGACTCCGCGTACCAAATTGCAATTAAATTGCATTTAAAGCAATGTGTATCGATCACTGGATCAATTCGCCTCACGACTTTTGCGACACCCGATGGATTTGAATTTTTAAGGGCATTATTGGATAGCGATGTCGTGTTACGAGGCACTTTTTGAAATCCTGTGATCCTGCGTGAAAAGTGGATGATCCATTGATGGGATAACGTGAATTCGGAGCGAAAAATATTGAGAATCGATAAACAAAATCCACTTGATTTTAATTTCCTCTTTTTCCATTTGTATCCTCGCGCCCTCTTCCGCTTCGTGATATCCTGAGCATTGAACAAGAGCGCTGCGACCTCGGAGAAGAGATATTATTGCAAAACGAATATTGCGAAGAAACTGGCGACGTAATGATGGAAAAAAGTTCGATTTTGTGGCGAAAGAACAAAACGCTCCGTTTACGTTTGTGCATAATGAAAAAATGGTATCGAGTACGTTATAAAAGTTGAACAAAAAGTTGTAAATTTATTCATAATTGCTCATCCATTAGCAGAGACGTCATTAAAATCCAAATGACTGTTGATTCGTTAACGAAAATGTTAAGAAATAATATGAACCAACCGTAAAAAGCGTTTTCACAATGCGAAGGCGATTTGTCGACTCGTAAGGCTAAATTGTCGCCCACAATTTGAGTCGATATCGGTGGACATTAATCGAGAACTGGTTCGAGTCTCGATTTCATAAAACGCGCTACCCGCTCCGCCTCGTTCTTCTTATCTGGTTTATGGGCTCCAACTAAATAATTAAAGAGTCGTAATTAAGGATGAATTAAAAGAACAATGAGTGGAGAGTTTGCGGTCTGCGGAATTTGGTTATCGTTGGTGTGCTGCATATATTAAAGGGCGAATTTTGGGACAGCCCGTGTATAAACAATCGTTCTCGTATATTTATATAAAACGAAAGAGTTTGGTAGCGAAAAGGTATAGGAATGGCTATGTGGATCGGCCAACAGGGCGAAGCCAGACAGATCATTTTGCCTGCGAACAAGCAAGCGAGGCTGTAGAAACCCCCTGTAAGAAACCGGTTTACCTGATGTACTGTATATATCGTTTGTTCGGGCTATGTAGCGCTCGCACCACCGCCACTTTTTTATTCCTTTTTCTCAACATATATATATGTATATATTTTTTTATCTTGCCTCCTCCCTCTCGGAGCCTCTTTCACTCTTATGTTCCCCCTCGTTTCATACAAGTGCCACGGGAATCTCGTAGCTCTCCGAAGAGGGAGGAGGCAGCGAGGCAAGCTTCCAGCTGAAGAAACACCGGAGGAGAGAAGAATCGTGCAAACTTGGTTACCCGCGAGAGCCCTTGAAGCCTCAAAGATCGACCAATCGATCAGCTCCACTCTCGTCCTTCGCTGTATCACATTTTTTCTCCTCTTCATTCTATTCCCTTTCGTGTTATTAATTGCTAGCTCGATTATTATCGGAAGAATGAAAAAAAATAAAAATTGGTTGATCGACGATCGATTTTCCTGAAGAAAAGATCGCGCAGAACGATTTTCACGAATCGTAACGATGAGCTTTCTTCTCGAGACTCGAATTAGCGACCGGGTGGCGAGTTTGTCGATAATAATGAGCATTCAAGTTGTGAAACAACCTCCGGAACAGATAAAAAAAGATTCTGGGTTTCTAGGCGATCCTCCCATACAGAAGAGAATTCGTCGAGAAAGACGCAGAGAAGCACGGGGTTCGCATACTCCGTAAAATTCGCTAATGGCGTTCCCGATGGGCGAGAGGGTAGATGCTGGGGAGGAACGCGCGGCGGGAGAGTCAGCCTCGACGAAGAGCAAAAGAGCCAAGGTGCTCTTTTAGTTGCGGCTGTATCCATAGATGGTACCCCGAAGATCGAGTCCCGCGACTCGCCGAAGGAGACTCGAAGGCCGTGATCTCCGCGCGCGCGAGGGAGAGACTCCCGCCAGACTCGTGTTTTACTCTACTACTTATCTTCTACTCTCCGGCATAGAAATTTCAGCGCTCCATACAGTTAACACTCGATTTATTTTCGCCCCGATAATTCTTCGATCTTCCATGTTCCCACACAAATTATAATTTCCATCTTTAACGAGGACATTCTTTGTTGAGCCTCGAGTTTTAACCGGTAGATACCAAACTGGTGCAAATTTACAAGCACGAAAATTTCAAGTGTAACAGGTTTTTAAAATTATTTTCTTCAATTTGGCCATTTTTCGACGATAAAATTCGATTTTTGAATTATGATAATCGTTGCAATCGATTACTCAGGATATTTTACCCCTAAAAAGTCCGTTTTCAAGATCGATTTCATGCATCCATCGAAGGAATACAAAATTTTGAAAAGTCCAAATTTGCACCTGTGTGATGAGTGCGTGACCTCGAACGGAGTGTGGTCTGTCCGGATTAGAAAATGACGAATCCTGTTTCTAGAGATAGCGAAAAAATTATTCACGTAAAAACTTTGTTAACAATAATAAATAATCTTGGAAACTCTTTGATTTGATCGAAAAGATGAAATTTTGGGTCAGCTAGTGAAAAGCAACAATTTTGTTCATCGCCCTCGGGCCAAGTTTGCATTTTGTTTATCAAAAAGAAACTGGACTGCTTGGCCAAGAATTTGATCGATAATCGCTACGGCATAGATGTGTGCGCAGGAGAATCGGGATTTGGAATTCGGGGCTTTGGTATAGTCTGGAATAATCGGGTGTTGACTGTATATCTATAGGATCTCTCCCTTCAGTGGGAGCTCGAACCACCATTCGACTCGTTTCTCTGTGTTTTCTTCTTTTCCCTTCGTTCCTATCCTTCGTTAGCTTCAGCGAAACGGCAAAGGAAGTTCGCGACAGTTCTTCACCTGTTGCCGTGCCGTGCCGACTGCGAGCGTCCTATCTTATCATTCTAATTCCGTGCTCTACACATTGCATTAAATATTAATGAATAAATAATTGTGAGTATTGAAGATCGTCGAGTGTCTACAACCCCCGTATTTCCGAACAATCCAAGGGCAATAAGTTCCCTCGGTTTTGATAAAACTAAATCGACGATATAGGCGAATAATAGTTTCGGAATATCTGAGCCGTTTAATAAAGAGGAAAAATTGAGAGAAGCTCAAAAATCAAGCCTCCTTTTGCGGTGAGCTTCGTGACCTTGATCCTGAAGGTGTCATCTGTTGTGCAAGATGGCGGCGATCGCAAGCGTGACTCTCATTCTATTTCGTCGTAAATTTCGGCCTAGAGATCGCGTTTTTTTTTTTTCATAGAATAAAATTGTAACCGCAGAAAATTCGATCCGAATACCATAATCGTGAAATTTTTCTGTGAATCATCGTGATGGAGATAACTCGTAGTTTCAAGGACAAAACTAAGAAAGGTCTGGTCAGGTGGTAAGTGCTGACCTCGATTTCGCGAAATTATATCGCTTGCCACAGTTTCGATCGATCCTGAATAAGCTTGAATTTTGGACGCCATGTTGCGGCTTCTCGTGGACAATAGATCGAGGAAAATCGATCTATTGGTAAATTTATATTCTCGGCTCGATTTAAACACGTTTTTTTGGCAGTCTTTCTTTTATCCGGACGAATCTATCGTGTACAGTCACGTACACAATCGATTGCGAATGTTTGTTGAAGATGTCGATGGCTGACCTTGCCTTGGGCTTCGCCAGCCGGCAAAACGGCATCAGGCACAAAACCACCCAGCACACACCACCAACAGTCATGGCCACTCGCATAAATTGACGTCAGGACAAACCAGAAATATATATATGTCTATATATTTTCCTGGCTTGGTGCGCCAAGCCACAGCTGCCCCGACAGCGCTCTGCGCACTTTTTCTCTCTCTCTCTCTCTCTCTCTTTCACTCTCTCACACATACATTCATTCTTGATTCCTCGACGTATATGCCCCCTTACCGGCTTCGTTATAACCAAGGGCCCTCAGTTTTTCTGCAAAATCGT
The DNA here is from genome assembly GCA_030522525.1 of Campopleginae sp. 14b. Classification (NCBI taxonomy): domain Eukaryota; kingdom Metazoa; phylum Arthropoda; class Insecta; order Hymenoptera; family Ichneumonidae; species Campopleginae sp. 14b. The sequence goes on from JAPYYS010000084.1 coordinate 132,703, forward strand.
GAGAGACGCGCCGCGCGAGCACACCACCCCTTTGCCTCCCTCCCCTCCACGCTTCCTCGGCACTCTTGCCGTGTTCCACGCGTTTGCTCAACGCCCGTTCTTTCCTATCGTTCGTGTACACTAATCGCAAGAATTCGCGCGCGCTCTCCGCAACGAAGCGTTTTCATCTTCCCCAGACCTCCTCCCCTCTCCGCGACTTTCCTTCTTTCCCCCAAAATATGAAGATAATTAATCGTTTCCATTTATCCGTCACGGCCGCCGAATCATTTGTCTCGTGATTCAATTGTCGCCGCAATTCGAACCCTCGTCTTCATACTCCTCGCCAATCGATCGAGATTTCATCATGAACCAGCAACGCTCCAGGCTCGCTCACGCCTTGGAATCATTATCGATCGTAAAATCTACATTTCCTTTCAATCCTCAGCGCGTCACCGCGAAGTGAGGATTTTCTGAGCTGGGCCGCAAGCTCTTTCTTTTTTCCACGGTACGTTCACTCATTTTTTTTCCATTTTTTCAAATCGCGCCTTTGCTCTTCATTTTCTCAAAATCAAGAGTCATTTATCTTATTACATTTATTTCGCTCGTTATTCGAAATCCAAGTCATCGTACATTTCTAAAATCTTTTGCCACAAAAACGTTCGAGTTTGCAACATCCGTTACTCGCTTATAGACCCTCGAAGATTAATCAACGTTTCGAGTCGAATCAACGTTTATTATATTCTCAATCCATTTCGCTCGCCTCTCAAACATTTCGAAATCATTTCCACACGAGGGCGAAATCACAGTACACAGACAATTATTTTAATCACGAAAATCACAATTATTGAGGCTTATAATAATTATTTAAATAGTTAAATATTGTACGAATTGAGCAACTGTTACTCGTCGCGGCAACAAAGCCTTCGATTACGAAAACAGTAGAATCCCTTTTTCCTTCAATTAGTCAGAAGATTTAACCAATTATTTCAAAGCGTTGATATTTGTTATGGAAAGTACTGATGAAACTAAAAAGTACCGAGAGTCCTTTTTGAACGCGCGCTACAGTCGCTAGACAGAGCAGCCGTACCTGCTGGCCGATACTTACGCAGACTCCGGTCAAGGTCGTACGATTCCTCTTCTCTTTTATCCATTTTTTTGCAACGATTTCTACAGGGTGTGGCGAAAATCACAATTCATCGTTCACGGAGAAAATATTTGAACACAAATTACTATTATGTCATAGTTTCCTCATAGCATATCGTCACTCTGTAATGTTTTAGCTGAGACAATTATTTTTCATCGGGAATTGAGGGAAAAATGTATAAATTTTACGGGGACCGAGAAACTTGAATGCCACAGTAATTCTTCATACTATTTTCTCTCCGTGTTGCGGTGAACAGCAACGGAGAAATCGATCAATTTCTGAATACGATTTCACCTAATTTTCCGTTATTTATTTTTCATTCATACATTTATCCGCTTATTTATTGATTTCTTTTTTATTTTCCATGTGTGACGAATATTCGTTGAAAAGAAAAATGTAAAATAAAAAATAAAAAACAGAAATTTTTTGTTCGAAAAATATTCGATCGTTTGACCGAATTTGTCGTAGACCTGAGTGCGAAATGGGAAATCGGCGGTAGAATTAATTGTTCGGGTGCAGTATTATATATTCCGTTACTCGGTCCAATTGGCATGCGCGACAGTGAAAGTAACAGTTATGCTAATTTCACGTTTTTCCTATCTCCATAACCTGGTATCCGATTCAAACACGACGATTCGTAGATAAAATTTTTTAACAATCGCAATTATTACTCCGTTTTTATCCGACCTCATAAAAAGTACTTGAGCTGATATTGCAGAATTTCTGAATTGAGTATGAACCAGGAACGTCAAAAAAACGTTTTTTTTTTGGACTTTCTCGTTCGGTTGGGTTTGTTTGTTTTTTTTTTATTTATTTTTTATTTATTTCTCATCCACTAATTGGTCGAAAAAAAATCGCACCTTGTTTCATTTATTTTGTAAATTCAATCGAAAATTGAATTAAGAGTACAAAAGTTTTTCTATATTTTTCTAGACGCAACATCCGGAAAAATCCAGTCAGAAACGAAAGGAGTCGTTAAAGATTACTGAGAAATTACGAAATCAGGATCTCGACACGAAGAAACGATTTTTGCTTCTTTAACTTTTCTCCTGTCGTCCCGAGTGAAATTAATATTCGCAGATGGTAAAGTTTATCGAATATTGGAATGAACTATCGATATTGCATAATGGCTGCTACTTTTCAATTATTATTTTGCAGAATCCGGAGGACTTGGAAATTTCTCAACGCAATGGAATTCCGGGATAATCGTAAAGCGGATCTTTAATTGTTTGAGATAAATATCGGAAAGCGTCAAGAGTTGGTAACTCCACCACCGTTGGCGTGATTTTAATGCCAATGGGGTAAGAGTTGCCCTTTTCTCGATGCTAAGCACGCAACCAGCATGAATAATCAATTGGAGTCTTTCTTAATTGTGACGTCGTATTATGTATTGAAAATAAAGTACAAATTATGAAATTCGGCATTGTTGTCGACTCGAATCAGTCCGTTATTCCGCGATCGTATACATCACGTCGAATCTTTACTTACGTATTCCCTCGCTCGTGTGTATACCTTTTTTATTGGTGTGTGCAGTCTCGGCCGAATCACCATGTTTGAAGGTTAACTCTTCGGTTGATTTTCGAAAAGTTTGATTTGATTTGCAGAACATTCTTGTAACGTTGAATTCCACACAAAAAAACTCGAAGAATCATCAAATTTCGCCAAATTACCAGCAACTTTTTCTATTTTCGAACAGAGTTCGTATTTTGATAATTTAGATTCGGAAATACTACTAAGATACAGATTACAGTCTGCACGCAGAATTTTCGAAGCTGTATTCACAAACTCTTCAATTATTTATAATAATAACATTCTTAATTATTATTGAGAGACAAACGGTTTGTCAAAAAATTCCGGGAGGAGTTCATATGAAATGTCAACTTTTCCTATCTGTCTCTTCTACTGTAGGAATTGCTGTTCTATTTCGCGATTATAGGTAAGGTCGCACGTGCATAAAGTTTAAGCGTCGCTGTCAACGCTGACGGTTGATGGCACCACCGACTGGTTCGGTGACCAGGCATAGTTTGCGTCGATAAAAAATGTTCGCTCGATCATGTTTCTATTATAAAATCCCGATAACATCGAGGAGGAGAAACGATTTAAAGTTTCTGTGACGTCATAAAACGCCTGCCTGTAGCAGAAAATAATGTTAAACACGAACCAAAGTGTGAGTTCATTGTAGAAGCGGATGTCCCATGCTGCAACAGGGACTTTTACAATCGCGCCTCTGGCGCCTGATTCTCGAAATGGTGGACGCGTCGGTACGCCGTCAGTAGCGTGAGTCGATACTCAATGCTGCTCTCGGATGCATACACGGAAAAATTCTGTTTGACATACAAAATATTCCACAATACTCTTGATGTTTTTTGACAGACAGAAAACCTTTTCAATCGTGACGAACGAGAGACATTTGCATAAGAAATTCTAACCAAGTACTGCCTAGTGTATACACAATTGCGAGGTTAAATAATGTGATAAACAGTGTCCGTCGTACGGAGTAACAGTAAATCAGAAAAAAAATTGAAATCGTCGTTCACGTCGAGGAGAGTTTTTGGTTAAACACAGTGTTGTTCGCAATTAGTGCAATTAGAGTGGATAAAAAAGTAACGATGCCTGCCGTGATTGTGGGTCCTCCGCAACGAAATGAACAAATGTGGCAAGCCCTAAAAACGCACATAACCAGAGAACGAGAAAGAAAGAAGCAGGGTAAATTGAAAATTCGTAATAAAGTAGAAAATCGCGAGATCCCTTCGGGCGTAACTACGTCAACATTGCCTTTGTAGTCCTACTTTTGTCGCGTTATTGTTGTCACACTCTCATCAAATAGAGATTTTTCGTTATTTTAGAACAAGAGGCAGATGCGGAAGAAGAACGACAGAGAAAAGAAAGAGAAAGGCAACAAAAACAAGATGTTATGACCTTGGGAGAAACTCGTGAACAAATTTCTAATCTAGAAAACGAACTTTCGCAATTAAAAGATGAAAAACATCAGTTATTTCTACAACTTAAAAAAGTTCTCAATGAAGATGACAATCGAAGGAGACAATTGAGCAAAGAAACCAAGTACGTCAATCATGCATATACTCCGAAACAAATTGGCCTCAAATAATCCAACCAAAATTTCCTTTTTTTTTATTTCAAACACTGAACAACTAGGTCTTTCACAATTTTCCACACTCGAAGAAAGTGCACTGAGTTTTCCAGCTCTCAATGTATTTTTTTTTCGATTTCACATTTTCCCAATTATCCTTTACAAAAGAGTTTTTCTCTTTGACCGTGAATACAGTCATCGATATTCTTGAAGCCTTTTCTTAATATTTGGAGCTTTCGCCCCTCGTCCTTGAGAAATTCATGAGAATAGATATCATAAATTAACATAATCCCTCATAAATGTCAGTGGAAAACAGATTTACCATCCATTTGCTTGAAACTTGCCAGCACTGACAAACAGTTTGAGAGTAGCTCTGAATCTCAACAGAAAAATATCTAGCGAACCCATTTGCGGCTCCCGAAAGCTCATTCGATACTCATAAAGTTAAAAGGGCATGAATTTTGCTCAAAGGTTCAACTTTGGGAGTTGAGCGTCGCAAACGCAGACCCATTCCAAACATTTGCAAGCAAAATTTTCCACCACTCTCCCGACTATCGCAATAGAAAGTTCATTTTTTTTTCTCATCCAACAAATGGTCATTGCCGAGACACAAACCCAGATCGTTCACCAAGGATTCTCATTTAAATTGTTTATAGAAAAAAAAAACAAAAAACAAAAAGATTCTATGACCAAAAATTTGAATCAATTATTTATTCTCAATGATAATAGTATTTGATGGATGGAAATTAATGTTTCCCAATACCTCACCACAAAGTCTGATAGACCAAGAATTTTCACTGTAAATATTATGAAATTGGGTTTTTCTCTAAAAAAACAAGGGGTCGTAATGATTTTGTTAATTTTTCAGTGTTTGTTCAGAAGTGTTGTCAGCGGTTGGTGGATATCCAGGTACAGGAATGAGCGTTGTTCATCCACAGCTTTTTCTTCCGCTACCGACTCGGAGTCCACTTTACAAAGTGGCAACAGCTACGCCGACGCATACCTTGATGCCGAGTGTTAATGTATATTTTTGGAAGATTTAATGATTCATTGGTGATGAACAATATGGAAGAGATGTAAGAAAAAAAGCGTAAAACATTGGCTTTATCTATTTTTGTACAGGGTCCTATGAAGAGGGCTCATACGCCGTCGCCACCGCCGGTCGCTTCGCCTTATCATGCAAATTACAGTTACAAACCACCACCTTCGATTCCAAATTACAATCCACCGCCCCCAAGTAAGTTTAAAAGTCTCGTGAGTTTCTTTGGAGACTCGAGACTCAAAAATGATGACTGAATTATTGTGATTTATTGAATAATTATAAAATAATTGAAACAACGCGTTTTAACAAACGACTAACCGAGAGATAATCATGCTTCGAAAATAGGTGATTTGAGGGCAGATGGTTATGTTTTTCCAGAATCAGAGGACGCTGCCAGACGATCTGGCGATAATCGAGCGGTCCTCTGGAACAGTGAGTTCGACACTAAACTTTGCTTTTTCAATTATTTACACGAGGCATATCATTGAAAAATGTGCTATTTGAATTCCAAGTCTTTTTAAGTTCTGGAACTGTGGGAAGAGAATTGTCATGTATTAGGGCACAATTTTCAGGAATAAATTCCTCGTTTAAATAACGATAAAGGACAAAGATTTTTCACCGAACATGCACCGAAATTTGAACTTGCTGAAATCGGGAGATTCAATTTTTGACGCAAAAACGATGAAAAATAATATACCCTTCGCGGGAGAGAAATTAGATTACCCTAAACTATTCCGCTCGTGGTTTGAGGTAGTTCACTATCTTTCCCTCGGTGCGCAAATAATAAATATTTATTAGCAAACAAAAAGAAACGAATATTCGTTGGGATTAGAACGATTATTGAATAGTAAAAAGACTTTTTTTGAATTTTAGAGAACAACCAATATCCACCGTCGAGTTTCTATTCGAGTCCGAGTCAGAATGTATACAGTTACACAACACAGAGCCCACAACCGTCGAGAGAACCGGAACCTGGAAAACCGGTTTATCTCTCGGGAAACAGAGCAACGATATCCGGTCATCAGGCAGGAACGATAACTCCCTTCTCAAGATACGATAACATTCATCCAATCGATCACAAGAACGCTTATCCTGAGGAAAAGTTTTATTTACGTCCGAGCAGTCACGTCACCGTACATGGTGGTGCGATCCCCATACAGCAACCGCCTCAGGTTATTTTTCACTTTTATTTCACCTGTGAAACTAGTCCAAAAGCTGTCGGTGAAAAAGTCGACTCACAATAACGCACACTCTTCCGTTTTAATTACCCGAAACAATCAAAAAAATTGGGATGACCTTATTCTCTCAAAAGCTCCGGAGTACAAAATGGAAAGATTTTTTATCACTCCGATGAAAATTAATCAACCAATTATTATATTATCAGACAGTAAAGAATACTAAGAATTACATGGTGGAATTGCTTACGTTTGAAAAGTGAAATTTCAGCAAAACTCCGAAGTTTCAACCCTTTCCCTGGCCGGTCGGATTTAAAATGGAATCACGATTCTGAGCGCCTGAATTATTCGTTTATTTTTGGACGGAGAAAGTGCGTCATAAAATCGTCGAAATTTTGAATAATTCTCCAAATAAATGGGACGAGTTTATTTTTTGTTTCGTCAAAAGAAAATGAATGATCAATTTGTTTTCGATGTTTATCAGGGTGCAAAGACGGGTGGAATCACATCGGGATATCCAGTTCGAGCACCGCAGCCTCCGCCGACAGGACCGCCTTATCCACCCCCTCCACCGGGAAGTTACGTAAACGCTTCAGCCGCGAACGTCCCACCGGGGCGATTATTGTACTCGCAGCCGGGTGCCCGATATTTGCAACGCGAAACGTGAACATTGTGATCCCCGAAACATCAAAAACGCGACGTCATCGAAGCTTGTCGTCATTATGATGGTCATTCGGCTCAGCATTTTTGCAGTCTAATCTTTCAAGCTTAATAATTAAAGCCCAACATTAATCGGGACTTGGATTTTTCCACAAATTTTCAGACGCGTTCGGTGTCGTAGGAAAGAAAACATACTTTATTCGAAATTCCACAAATTGTACATATATTCAGAGTCAGAAGAGAATTGTATGCGTGACCAGGCTTGTACGAAAATAATAAAGCAACTTATTGGTAATTAAGTAATTAAGCTTACGAGTTATCCTTTACTCAATACGAAAATCCTTAATATTATCGTAAATGATCGTTTTTCTTGGTAAAAAAGGGGAAAAAAAAACAAAAATTGTCAATACAAATGTACTTTTGTAGTCAGAATTGAAAATTTGCCCATTTTCATAAACGTGAAAAACAAATAAGTCCAGAGGAATAGAAAAAAAATCTTTGTATCAAGAAAGTAATCGAAAGATTCTGGAAAAATTATCGCGATCATTTTTGACGCACTTATGAATTATGCCAATTCAATGGTACGTACTCCATCGACCGTGAATAGGAAACAAAGTAAATCGATCCTATCAACAATTAAATGTTCAGTTCTCGTCCATTAGTTTTCTTTCCTTGGCTTTGTGTTCCTCGCTGCAGAGATGTATTCGCACTTGATGCACTCCCCATACGGAAACGTTGCACAGTTGGCAGACTACATCCTCGGTTGGATTATCGCGGTAATGTCTGAGAAAAGCAAAACAAAAGGAGTAAATATTTTGTTTTTATTGATGAAAAAAATGATATTTTGGATTTGAAATCGCCAGGAATTTCACGGAGAGCGTTTTTCTACTTTGGGCTAATTTTTTTATTCGTACCTGCCGGCGATGAGTTGCAGTTCTTCGAGATGAGCGATCATTTTTTCTTGTTCATCATTGACCTCGTCGAGTTCAAGAGCCTGGTGTAAACGATAAATGTATTCTTTGACCATAGGAACGTTTCCTGGAGGTAGGAAACAACGTTCGTCGTAACGACACCACCTCTCAAAGTTTGGGTCAGTCTCACGAGGGATACTCTCTCTTCGAGTATTGAGAAGCGCCAAAAGCGCTCGTCTTATTCGCGCCTGACAAACCACCGTCTCTGCATTGTTTTCCGAACATTCTTTAGCATCCCGATGCACGCTAATTCCCAAACTTATCCAGTACCGCAACCTGTTGATCTGGAATTTTTTTTTTAAAATCTATCACTTTCACATTCCCATGAGAATTGTAATTCGAAAACTTCCCCGAAAAGTGTCTCCCGTTTGCGATCCTTCCGGAATTGAAGGTTTTATTGAATAATGACTTTATTAAAATTCGATTATCCATTATAATTTTCTTTGAACAACAAAAATTATAGAGAAAGTTTTTATCGTTAGAATTATGAAAGAATTCTTCTTTCCTTCCGTTACGGTGCACTAAGTTTGATAACGTGTATAATGGACAAAAGGAGCTTCGTGTTAAAAATGCGATTTAAATTTCGGAAAAATCCTCGCGGTTTTTTGAAGTCGCGAATACGAAAAATATAAGTTGGCTAAATTTTTTCGCGTACTAATGAAAATTCGTATTTGTTAAACATTCCGTGATTATTTATCATGATCGTTCCGACTAAAAATGAAAAATAAATAAATTGAATTAAATATCCGCGTCAAGCAACAAGTCAGATTCTCCAAGGGTTACAGTAAGCGCAGGAAAAATACTGTTGCAGAAATTAATGGAGACAAAAAGATTTTTTATAAGGACTCACTTCCTGAAGGTCATCGATGGTGATGTTGACGTCAAAGTGGATGGAAAGATCGTGTTCAGGGAAGAGGCTGTATTTGGTGAGTGGATGATATCCCAAGCCACAGAGTGCGCCGATGTACCGGGTGCTCGTTTTGTTTCGTCGGAGTTCAATTCGAGGGGAGAATATGAGACAGAGTAGAGACGTGAGTCCAGGGATGTTAGGCATTAAGGTAGTATTGCGAACGTTGAGATGATATCCACTGGTGCTTTGACTAACTGAAGCAGCGACGAGGAGGCGCTCATGAGGATCGTCGAGGTTGGTGTCGAGGAGAACCGAATTAACGGACAACTGATCGATTCCGACTTTTTTGGTGAGGCCGGCTTTGGTGAGCGAGGCAAGTTGGATTTCGAGAGGAGAGTAAGGTCCTCGGAGTTGAACGCGGGTCGGGCAATCCTTCGGGTCCGGAAGTTCAGGATAGCGGTCAGTTGCAAATCCACTGGAGTATTGGAGCTCTTCGTAATACTGTCGTTGACGAATTGGCAAGATGGTGTCGTTTGTTCGTAGCTCGTGATTGCATCGAGATTGATAATCTTCTTCTTTGGCTTCGGCGTATCCCAGCTGGATCAAATGTTCGTTCAAATTTAATTTTGTTTCTCCTTCTTGGACGGTCATCAATTTCAGCCGCACGATTCCATCGACGACCGAGAAAATTTCGCCAAAAAGTGATTTTCTGCCGGCTAAAAGCTTCACGAACGTGTTCGTCGCGGCCTCGGACCATTGACCAGGTATGCGACTTATCCCTGACGGTCGAATTCCCGCGAGCACGCACTCGAACGCCAGTCCAGGAATCGAAGCGATCTCGTGCCGGTCGTCGAGTTTTCGCAAGTCACATACTCGCACACGGTCTACAGCACCGACGTCGATCATCAGCACTTCGGCCAATGATTCCGCTTTCAATTCTACTGTCACGTTCCGCACGATTCCTCGGTAATACGCCATCTTTTCACTCATTTTTTTCGGCACCAACACGAGGCTACCAATATTTGGAGCCGCATTCAGTTCCTCTAATAATTCCAAGTCTCTCGAATTTATTATCGCCTGAATCATATTGAAGGTCTTCATCGTTTGCTCGTCGAAAATACGAGCCCAAAAGTGTGCGGAGGTTATGACCTGAACAAGAAAAATCCAATTGTTGAAAAAACGTTGCATTTCGCATTTAATGGCAACGAATATTTTGGCTTTTAGTTTTCGTCTCCGTCAAAAAATAAATTTAGGGCCATGAAATTTGAATAATTTGCTACAAAAAAAAAAAAAAATATGAATTTATATCGGAATACAACAATATAGAAAACGCTTCGGGTCAGACTGACCCAATATGCACTGGAAGGGCTTCCGCTGGGTTTATCCATCGGCAATCGAGGAAAATTCATAGAATTTGAGAAAAAAATGAAGAAAAATCTTACCCGCAAAATGTTCAACGGTATGTAGGAAATGTCGAGTCCGGGAAGAATGGGCCGGAGTTTGGTATCGGGTCGAGGAATATTTTGGATGGGTCCTTCCTTTGGCAAAAATACTTGGGGAACAAAGCTGGGGAGACCGAGTTCTTCCGCTCTTTTGGCAGCTTTTTCCGGGTTCATGACGGGGACTTCGAGTGGGCCAACGATTCTGCGGAGCTTGAGGGCTTTGTAGACGGAGGTTGAGATTTCTCCGGGTTCTTGGTAAGCTTCGCTGATTTCGTCGCCAGTTCCCAATTCTTCGTTCTGTCGAAATTGTACGTAAACCCTGGAGGACTTGTCGAAGCTGATGAGGATTTTCGCGACTTTGGAGGTGACGCAATCCTTGAAGTATTCTTGTATTTTTCTAGCGTAAAGCTGACCGGGTTGATTGACCGGCCAGCCTTGAAGATAAACGGTTTTCGTTGGGTCGAAACCGCCGAGACGCTTAACTCCGTCGCTTTCGTCCAAATCGATGCATCTGGTGTAATAATTCGGATAAAAAGCTCCTGCGATGACGATTTTTAGAATGAGAGGATATTCGTCTTTGTTCCAGACAACTCGATCGAGGCCGACCGTTTCAGAAATGCCAAGACGACGGAGCCTCTGCGATATCTCGCGGACAAAAGCCTCGATTTCTCGCAGGACTCTGATCTGCAAATGGTACGATTGTGCCCAACGTTTTTCGATTGCGTCGCTGTTCAATCGATTCGAAGCTTTCTTGTATATCCAAGTGTTGTAAACGTTCAAGAAGGAAATGCAGTCGCTCGAAGAATTTTCCGACCACGTGAGCTTCGCAGCATAAGTTCGAAGTTTCTGCTGGAATCGTGAGCTGAAGACATTTTTCACGGCCATACTCGCCCCCATTATTATCGCCGGTCGAAGAACACTGAACATGTGTCCGAGCATGATTAGCTTCGTGATGTGAATGTCGACGGGAAGTGCCGCCATCACGCGTCCTAGATCGGTCAAAATTCCATCGAGTGGCACCGGCTCGTCCTCTCGATCGACCAACGCCCCCGCTTCTTTTAACACGAGGATCGTGCGCTCGAGATTACTCAGATCTGGCGGATCCAACGACAAGGCCAGAATCGCTTTCGGTTCTCCCATGTCCAGCAATTTAGCGTTAAGCACCATGTTTTCCAAGGGCGATCGCAGCATTTCCGGAGCTCCTTCCTCCGGCAGTACGTTCTAAAAAATTTCAACAATTTCGCCGATTCACCAAAACTCCAACTTTTATATATCCATCAAGAGTAAACCAATCCTCCAATATCTACCTCGTAAAAATTTTGAGGCACGAGTCTATAGACTCTCCCGTCCATCAGACGCCCCGCACGACCAGCTCGTTGTTCACAATTCGCTTTGCTCGCCCAACCGATCTCTAGACACTGAAAATTCGTTTTTGGGTCCAACACCAGTTGTTTCGTCAAACAGAAGTCGATCACTGTTTAACAAATAAAACCCAATTTCAATGAGACATAACAGAAATAGATAGCCGGAAAAAACGATTTCTCGTTTCGTTTTTAACCATTAAAACATGTATATAGCTGGAAAACTATTTTTCCTCCGATGTCAAACCAGAAATAACAATATATATCAAGAAAATGGGGGGGAGTTTTTTTTTTAATTTAAGGAGGTTCGCTACATACGAAAATATGATAAGAATTTTATAAAATTTGGTGAGAATATTCTTTAGCTGCAAATACGATGACACATTTTTTTTTTTTTTCGTCCACATAGTCGCCGAATAACTTGAGTTTACAATATGAAACAATCGAAAACTATGTAGAGAAAAAATCTTAAAAAATTAGTATCCTCATATTTTTAATACTAAAGAGTATGGTCACAAAATTTCATCAAATTCTAATCATTTCAAAATTTCCTATGCTTTCAACAAGGCAACATTGTTGTGTGTGTTGGCTTTTAATGAAAGAGTCGAAGTGAAATAGTGTCTGGAGTACCGTATTTGATGTCAGGAACCGTGATACTGCTCTCGGCGATATTGGTCGCCAAAATAATGCGACGTTGACCTTCGGGCGGAAGAATGAAAACCTTTTGTTGCTCTTCGCTGGTAATGGACGAGTGTAAAACGACGACGTCCCAATTGCAACGCTTGTTTTTTTCGGCCATCAGAAGAGCGTACATCTCTTCGATTTCGCAAATGCCTGGCAAAAAAATGAGCACCGCAAAGCGATGCTCGTCGTCTCCATCGAGCGTATCAAAAACGTTTAATATGCGAACACAGATGTCCATCATTGCTGTGCTGACTCGAGGATTATCTTCCGAAATCTCGGGGATCTGGATCAAATTTTCTTTTCATTATTCTCAAGGTCAAGAAGCTGGTAGAATGTATTGTCTTTTTAACAAAAACTTACCTGACCCAGGGCCGTGAGTCGGCAGAGATAATGAATTTGAATATTGAAATAATTCCGTTTGGCAACGTCGATTATCGGTGCAGGCACGAACTTATTGTTCATGGGGATTGAGAAATATGAGGAAAATTTTTCGACGTTCAAAGTCGCCGACATTATTATTATTTTGACAGCTCGCGAATTGCTTCGCTGTAACTTCCTCACGATCAACAACAGAAAGTCCATGTCCTGGTCACGCTCGTGTACCTCGTCTATAATTACGTGTGTAAAATCGAGCATGTTTTTTGAGTTTATCAATTTGTGAAGCAAAACTCCGGTGGTGCAGTAAGTTAGACGCGTGTCGTGCGACGTGTTGTTCACCATGCCGACTTGATAACCGACAAGGGTACCCACGGGCCAATTCCTTTCCTCGCTAACGCGTTTCGCGATACTGATCGCTGCTATTCGTCGAGGTTGAGTCACTGGAAACAACGAACGTCTCTATTGTTTATCGTAGCTTTCTATACAATTTGCTAAACATGGAAAGCGTCCCACAAAAATTCGCGGATTCAAGTTTCTAGCGCGAAAAGGCACCAAAAAGTGCAACTGATTTTGAATCAACTGTCAGGACTAAACTATTGAAGATGGAGAGTTGCTTCGAGGGACTTTTCTGTAGGAAATTTAACGTGCTACAATATTGCTTCCATAAATTTTTGCCGTATCTCAACCGTTTGCATAGAAAATGCGATTAAAGCAGGTGGATTTTACAACTTCGAAAATGAATTTTCCCCAATCAATCGATCCTCTTGGAATTTATCTTTACATCGAAATTAAAAATAAAATTGAAAGAATAATCATCTGAGAAAAATTCAAGTCTCACCAATGATGTTACAATGCACTCTCTTCTTGACGCACGAATCAAGGATGAACTGTGGAACCTGTGTAGTTTTTCCACATCCGGTCGGTCCTTCAATCACTGTAACGCTGTTCGTTTCGATGATGGAAACAATTTTGCTTTCCAACGAACTTATCGTCAAATTTTCTTTTGCTCTATTTGCAAAGTTATAAGTTTTGTAAATTTTCATCAAATCCTCATTGTCCAAGTCATGATGAGGCGGCGGTGCTGTGCTCTGAGATATTGTCTCAAAATCTTTTCCAGAAGGACCTGGAATGGTGCGCAGAGCCTTATCGTCCTGAAAGTAAATAACTCAGTCAGAGTGGAAAATAAATAGTTTCTATTTTACCAAGATTTTTCATGCATTTATCATCGAATTTGCGTTGTTATCATGTTTTCCGGTTCACGTTTGCATTTTTCCAAAATTTCATGACTTGGCAATAGTTTTCTTTTTGCTATTTCAACAACAAATTGGCGCTTGTATCAAAAATGCAAATAACTTCATCCTCTTGCTCGCATGAGAGCGTGACATTTGAAAAAAAATTAACCCAAAAGTGGGGAAAAGCTTTGAATGAAAAATTTAATGTTCAGTAGAATTTTATCGATCGGGGGAACAATGGGGAATATTTACGGCGAGCATTTTTTCTTCTTCTTCTCTGATGTACTCTTTAGCGTATTCAGTTCCGTCGGTGACGTTTGAGTTGACGGACACATTGAGATATTCGTCGAGGGCTGCCATACCGGTTGGCTTACAAACTCTTGCAGATGACAGTGGGACGGAGATGACAGAAAAGTCCTTGGACCCATCAAAAATATCCAGGAAACTCATGGTTAGACCGGATAGCAAGTCTGATGAAAATTCGGCAGAGAATTTCAACCATTATTTTCTGGAAAACTGGCACTAAAAACATTTTTCTTTTTCTATTGTATGGTTAAAAACATTTTCGCGGAACGATACAGAAACTTCGGGGAGACTGGAACGGCGAATTAAAATTTTTTCTTTTGTTCAGGGTCTCTTAGACCCAAGAGGATGGTCTCACGCACAATCGTGAAGGTATAGACGGAGAACAATCATGCACCGGGTCATGGTTATTTTAATGTTCGAAAATGTGTTGAATAAAAAATGGGACATGCGACTGATTATTTAGCGATTTTTGTTTTCTCGCTATTACGAACGAAAAAAACTTCGGGTCCATGTCCGAACAAATAATTCAATAAATTAGGATTAACTCGATTTTCCATGAAACAACGCGACCGCGTGGTTTTTCACACCAACGAGAAAAAAGCCGGCGACTTGATGAAAGGGATTACCAGCATAATCATATTTTTCAACTTGAAAACGTTCGAAACACAAAAAAAAAAAAATGACGAATTTTTTTCGGCGCTGTCGTTTGTTAAATTTCTTTGTCAAAAAAGAACTGGACAATGTCGGAATTAAACCTTACCCGACCGCGAGTACTGAAGAATCTCTTCTACGTACGATTTACGATATCCGACGCGACAATGAAAGAAGGGGTTCCTTTGTTTCTCAAGAGCTACACGAGCCCTCTGGCCTCTACTCGTGACTCTTCCCGCGGTTGCGTTTAGACTTCGGATCGTTGAGATCATTGGTACAGTACCACGTGACCACGTGTTTATGTTTCGATGTTTTGATGGGAATAGATTGAAAAAGCAATATATATATATTATAAAGAGAACAGCTTATTGCCCCATATTATTTAAGTCAGTATGCAATGGAATAAGATTTATCCGAGTTATTCATAACCAATAACCCAATAGACGCTGAGGTAAACCAGAAGATCTTTAAAAAAGTGAATCTAGTCTATAAAGCAATCATAATCCAGACCAACCAGCGCAACCGCAAATTAGGGCGGTATTCGCAGGTTCAAATTCAATGCTGACAACACAAGCGCGCTGGTGGCTGAATTTCGAAGTACATCACACATATATGTTTTCCGTCGGTTTATCATGATTTCCTCACTACGCTCGCTGGGTCTTCTTTCCTATATATAGGCTTAGACTCCATGCGGTATCTCTTCGCCGGCTTGAAAACTGTTAAAGCAGTGGAGCTCGTAATTTGCAGTGTGCAGACTCCGGCATAGCAACTCCGTTACTCAAACCGTCACGACCGTTGCGTTCACCTTCGTACAGACGTAAGTGATAAATCCTTTCAACAAAAATCTCTGATTTGGAATAATATCACATAATCAAAATATTTCCTTCATCGTCTCAAAGCTGCAAGTCAACGTCTAAATTTCCGGTTTTGAAAAGTCAAATTTTCCTCGTTGAATTTCATTCTACGAATTTAGATCAATCTTTGTTCTCTGTTGCTGTCTGGTTTGCCAGCACGACGGTACGCGTCCATTGACACTCCCTTGTATAATTCTTCATAAAATGCTTCCGGAACGCTCCAGTGTAACGATCCCTAATTCAATCGGACCGTAACCTTAAAATAGCTGAAATTAGTCAATGAAAAAACGTTTCCTGGCGATATATATATATATAGATTTCGTAAAAAAGTCTGGTAATGATTACAAAAAAATATTGAAGCATTTTGGCGGAATCCTTCGACATCCCGAAATCGAAACGGAAATTGGTGTGTCATAATATAACAACGATCTTATTGACAACGCCGTGTTTTGAAAGCGCTGTTTTCGTAAAAACGAGTTAGCCGGCTTCTTTCACGGTCATAAACGCAGCTCGGCGTCCTCCCCCTCCGATTCTTTGTTTTTTTTTTTGCGTCCACGGAACGAGAAGGCTGGTCGGTAACAGAATATCAAAAGGTAGCGATTTCTACATTTGCCAGTAATTCCAATTTGTCATGATATTTGCAATGTTTGATTTACCGACTGCAGTAAAAATATGCATCAAATAAATATCGTGTTCGAATTATAGCAATGTTGATAATTACGGAAACTGTTAGTATTCTCGCCGGTAGATACAAAATTTTCAAATAATGATCGGTTTAATGAACGTAATGAAAATTCGCCATTTGGCGCTTGATTCTTTTTGCCGGTAATGGCTGGCTCAGCTACGACAATATCAAATTTAAACCGCGATATTTTTTTCATGGAAGTAATGATAAGATTATTTCGATCCATTAAAAAGTGCCAGCTCACGGGACACGTTAACGCCTCATTATTTTTTTATCAGTATTACTATTGATATATGCTGACGACGCAATTGGCACTTTTTCTCAATTTCATTTCGTACTATCGGTCGATCAACAATGCCGACCCCTAACGAATAACGCTGAGTCACGCGTCGTCTCATCACGTGAGCAGTTCTTTATTTTTATGAATTGTTTACTCATCGTTGTGCAACACATTTCTGATAGTCTCTCAGGTATACTTAGAGACCAACGCCGCTGTTATGATACCTTGTGATAAGATAACTGCGGCGCCCTAGGTAACGGTGGGATTTTTGTTTATACATTCACCCCACGTTGTATTTACTTAGGGGTCAATGAACGAAATATCATGTGATCAAATGTTCGGTAAAAAAACGTATAGCGAATTAATTGCGCAATACCAATTTTTTCTCATATTTTTCCCTGTTATGAAATGACGATGAGTCGGATCTTCTAAATATTTTTTCCATAGGCCGCTGAGGGGATTGTAGAAATTCACTGCTCGATGCCTTGATTGAGGGGTTGATTCATTGAATGGACTTTTGGTCACCTATTGCCTAATTTTTAAATGATGCGGGCAAGCCACCCGCATGAATTCTGATGCAACAACGAAATCTGAGCATTCTCCGTATAAGTTTGAGTTCACTCAAATCACGACGAATATTCCAAAAAAGTAACACAAGGAACAATCGCATGTTTGCATTTGTTTACAGACAAAATGCCAAACTACAAGCTTACGTACTTCCCTGTTAAGGCTCTTGCCGAACCTATTCGTTTTGTCTTTGCCCACGCTGGGGTGGAGTACGAAGATGATCGCTTCGACCGCAACGATTGGCCCAAACTAAAGAGTGGTAAGTCAAGTTCACCACAGAACATCAATCAATAAGCGTTTCTTTGAATGACGAGAAATAATATTGAGTCTATGAAGTTTCAATCGCCTATTGTTCTCTTGAACAATCCTGTTTGTTCAAGAGAATGGTATAAATGGACGATTGACGTTCAAGTTTCCATCGTTGGAATGCAGCGGAATTCGTTTTTTTCTTTGCCAAAGCTCATTATTCTAATTGAGAATTGAATTGTGACGATAAAATAATCAGTTTTTGCCCCCATAAAAATATATCGGCTCGAAAGATGTGCATTATTTTAAATATTAAACAAATTATCAATAAAAATAAATATTTTTCGTTGCATTTCAACGTTACCAACTTCAGCATCATTTGCTATTACTATTTTTCCAAACTGATCCCTTATTCGTATGAAACGATCAATGTGATCGTTTTTCTCTTCGAATTGTTTTTGTTTTTTTTTGTTTAAATAGACGTTCGAAATAGTTCGAGAAACTTAAAATAGCGATATTCATTGAGTGGCTAGAATAAAGCAATATATGTTCGATTTCGATCGCGACAGAAATGCCATTCGGCCAAGTACCGGTACTCGAAGTGGACGGAAAAAAGATTCATCAATCTTCGGCAATTTGCCGCTACTTGGCGAAGCTTCATGGCCTTGCGGGTAAAGATGACTGGGAAAATCTGGAGATAGACGCTGCCGTCGACACGATCCATGATTTACGTTCGAGTGAGTAACTCAATGACTCGGCAAAATGAAAAATGAAATAATTCTGCTGATTTTTTTTCGTGACTCAATAAATCGCAATAATTGTTGTTCTCGATAGAAATCGGAGTTTATCATTACGAGGCGAACGAAGAAGTCAAAAAGAGCAAATACGAACCTCTGACCAAAGAGATAATACCTTATTATATGGAACGCTTGGACGCCCAAGTTAAGAAAAACGGCGGTTATCTCGTTGGCGGTAAATTGACCTGGGCCGATTTCACTTTCGTCGCTCTTCTCGACTACATCAATTTTATGACCAAATTCGACGTAACCGAGAATCACGAAAACCTCCAAGCCTTGGTCAAGAAAGTACTTGAACTTCCCAAGATCAAGGCATGGGTTGAGAAGCGTCCCAAGTCCGAGTGTTAATCAACAAAACCAACAGACAAATTAAACTTGTCAAACGTTTCACCTTTTTTATCGCTATCCTGCAAATTAAATATATTCTTATAAATTCGACCCTTAATATCAAATGGGGAGCGTAAATAGTTTATAAATTTACTATAAAATCTTTCCATTGTATTTTGCAGTTCAATAAAACTAATTTCAGATAAAATTTTTTTTTGCTAAAGTTTAATCGCAGTCGCGGTGGAAATTGCCATGAAAAAACCTTCACCCTAGTCCCCCGCGTTTTTTTATACCGCAAAAAACCTTTTTCCACTTTTTATTGTAGTTTTTCCATTTAATTACATTTTTTTTACGATTGGAGTGGACGAACAAAATGAACTGATCGTTGGACTTTCTGAAATGAGGAAAATCCTTAAAATCTGAAATTTTTCTGCCCGAAAGTCTGGAAAAGTGTCTGATGAATCGAATTCTACAGACTTTTGATAAAAATAGCTGCAAAGTTTAATCTGGTTTGGCAAAAGATTGTTCGATGCGAATTTATTGGGAAAAAGAAGCTGCGTGTGCTATCGATATGGATACGGTTTAAGTGGCTTTGTAGGAAATCAATACTTTGTCATCGATTGGCACGTCCATATCGATCCTTGTTACTAAGCCTGACTCCTAGATATATTATGAAAAGTCATAATGATAACAACTTCTGCGAAGTTACGTGTCGTTTGCGGTGTGTCAGCGCGAGGATAAATGAATCCTATATCGTTGGGGAACGGACAGAGGCCTTGACGGGCGCAAATACACGCCTCTACCAGCTGGAATGTTATAATTCTCTGTATGCCTATAAATCCGAGGCTTTCAATAAGCCAGCATTCATACATTTCTGTGTATACGAGTTTTAAGGCTGAGAAATTCGTAAAGTTCAATCTCTTTCATTAGGAGTATTAATTGTTGTAGATTGTCATATCTTTCACCCGTGACTGATATTTCGATCAAAACAAGCTGATGGCTCGGTTAAACGGTCGAGAGTTCCAGAAGCAAAGCCAGTTGGAACGGAAGGAACACTCGAAAAGAAACTTTCTCAAAAGGCTGCACTTTGTTTATTTTTTCTTCATTCGATCTGACCTATTCTGGTGGCATGAGAAAATTTATCTGATTTTTTCCTTGTATATTTCCACAGATTTTGGGCGAATCGAGCAGAATCACGTTACATCATTGTTGCGATTTAAAAATCTTCATAAAAAGGCAATCTCCGAAAACATAAAAAAGGAAAGTTGTTTTCTTGACAAAATAATCGACTTTAGAATAAAATCTTAGGAAGAGTCGATTTTACATTTATTCTGATTTTCTTGCGTTAGATCGCAAGTTTTTATCATTGAACAAATAACTGTTATCGAGAGAACCGTTGGACAGATTGTTAGCGATAAAACGAGTGATTCTTTCCACTTCAGAAATCTATCCACCGGCAATTGCGTACACATTGCCAAGTTAAGAGTAATCATGAGTCAGTGACGAACGAAACAAGTGATACATGTAACAATGCTACCGGACAGTCGATTTTAATGCAACAAGTATCGTTCGTATGCTGTGGAAATTAGCTACATAATGCCTTTATTTTTCTTTCCATAATAAGTTCAATTATCGAAAGATGAGCTTCCGAAAAACCTGAACGACATCAATTCTGTTTTATTTGGTTGTACGTCACTGGGCTTACGTGTAGTTTTTTTTTTTTTTCCACTGCTATTTAATCGCACGTTTGTCTAATTGCAGATGTATGGATGAGCTCTCGCATATACATACGCACAGCTTGATGGTGCGATATGTTACAAGGTATCACGAAAAGAGGAGGGGATACGGTCCTCTGCGATTACTAGATGATATAATAGCGAACCTTTCAACACACAATGATAAGTTACTCACTCGGCTTGCATCGAGCAGTGTTCTACTTCCCGTCGACAGTCGCACACGGTACGTGTTTTCACCGTATCTTTGAGGCATAGGAATATTTTTTTTTCTCATCGGGGAATTGGCTTGTTCTTTTTTTTTTTCATAAAACTCTGCGAACGTTTTTCCATATTCAGAAAAATTCGACATTCTAACACCCACTTTATAATTTTCCGTTATCATTTTTAATGAACATTCCATCGATTTTTAACTTAGCGAGATTTTTGGGAAGCAGAATTAGTCCAGCAGATTTTTTTAAATTCTTGAATCGATTCGCATTTTCAAACCAACAACAAAAAAAAATTACAAAGTTCTCAAAGTTACAAACTCTCTGCGAACGTTTTTCCATATTCAGAAAAATCCATCATTCCAACACCCACGCTAGAATTTTCTGTTATCATTTTTAATGAACTTTCCATCGATTTTTAACCTGGTGAGAATTATAGAAAGCGGAATTGATTCAGCAGATTTTTTTGAATTCTTGAATCGATTCGCATTTTCAATCCAACAACAACAAAAAATGACAAAGTTCATTCATTTAACAGACCGAAATTTCTCTATCGTGCAATTTGTTCTATTTTTATGTAAATTCGCCAACACACTGTACGCTTGGAGAAGGATATTTTTACTATATTTGTAAAGCAGTTATTGTGTGTAATGCGTTGATAAATTAGGAGTGAGAAATGAAACATTCTTTTCTACTTCGAATCCACGAGACATTTTCACTTCGCTTTGTGGAAAGTTAAGGACCGTGTAGGCAGATTATTGTTGCTATACAATTATCTGGGCGTTTGCTGTATGGTATAGTGTTTTCCATTGAGAGAATGTACAAGTATTTATCGCGTGTGTCAATTACGTAACTAGAGATATACTGTATCGTAGGCGCGGTATGTTCGTGTATCCGTTGAGTTATTATTTTTATGGCGACTCATGTTACTATATTTCACGATATTAATTCGTAATGTTTACTTTGTTTTTATGTATTTTTTGTCATTGTGTGTGTGTGTTTGTGTTATTGTCATTGAATCTCAAAGTTCCGTGAAAAAATAAAAAGGAAGAACCAATTTGGTTTTTGGAAGTCAAACGAGCTCCACACTTTGCAAATCGTCGATT
Organism: Campopleginae sp. 14b; assembly: GCA_030522525.1. Taxonomy (NCBI): domain Eukaryota; kingdom Metazoa; phylum Arthropoda; class Insecta; order Hymenoptera; family Ichneumonidae; species Campopleginae sp. 14b. The sequence continues at coordinate 154,473 of JAPYYS010000084.1, forward strand.
TTTATTCTAAAATATGTCGAGGCAACAATTCAAGATGCTCGTAAAGTTTTGAACGAAATTAGTATTACTCAGAGCTCGCTTCGTATGTCCTTGAGGCTGTATAGCGTTGCAGATCAAACCGACGGTTTGTAGCAGGAAATATGTACATTCTCTTCAGCGTTGCTCAATTTATCGGACAGTTGAAAAAAGTTTTTAAAAAATCTTACTTTTTGAGAATCGAATGGGATATCAATGAGAAAAGGGAAAGGGTAATTGGGGTCACAGTGATTTTTTAAGGAATTTTTGGCCACAGTCGAGCACTGCTCATTAATCCGATTTCCATCTTCCGGTATAATCGGACTTTGTGAAATTTCCATATTTATATTGTCATCTTGTTGCAGCAAGAAAAAAAAGCCATGTCGAGTTATAAACTGACGTACTTCAACCTCACCGGCTTGGGTGAACCAATCCGGTTTCTGCTGAGTTATGGAGGTGCTAAATTCGAGGACGTTCGTTTAAGTTTTGAAGATTGGCCCAAGCAGAAAGCTGGTACGTGAAATCTACGCAATAAATAAAATTTTCTAAAAATAGAAATAAAAAAAAACGTACATTGCCAGTAAATCACGATCTGATCAATCGAGAATAAAAAAAAAAAAAAATGAAGTTACAGTAATTAATTTTTCTCGATCAACTAGACAAAATACATCCTCGTGCGGTCAGGCATTTCGGTTGAAAACTCTAACACATAATGAATCACTACACTAGGAGAAATTTGCAATGAAAATTACGATAAAAACGGTTAATAATGAGCGTGTTCATGGAATCATAAAAAAAGTAGCTCGAAGCTGGTGTAAATAGCACTTTATTCATTAATGTCTTGCTCCAGATATGCCAATGGGTCAAGTCCCTGTGCTGGAGATCGATGGCAAGAAATACCATCAGTCCAAGGCTATTGGACGTTATCTATCCAAGAAATTCAATCTGTATGGCAAGGACGACCTCGAAGCCTTGGAGATCGATGCTGCTGCTGATTGTGTCGACGACTTGAGAATAGGTACACAACAAATTAGCTCTATTAACGTTGAGTAGTTTTATTCAACATTCTCAACTATGCTTCTCCATAAGATCTCGTATTGTTGATACGGGGGTTCATAGTTATGTGTGCAAAACAACGTAGTTCCGCGATGTTGAATGAAAAAGTTGAAAACTGTCGGAATGCAAGCTGATTAAATGCAAATTTTTCAAGAGAATCGAGCCATTGAATTGTATGACACTGAAGTTCGCAACGTTGGGCCCCAACGAAAAATATGTTTTTCTATTAATTTTTTGTTCCATTTTAAAAATCGGGCCAATTTTCGTATCCATTTTTTCTTCGAATCTTAAAAAAAAGATGTTTTTTTTTCTTGAGCTTTCTTTTTTCTTGAGAACGAAAATCGTGAGATCTGGCAAAGAAAAAACGGAATTACGATGCAAACTTCAGGATCGTTGAATTGCACCATTCGAATCCGTATTGTTCTCGTATAATCGAGCGGAACATTATTAATGGGATAACAACAGGAATTATACAATAGTTTTCATGAGCATCTGATTATCGAACACTCGTTGAAATTTGTCAATAGCGTTGTCGACATTCTTCTGGGAAAAAGATCCAGCTTTCAAGGCCAAACTGAAGGAAGCTGCTATGCAAAAACTTGGAGGTTCTCTCGACAAGTTCAACGCCCAAGTGAAGAAAAACGGTGGCTATTTCGTGGGCGGAAAGGTGATTTAATTATTTTTTTCACTTTTCGTTGATTCAGATCAAGTTTCGAATGGAAAATTTTGGTTTATTTTGTTTGTGAATGGTCCCCAGACCACTTATGAGTTTTTAGAACTGAACAAATCAAAATTTTGGTTTTTCTTTCAGCTATCCTACGCCGATGTCTTGTACGCAGCTTTCCACGGTTATCTCACGCACGTACTCGGACACGATATCAACAAGGATCATCCTGAGTTGAAGAAACTGGTCGAGAAGGTTTTCGCTAATCCTGGCATCAAGGCGTACCTCGAAAAGCGTCCGAAGACTGATTTCTAAATTGCAGCATACGTGTCGTGTGGAACTTTCAACGAAGCGTAACGATTATTTACTTTTGTACTTTTTACTTACTATCACACACGAGATCAGCATTGTTCTCCATTCAGAAAACAAACATGAGTAACGAATACGTTTGCTTGTTTCCATTTTTTTTCTCACCACCAAGTACACAATGACATTAACATTATGGGCAGCATTTGAGAAAAAATAAACAATTAGAAACGTCGGTTGCGTGGTTGACTTGTCACTTCGGCGCGGTAACGAAAGTTAAATTATGTATGATCAATACAAATTCCGTAGTTTCCTTACGTCCTTGTGCTGGACCGAAAACAAAAAATTCAATAATTCCAGGCTCGTTCTGTGATGATGAAATTTATGGCGATCCCGTTGACCGAGCAAGTGGGGCAACGAATGAATAATCGAGAAGACAAATCCTTGAAAACTTATCGGGACGTTATGAAAAATTATGCAAGGTGCGAGATTATTTCTATGGGTATCCTATGAGACCTTGAGGAGTGTGTGCCCTACTGAGAAGTTGAGGATTTTACATCGAATCTGCACCGAACAATCACGCGAATAATTCAGCTCGAGATGTTTTTTTTTGTAAAATCAAGAGACGCGGCAGCAGCTCGACCGCAAGTATTAAAAAAAAAAGTGTTGCGCGAGCCGGCCGTACTTTTATATACAGTAAAATATGCGTTTTATGACGTCATAGAAACTTTAAATCGTTTCTACGGGAAAACGGGGCAACAGAAAGTTTTCATATTGAAATCGAATTTTCTATGATTTTTTATCTTTCGAATGAGCCTAGGTGGAACAGAATCCGTCCAACCAATCCAGAGAAATCTAGCATTGAAGATTTTGGTCGCGTAATTTATACCTGAAAAAATGTAATTTCGTATAATAATTGAATAATCTCTTCATTGTGGAAAATGTTAACGGGCAATAAGTATATTTAAAAGATGCCGCCACACCGTGTTAGCCATGTTAATTTGGAGATAATTATTCCAAGCTGTTGATTGACTTGCATGAATTCATTCCGAGAAGAATAATAATCAAGTCTTAATATCAACGAGGCGACTAACGACGATGTTTTCATTATTCATTGAAACTTTTATACAAAGCACACAGATAAGATTATTCTTCAGACTCTTTACACATCGAAGAAAAGAGTATTCATTTATGCACATTGTGTAAAAAATGTAAAAAATAGAAGAACGAAATATTGTGGACGAAAGATTGAAAAGTGTTCGCTTCGTGAGTGCATTTACTTGAACTTATCAGGAATATCAGAATTCTGGTAATAGTTATTATAATAATTATCCTGCCAATCACGATTATCGTTACTTATTCGCGTAGGGAAATTTCTCGTTTTATGGCAGTTTCTCGAAATTAAACGGTCGAAATAATGGGACTGACCGGACAAAACAAAAGATTTGGATGAATCTTTGGACACAACGGAATATTACGGATGAAAATTCTTGCAATATTTAACGTTATTTAACATCCAAGCGTTTGACTTGGAGAAAAATTATTGATGAGCTCTTTGGGGCGTTATAAATAAATCCGAAGCAAAGTAACCGAAAGATCCGTTTGAAAAAAATGACAATTGGCTTTTGAATTATTGATCGAAGTGTCCGCGATATTTCACAGGGATCAGGAGACGGAATGAGAGAAAAATAAATTCAACAACATATCAAACATGTTGATTTCGTTGTATGGAAGGAAAATTATTCGCTTATATTTTTCTTTACGCAAATGGTTAACCAGTATGTACATTATTGATCGTGTGAGTTTTGCGTTCTGTCCTGCCACATGTTTTCGAGGAATGACAACCATCGGGATCACATCATACGATGCGCCTGTCTATGGGGAAGTTAATAATTTTAGCGAATAAAAGTTCTGGCACAACTGCTTCGAATTAAAACTAATTTGGGTCAAGCGTCACAGACGCTTAGCTCATCGCAGATGGTGGGAGGAAACTACAAGTCCTTTTTCCATTCCCTGGAGTCAAATATATTCAGCTCATATCGGAATTATGAATTCTGCCTCATTTCTTCTTGGTCAACTCTATCGACGTGGGCAAAGTGCCAAGGAATTGTTTTTGCTAATATTATTAGACGAAGAAATCTCGTTACGTTATCTCTCTTAATCACAGGAGTCGATTAATTTTATTTCGCAATTAATGACGAAAATATTTCATGAAGCTTTCGGCATTCTCATTGGGTTCGATGGGTAAATTGTTCTGAATATACGATTCACAGTTTAATCATCGAATATCGCTAAATGTGACTTGTTTTCTTCAATAACTCATTTGAAGCTTGGATAGTTCGTTTTTCAGAGAGTTTTGTACTCGATCAGTTGTCTAGCTGGCCGGAAATATATTTATAGAAATTGAAAGTTCGTAGCTTTTTGCTTCTTCAGAGAAAAGTCATTTCCTCTCCGGGCGACCAACGAAGCAGAGTCATTTGTTCTCGTGCTTTTGTTTCATTTTTTCTTTCGAAGATCGACTCAACGCTCGGTTTTTTCGTCTGCGAGCTCGCACACGTGCCGAGCACTAGTCAAACGAATTTTTAAGATGCCAGCATCGAAGTCTCGTACGACGAATCACAACTTAGTAACTCGTCAAGTAACAAGATCAAAGTTGAGCTCCCCCATGTATTTCGCAAGCTCCGAACCGGTGAATTCTGTTTCGCCAAGATCTTGGAGACTCGAGTTGCTTATCGTGTTTGCACTTTCGATACTCGGATGACTTTGGAACTTGGGGAATATCCGATCCGGAAGTTGACACGCACCATTGATCCCTCGTTCATTCGATCGCTGCTGCATCTGATTCTCTTGATGGGTCGGTCTTTGGCGCTGATTCGTGAACAAACTTCTCGTTCCAAAACGCAGCCTCTCAGCTAGGAGACCTATATCAATGGCAGAACCAATGGACAAGATTAGTTGACGCGGAAAAGAGTTAATTCAGGTTTAGCCTTGAAATTAGTGATTCCGTAAAAATTAAATTTTCAATAAATTAATTAAATTATTTTTTATTATTTCATTGTGAGTTTTCAATTTTTTTTTTTTAATTCCTCTTCTTATGTTATAAATAATTAATAATAATATATGTATATATATATAATATTCTATATAATAGAATAAATAATAAATAAATAAATAAAATATAATATTATAAAATAAAATTTATAATTTTAATTATAAATAAAAAAAATAAAAAATAAAAAATGAATTGAAAAAAATCAAAAATTGAAAGAAACAATTGCAAATGACAAGCTTGAAAAGTTGAAAAAATCGGGGCATTATTGGTAAACGAATGAGGTATTTAATAACTTGCCTAGAGTGACGTTTTTTAAAGCTGGTCGGTGATTGTTGTTGAAGCAATGAGGCACTCGGAGGCCATTTTTATTGGGCATATTAAGACTTTTGTAGTCACACGATACGATTGGACTGACTATCTGACTGCTTGGTTCAGAGGAAGGTGTTGTCGAACCGTTATTGATTCCTCTGCCGTTTGGACGTTGATATTCCTTGGGGGATTCGTTGCTGCTCCGGGGAACGAGATTTAGTCTCGATGCATCATTAGCAATCGGGGATGATTCATAATTTCGTAGGGAGCGTTGGAGGCCAGCGTCGATACGTACAATCGTAGTGAGTTTCTGATTTTCTTCACTCGCCGAGAGCGATGCCGAATTTCTTTCAACAGGTCGTTTAATCGCTGCTTTTCCATAACGCGATAAACTACTGTACGTTTGTCGACGCGGATCTTTCGCTTGCAAAGATCTTCTACTTCCGCAATGTTCCGACAGCATAGTCTGTTGAACACACGAGTGCCTGTTAATCATTCGTTAAAAAATATTCTAAGCTCAATGCCGTTTATATGACGAACATAAATAATACGTTCAAGCAATTAGTTCATTATTTAATTGTTACAATTTGAGCATGAGCAAACAGTAAATTATCAAGTTTGTATTTACCTTGAATGCTTCACGAAACTTGTTCGACATTAAGTTGTACAGAAGAGGATTGATTGTTGTCGATAAATAGTAGAACACACCGGAGACGTACGTTACAACCGTGTACGCAATTGAGAGAGCTGCTCCCTCGCTGCCCTGTGCGTAAACTGCGAAAAGTCTTTGCGCATGGAACGGTGCCCAGCACACGAAGAACGCAACAACGACAGCCACTGAAAATCAGCCCAAAAAAAGTCACATTACATCCGTTATAACGAGATTTATTCTTTTGTCAATTATGAAATATTGATGGACGACTATTTTCACGTATTGTGTGATGAATTATTAATGAGTTACGAGGATCTCGGAAGAGTATCGATTTGTATTATTCCGGCCAGGATAGTATAGCGTAGAAAAAGATCGAACGCCCATGTGTTGAGCTCAATTTCATCTACTGGGCGTGCGCAATGAAAAAAGCTTCAACCACGATGCCCGTACGAGCAAGAATACGCACTGTCGCGGTATGAAAACTATTTTCAAATACTACCAAGCTAACCAAAATGCGAAATCGACATCCGAAATGTTTTATTCTCCATCGATAATGTTTTGCAGAGCTACGAACAAGGTCACCAAAGAAATTTTACTTCAAACAATCCCAACGAAGTGAACCAATGTTTAGTATTAACGAGGTCATGTAGCTCGTTAGTTCTTCTTCCGCAATTTGCTTCAATTTACTCCACGGACAGCAATAAAAACCACGTTTTGCTTTCCTCTTTCTGAACATATGTTTTCTTGGGCGCTGCGCATATAGAGCAGAGGAAAACGAAATAACTTATACAGACTGTTTCATTACGATGCCCTTTTCGTCTCTCGTCGTGTCTCGAGGGAATCCCGCCAGTCGTTTATACAATTACATGAAAATACTCGAATCCTTTTTTATTTCACTATTATCGTTCGTAAGCTTCGAGGTAAATCAGCAAATGACAATTTACTAGGTGCACAGACGCTTTACTGCTTCGATCTCCAATAAGAAACCACCAACAGTAATCGCCTCTTACCTTTCCAGAAAATAAACCAACAATATTCACAAACACCCATACGAAGTTTCACCGTATTGAGAACTTTGTTTACACCTAAAATACGTGACGAAGGGAATCGAGACTGCACATTCTGGTGTCACGATCGCGAAGAGAATAAAGTGCAATGGATTCCCTGATCATGGTGGATTATCCTCTCGGAAAATATTTTTGCATAATAACTGATGTGTTATAACTAAATATATGATACAGAGGGATTAAGTTGTTTCGAAATAAAATATGGATTCGATCAATTATCAAAGCAATCACGCGACCCGTGAAGTATCCGATCAAATTTTATAAATGGACAATCGATTGACACGTTAAGGATGTTGAGTCCCTATGAAATTTGTTAATGTTAATTATTCAATAAATAGCTCCGTAATTATCGTAAAGTTTGTACGCGATCTGCTGTATACTTCAGGTAAGAACATACCAAATTTTAAGAATTCTGTCACCATTGCTTTAACCCCCTTAAGGGTTTAAATAAAAAATGATAAGAAAATTCTGAAAATTTAGCATGTTTTTTTATATAATATTTAAGAGGTTGTGTCAAAATTTCACGTCGATTAAAAAGCTTGTTATTAAAAAATTAATATTTTGTTAATAATAATTTCTCAAACGAATACAAAAAACTTTTATCAATAAACTTTATTTTGTTTTCGTTGCTTCCAGTATATTGTGGATATTTAAAAATTGAGAGATAAACAAAAAACTCATTTCAAAGTTATATCAGTTTCCATTAGACGACATTTGATTCAGTAATGTTAATTGCCCGATAATGAGCTTCCTAATCGTCGGGAAATTTAGACACGATCGCTCAAATACTCCATACAGAAACCTACCAAATTTTCCGAATTTTCTCATCATTTGCGGTCTGGGACTCAACATCCTTAATGACATTAAACGAAGCATAACGTAGAACAATATGTCTTTGGATATGCGGGATGATGTTTTATTGAACTGTTTGAATCCAAGCTATTAATTAAGGCGAAAATGAAATAGCTTGAAATTCTAGGTGAATTGAAAGCAAGCCTGGATAAGGTGGGACTGAAATTGAGACAAGTGTGAGATGTGGATGATGAGGTCGATCGTCGTATTTAACTCTACAGGCAAGCTTGCGCAGATTAAGCAATAATTTAAAGACTCGACGCGGTTGGGAGGGAGGAAAGCCTCGAATATACCATTGGTGAAACTATCGAGTGCTACGAAATCGTTGGAGCTCCACAGTGCGATAAATAACAGGAATTCAGCCGGTTGTTTCTCATGAGAATAGCACTTGTGTGTTCAACCTGGTGAAACCTGAAAATTCATTGTTTGACCGTGTTCGGGCCATCTGTCTCGGCTTTCTGTGTCAACGTAAAGGACCTTTAGTTCAAAAACAGTCTGAGAATGATCTACGGACTTCCTTCCGCGTATTCAAATAATATTCTACATCAGAGCTAAATTGGGAGGCTCTATTCCAGTCGATACAGATATACCTCAAGTGTGCAAGTGTTGGGATAAAAGAAAGTTTACATTTTCGATAAACTAGATTTTTTGAGAAAAATTATATTCAGGAATCCTCATCGTAACATTCTTTTTTTTTAAACATACTATGTGCAGGAATAAATTATCATATTCGTACGAGCCAATAACATCGAAGCCGGAATCGATTTTGCTTCGTTTGGTTTTTAACTCAATATATGATAATATTGCCTAGCCAAAGCTCTTCGTAACATATAGAAACAGTTGTAGTAACATATTTTCACTGACTGCAAAAGATGTATATATATCGGCCTAGAATATCGGACATATCATTAATGGAAATAAATAGAAAGAGCCTGCCAGCCTGAATGATATACATACGTGGATTTTCCACTGCATTTCCTCCAACGTACATTACATTTATAGCAAATTAATGCACATCTCAAGTACTTAGCTTAGCCAGAGATAAGAGGCAAATGAAAAGTTTTGGAAACTGGGCACCGCCTCGGAATCTGCTGTATTTATCCGCAACTTTGAAAACTTCATTATCATAGTGGAGCTACTTAAGTTTTATGAAAACATTTTATATCGGAATATTCATGTATAAAGAAAATAAGAAGAAATATTGCAATTTGAGGATGTTCAGTCCCGAATCGGAAATGAAATTTCAGGACGATTGGGAAACTCGTTATCGAACAATTTAGATTAACACATCAAACGTCGTCTCATGGAAACTGATATAACTTTGTAATAAGGTTTTTTTTTGGCCTCTCAAATTTTAAATATCTACTATATAATGAAAGCAACGAAAACAAAATAAAGTTCAATGATAAATGTTTTTTATATTCGTTTAAAAAATTGTTATTAACAAAATATAATTTTTTTAATAACGAGCTCTCTAATCGACGTAAAATTTTGACACAATCTCTTAAATATTATATAAAAAAACATGCAAAATTTTCAGAATTTTCATTTCATTCTTTGTATAAACCCTTAAGGGGGTTAAACCAATGGTGACAGAATTCTTAAAATTTGGTATGTTTTTACCTGAAGTATTCAGCAGGTCATGTACAAATTTCACGATGAATACGGAGCTATTTATTGAACAATTGAGAGAGCAAACGTACATATGAGCTTATTTTGTTATTTGCCCTTTTGTGTGTTCTTCTCGTTGAGAAAAAAAAAGGTCCAAATGTCATTGGATATCTGAAGGGAAGCACTTTTATCCCTCGCATCCAACCGAATGCCGGCAAATTTCGTTGTGTCACCCTTTCGGCTTCTATTATCCATATACACGTGTGCCATCGCCGATGAAGATTCGCTTTGGCATTGTGCCACGTGCCCAAAAACCTGGAACGGACATAACGAATGGATCTCTGAATGTCGTCCTTTTTTTTAAGGGTTTGTCTGGTCCGCTTCATCCACGTTATTTTTCACTTTTTTTTTCTCTCTTCGTCCTATCGCTACATTTCCATAGCATTTTCCAATTTATATGATATCATACGGTATCATGGATGTACACTATGATCCCAGGAGGACTGAGAATCTGAGGATGATGGGCTATTTCCATATCCCTTCGATTATAATCCTCGTGTCTTCATATTTCCAATCGTTTTATGAACAATAAACTTCTCAGAATACATACGATCTCTTCGAACTTATTGTACCATTTTTCCATTGATGCAACAAATTATAAATTGTTCAGGGAATTTGTAAAAAAATTGCGAAAATCAGAGCTTGACGAATTGTAACTCGAAAAATAATTCGGTAAATTCTTTCAAGCGAACAGTTCTACGACTTGGCACATCATTTCAACGTCACATTTATGAATGGAAAGCGCGAGTTTTCTGGGACCCCTTAGGGATACGGATTGAAGACGGATGGCGAATAAACTCTTGGCTTGACACCGTACCATTCAGAAAGTTCCACGACGAATGAATGCTTCGGGACAAACGTTGAATACAAATCGGTTCGAGTATAAAAAGCTCTAGTTTTTCGCTTAATCCTTGCAAAGTTCATTACCAGGCCTGAGATTAGATGAACCATTTAATTATGGGAGATTAAAAGGTGGGAATTGTAATTCACGAGGTTGCGAGGCTGGACAGATTTTTTAATTCTATTACGAAAAAAAACCCCTGCGAATTGTCATTATCCAACTTTTCCCAAATTCAAACTTCTCTGTAAACAATTTCCGCTCGTTTTCTTGTTTTCAAAACCTTTTTTTTTCCTTTATTCGATCCCGTTTTTGAAAATGGTTTTAAAATCATTGAAAAATAATTGTAGAAGTCAAAGGCGACCAAGTTCGAGGTAAAAAGCATTAAATCAGAATTATTGAAATTTTCGGCGGCTGCAACACGCCTATGCGTGAAAGTCCGTGTGCATAATTCTTCGTTGGTTGGATGCGAGTTTTACGAACTCGTAGCGAAAGAAAATATGAGATTTTTTGTTTATCTGATGGGCGTGCCGTTGCGAGAGCGGCTTTCCCGGGAACTCGAATTTGCTTTATGGCGCTCGACCGATAACTAAATCCGGATTAAATGAAAAAGTAAATACACAATATATTCATGTGTTTAGACGATAAGCCAGCAGCCATAAATCGAGGCTTTTCAAGTGAGATATTCCAAGAAGTTCAGCACCGAACGAACTCTGATTCTTTACGATGCTCGATCCTTATTGCAAAAATAGTTTGATCAGTCGGTGCGAAGCGCAGCCGTAAGAGATATTTCCAACTTATGCTTATAACTTTTGGCATAGCTACTTTATCCATTGAGGACGAGAAATACTATGACGAACATTGTAAAAAATTGATAAAACATCAGGTCGAAAAAGAGTTGATTCGCTGTTACGACTTTCCTAAACTCCATTACGCGACCCCCTACATCGGGCTCGAAAATGTCAATATCTGATAAATTCGGGTCTTACTAAGTCTTGGGCTTGAGACATACTTGGCACGACTCCATGTCTCAAGATGAAACGCGTATATATATGCATATGCATAGAATAAATATAGTTATGATTTGTCGTCAATTCCAGAGTCTCCAGGGAGAGGCTTCTGTGAACAGATGTGTCTCGAGCACGAGATTTTCGGCCCTAGAAATTCAATGAGATATTGATTTTATTCGACGGGACTAAATACACATAAAAAACACTTTGACGTTGTGACACTGCGATTGAAAAAAAAAATCTGAATCGATTACGTGAAAAAAAGTTTTCATAGAGATAAAAAATCCAGTGCGATATATTTATTGGTCTTTCATGTTTATCTCACCGAGAAGGAGCCCAGTGGCTACTTTTCTTTGAACTTGACTTATTGGTCGTCGCTGTTAATTGTAGCATCTTTTCATCCGTACCGAAACTCTCCAAATAAAAGGAAAAACATTTTCAAAATACGGTGGAAATCGGAGTTCTTGGGAATTTCGATTCGATTATTTTTCCACGACAAACTTGCAAGTCGTTAGATCACTGCCTGTCCAAGTTTTCCGCTCTTCCCGAAATTATATGTTCACACAGTTTCACGAATTGTACGATTTTGCTCTAGTATCTAATTTATTTATTTGTATTCGTTAAACTCAATCGTAAAACTTGTTATTTTTTCGAAAACTGCGCTTATCGTATTAATAGATTAGCAAATAAAAATGTTTGCTTATTCAACATAAATTCAAATTATTTATTGAATTTAAACAACGTGTCGATCATTTTTCTGGCATACGATTCTAAGCGAGAATATAATCAACCTAATGAGTTTATATTAACTGCATTCGATTTTGTTTTTCGTTTTTTAATCCGAACGGTTTTATTGTCTGGATGAGACTAAAAGCTTTTCGGTTTTAATCGCTCCCTCTCTCCCTTTTTCAACACCGAGAGACTGGAAATGAGCTAGCACGGTGAATGACCAGAAGGATTTTAATGAAACAATTGATGGCATCAAGAGAAATTTTCAATCAGTGTTCTTCTTTGCCTCAGGAGTATTTCTCGGTATTCCGCACGTTCCAATAAAAGTAAAAAGATGAAAAGGCAGTTTGAACGTTAATTTTTGATGGCCTATACTCGTGCTACCGGTAATCTATCTTTCAGCATTTCTTTCCGTTTACTCGTAAAAGTCAACAAAGTAATATATTTTGCGACTGGGGATTGTTCTCAGATAACACGATAGCGTAGTGTATGAAAAAGTTGATGATCAAACTCGAGCAGATACGATTAATTAGTGCGTTTCTCAGAGCCTCATGGAAATATCGGAGGTCGCGTGATAGAACGGAGTCTCGTTCTTCCCCGTCTTTAGTTCGGAGGGTGCAATTTGTGACAAATGGAATGTTTCTTTTATCGTATTGATGAATATCGTCGCGGAGAGTAGATTTTCCGGAGTTATTTTTGTTTTTCCTCCGGTGCTTTAGACCCGGCGATACTTTATTAGGTGGGAAATAAATGAATTAGCAACAGTTGCTCTTGATATATAAGTTATAGTCTTCTTAATGGGTGTTTTTGAAGGAGCTCAAAATTAGTGCGATTTGTAAGCAAATTTTAATCGGTCCAAGCTCCTGAAGAAGTTTTACAGGGCGAGGGTGTTAAATTCCTGACAATAAACTTGCTGAATGACGTGCCCTGCTTTGATAATACCAATTGAGCTCATTACCAGACTACTACACGCGCCATTAAAAAAACATTTTCTTTTTCATTGGAGACGAGAGATCGTGATTTAAAAAGTCTTTTCCGAATGAGTCTGCACATGGGCGAGTTGCTTGGATTTTTTTTCGTACCTTCAGCTTTATTACACATTCATTTAGCGAGAGATTCAACCACCCTCCGACATTATAATGCAAAGCACGAATGAAAAATAAATTTTTTCTTACTCGCAGTCTACTCGAAGCTCTGTATGAAAGCTTTAAAAAATTAACCACTTTAGGAGGAACTCGAAGTGTTTGGAAGCCTTGGAGATCCTTATGAATATATATGCGGATACTTTTTTTTTAAATTGGGCTTCGTAATCAATGGAAATTGATACTGCCAATGCCTATAAAGGGTTTTGCTTTGTTAGCTACACGGATCCCTCAATGATCCGAACTCCGGAGTTTACCGAGGCCTGAAGGAAACTGCGGAAAACCTTGCCGATACTGTCAGGGCCTAACTTATCTCACCAAAGGCTATCCTAGACCACGACCACTGGAAGCAATGCGGGCCAGTTGGCTCATGGCTCAACTGTCACATCCAGACGATGGAAATTGCCCTTGCAAAGCATACCCATAGCAGTAGTCCGACCACACATGAATCACTGCAGGGGGTTTTGGCCCTAGACTTATAAGGGTGTTGTCTAAACGACCTGGGATCGCGAGAGGAGCTCTTGACATTTTTTTCAATTTTTCATTGCCCTTTGACCGAGAATTAAGCAGCCTGGACCCTGGCCACCCACGCATTCGTCGCGTCTAAATGCGGACACATATTTTACAATTTTTCGTATTTGCAAGTGACGAAAAAACTTTTTCGACAAAATTCCACGCAACAGGATCGTCGGATAGTTCGATATCGAAACTCATAGCTCACGTGCGAGCTCGAGTCTCGACAACTTTAGTTTATTACTACGTAAGGGTATCGTAAAATTCTGCGAATATCCTGATGGAATTAGAAAGAGCGACTTATAGTGTTTTTCTGAGGCCAATAAGGCTTGTCATTTTCTTTTTGCGAAGAAAAGTCTTGTGCGGTTTAACTGATACATTATGAATGAATCCAAAAACCGTCTTATTGATGCTTTTACACAGACCCATGGGTAGGGATACTCGAAATAATACGACGATCAAAGTTAGCCCTGGATCAACGAAAAAAAGCTCATCACACGAGGGATAAGTCTGTGGGAGAGACGAGATCTTTATAAAGATACACACCTACGCCATTTTTATTTCCTGCCGGCAATTAATCACATCCCAGACAAACTTACGATCCCCTTAAAACTCTGTCCTTTTTCCATTCTTTTTTTATCAACCGCATGCTTTTTCACGTAGAAGTCAAACAGTTGAACGAAAAAAAAAACAAAACAATTTGTCTATCGAGGAATGAAAATCCCAATCGCAAGAGCCCTTCGCCAATGAATCGGTTACTCACGATCATCCCTCAGAATAAGTAAACCTTAATGCACATATTTGATAAAATGACGGTTTTTTATTTTTTTGTTTATTAATCAGAAATTGCTTTACCGAAATATTGGCCTTCGACGCATTTTCAGGAATGATAAAGTCAACTCCTCTCTCGTTAATTAAAAAAGACACTCCCGCGTTGAGAGGCAAATCGTTAAAACGTTCTCGTTGAATAAAAACTTCCATTTTTTTCAGTCTTAATTCCATCTTTCCTCTCCAGATATCGAATTATCTCTCGAAATATTTAACACGCCACGGATCAATAGAGATCGCTATCTCTTAGCCGGAATTTAAATTTTAGTCACAACACATTTGCCTTGCTTTTTCGTTCTCGCGCCTCGAAAGAGCGAAGGTATCCTCCCCCTAGAGCAGCGTCAAAATTCACGAGATTCCACGTTTGTTATCTTTTCAACTGGATGACCAAAACGATAAACCGGTTGACATTTTTTTTTTTTATTTCATGACCACTATGGTGCTTCTTCAGACATCCGGCTGAGTCTGATCGAAGAATATTCTGTTATATCGATATGTTATGTTGGCACATAAATTTTTTCGGTTAAGGTATTTATATTCACGTTTTTTTAATATGTACTTGCCACTTATACGATATTCTGTTCCTCCTCTTTGCATACCTAAGTAATGTGTGTCTGGATACATATCAAGTGCTCGTCCATTGGCTCAATTCACGTTCTTTTTTCTTCGGTTGAGGAAAAAAGCGAATTTACAGGTGGATGAATTTTTGAGGTACGTACATAATATTATAGAGTTAATATGCAATGCTCAGGGTGCGGGTAACGTCTCCATTCAGCCTCAACACGTTATCATGTAATATGTATACATAAAATATACCATACACATATTTTTGCGTTGTACATAACCGCTTGACCGATAAAAGGGCTTGACTCTAACAATTTATCATTGAAATTCGCAAAGTTACGTTTTTTTCTCGGCTCCTCTGGTAGTATGTGAGAGATGTGATTATGTATAACAGAGTTTTTGCGGAGTGAAAATTTTTCAAGCCTTCACAACCCTTTCGTGTTTCAAACGAGGTTTGAATTATTTTGGGGCAAGAATCGTGTGGGGCGAGTCGAGACAAAAAATACGAAATACCGGGACCAGAAAGTTTTGTAATGAAATATTCCGAGTTACCTTTTCTGTCGGACAGTCTCATGGGTAAATTTGAGCATTTCGGTGTGTTTGTGTGCCTGTGCGTATTTTGCTAGTGCATCATTTCGTTAGCAATTGATGGCATAGCCCACGGGATTTCGTGTGACTTTTCATTTAGATTATCTAACGTGCAAGCTAACGAAATCTCTATCCTTTTTTTTTCGCCCTCCATCTCTCGGTATATTTTTACGATCGATTTACCGCGGCCCACGGAGACTAATTTAAGAAATCTGTGTCGAATTCTGAGCCTTTCCGCCACACAGACTTCCCGAATGGAATTTTTGACGCCTCCTTACGTATCAACTACTCCACGCAAAGTGAATACATACATTTCGAGAAAATACGAATACAATCGTTTAACGCTTTGAGACTCAAGTTTATTGGCACGTGTCGAACAAAATTAGAGCCCAAAAGATCGCGGCAATTCTCCAGTCCCCCAAATCTTATTCGTATTCTTCTTTCCAGTTTTTGAGTCTACAAGCTATTTTTTGAAAATTTACAATATTCCGAAAATGTTGATGCGCAATGTCATGGAATGAAAAAAAAAAAATCATATTTACTGGACCTCACGAATCGATTTGTGTAATAAAAAAGTGTCGAATATTTTTTTTGCATTTCGTGGCGTTGCGTCGATGCAAACTTCAGGCCCATGGATTGGTGTAGAATGACTATCGATATGTTTACTATTTATGATATTCAAAAAAAAATGGTGAAAGGAGCGGGTGATTGAAAATGTGTCGTATTTCCATGAAATACCGTGTCAACGAAGTAACAACTCTCGACTTACCCAGCATCCTGATTACGTTTCTCTGAGCTGTGCTACGGCCCCTTCCGTATTCCGAGTGATTGGTACCCCTCGCTACAGGCTGGTTTCTTCTGGCAGAAGTGAGCAATCTCGATCTTCGCAATTTGATGCCAATCAAGGCATAAAGAACGGATAATATGGTCATCGGTGCAAAGAAAAATAATATCGTTGATATCTGGAAAGCGTGTGGGATAAGAACCCATTTCCTTGAACACGTTCCCGTGTCTGGTAAAACCGCACCGTTCTCGTCTCGCGCGAAAACAATGCCGAATTGTATCGCTTGGGGTATTGCGCAACAGAGTGCCAATAACCAGATTAGTACAACGTATTTCACCGCCCTTGACAGCTTCGACATTGTGTGCGAGAGAAAAGGGTGACATATTGCCACGTATCTGTGGAGAAGGTACAAAATCCAGCATAAATATATATTACGAAAGAATTATCATAATTAATAATCAGTCCGTGCCGGGGAAATCCCGACGCGTGAAAAGCCGAATGGCTTAGAAAAGAATCATGAGCCAGGGCTAAGGAAAACGAATGTTAATTGTTTCTTTTATCAAAATATCCCCAAGCTTCGCTGTAATACGTTTCTAACAACTCATTTGCCGGCTTCTTTCTCGTTTATTGAAGATCTCGATACAGAAAGCATCAACCTATTGATACAAATTTGGAAATAAGCCATTTTTCTTATCAGCTCAATTTTTTTTTTTTTTATCACTAGCAGCATTTTCCCAATTCATATTTGTTCGCGTTACAAAAGGAGATACACTGAGAAAACACGATTCAGTGATATGTACCAGGATTTGTTAACTGCTAACAAATATTAAGTTAGATACGGCAAAATAAATTTTTCCGAACAGTTAACGAATTTTTTATTTGAGTCCCTCGCGATCGTCCGAAATAAACATTTGTTATTGGTTAATAAATCAATCATTTAAAAAAGGTAACCTTTCTTGATAACAAATGAATTTGATGACCATAAACATCTACTGAGTTGAGGGAAATTAAAATGAGCCTGAAGTTTGCATCGACGCAATCCCACGAAATGGAAAAAAAATGATTCGTGACTTGTTTTATTCTACGAATCCATTCGTGCACGGAGAGGAATGGGGATGTTGTAACAGCAAAAGATTCTTTGCTAATCGTCTTTTAGTTACAACAGCAAAGCCTTAAGCACCCGTAGCATAATTTTCCTTATAGTAGCAAAATAATATTTGCTACAGGAACGAAAA